>JAQQTO010000055.1:7845000-8445000 GCA_029884595.1 Ormosia semicastrata
GAGAAGAGGTAAGACATCCTACCATCATTACCAATCATAGCATCGAGAAACTAAACGGCGCAAAACGCCCACATAGCATTTATGACAGCAATAATAGTAATAAACATTCAATAGCAATTATGATCAACCAAACAGTTCCAGGCAGTCGTATACATATAGATATATCAGAGGTACAACAGTTCCAATTATAATAACAATGCATGCCCAATGATTCATGGACTCACTATGCACACTTGCCCTCAATAACCAAAATCCTACTCCATGGAGCTAGACACAAAACAGTCGGAGGGAACGATCAGGAGGTATGTCTGTATTCTTGGCTGCCCAGGCCCTCAAGTGCTAAAAATTCTCAATTTATCATTTTGTACAACATGGCATTTTACAAGACATTCTACACAGATCTCGACATAGGACAGCGTCTCGGTCCGGATCGTCAGTGTGTTTGCATCGGTCTCGCCCCACGACGAGAGAGCTACCGGTACTGCCCATTGTGAGGTACCCGCACCCTGACGCCCCAAGGTCAACAAGTAACCTACACTTGTCTATTCGCACCCGCACAAATGTGTAAGTTCAACTCCTAGGCTACCGGCCTTAACCAAGTCCAACGGACAATCTCTTTCTTTTTGTTCAATGCATGACACAATCACACTCCTCATGACTAACTAGGCCCATCATGCTTCACATGCATGTCATATCATTTATCACAAGATCTGATCCCATTGACGGGTATACAACAATCCAATAGTACATTTTAAGGACATTCACAATTTCCATTTCATAGTCATGATAAAAGTCAACCATTAAATTCATTATGTGCCTCAAAAGCTCACCCATACTCAAGTTCTTCCCTATTTATAAATCCCTACTTAATCTCTAATCATCCAATCATTTATGATTTATGTACTTTTATTAATCCAAGGGTTTTGAATCCAGGAAGATACATGGCCAGAATCACCAACAACATCACAGATTTAATTGCTAGGTATGGGGTGATGAACCATGGTTGTGAATTCGACGGATACTATGCATTTAGTGGAAAATTGAGGCTGCCATTCGACGAAGACTAACATGGCATAAGGATGAAAAATGGGAGAATATTTTATAACAAGATTGGATAAAAATCAATTTCTGTCGGATGGGGGTTCTGTCGAACAGAGGTCAGAACTGTCGAATTCTTTCCAGAAGGTCAGCAGAAGTCCAATTCGACGGATGTGGGTGTCGACGTTGGAGAAATCTCCCAAGTGTCGAACCGACGAAAACACTGTGGTCAAAACTCTAATTCAACGGGTCTTGACGTTCTACTCGACGAATATTAACTTTGGGTAGCTTCTGATAAATGGACAGAAGGTCCAATCGACAGGTATGTCTCTCAATGGTTATTGGCATTCTAACTCGACAAATATTAACTTTGGGAAGCTTCTGATAAATGGACAGAAGGTCCAATCGACAGGTATGTCTCTCAATGGTTATTGGCATTCTAACTCGACGAATATTTCACTCGACGGATGTGGTCATTCAAATTCGACGGATTTTGCATTGGGGGAGTTTCTCTCCTAAGTGGTCAGGAGTTCATACTCGACGGATATTCGACGGGCATGGCCAGGGGTTCATACTCGACAGGTTTTGACTTTACTGAGTGATCATGACATCACATTCGACGGGTTTGGCGAAGTTCATACTCGACGATTTTGATAATGCACTAAATGATCAGAAATCAAATTCGACGGGCATCACATTCGACGGGTTTGGCCAGGGGTTCCTACACGACAGGTTTTGACATTGCACTAAATGACCAGGAATCAAATTCGACGGGCATCACATTCGACGGGTTTCGCCAGGGGTTCCTACACGACAGGTTTTGACATTGCATTAAATGACCAGGAATCAAATTCGACGAGCATCACATTCGACGGGTTTGGCTAGGGGTTCCTACACGACAGGTTTTGACATTTCACTTAATGATCAGAAATCAAGTCATTACCACTTCTCACCAATAATCCCAAAATTTTAGTCTCAAGGCGTGGCCATCCAAGAGCCAGCCCGACAGCGTTCCTTTTAGATTATACGTTCCAGACATATATATCAACTCACACAACAATCAAATAGCATATACAAATACATCGCCAGCAGCATTCAAACGAGAGATGAATCACAGTGCCAATCACAAACAACGTCCCTAAATGGTAAAAGAGGTTGAGGAGGAGTGTCTTCCTCTTACCGGGAGAAGCACAAAGAAAGGTTGCTCCTTTTGGTCAGAAGTTACGTTTTCAGCTTCCAGGAGATCCTTGAACATTCAAACTTACCAAAATCAGAATCAAGTATTGAAATGGATACCCATGGTCATCAAAATGACTGTGGGTTACGAAAATGAGAGGAGATGAGGAAAAAGCTAAAAGTTTTACCTTAAAGTTCCAACCTTTAAGCTTCAACAGTGGAGAAAAATGAAGATGAAGAGAATGTAGAACTTTGAAGATGATTTCCTCAATGATGGTGGTTCTCCAAACACGAAATAGTGCTAGGAGTGTGACGTTTTGGAAGATAAAAATAAAAATGTGGGTGAATGGTGTGCTGCTGTGGAGTGAAATGAAAAGAGAGAAAGATGAGTGAATAGTGAGTCTTTGCGTACGGGAGGAGGAAAATGTGAGAATGAAAAATGAATTAGACCCCTTAATTTCAAACGTGCAAAGACAAATTTGGGAGGAGAGAGAAATGATAAAATAATGGTTGGAGGAAGCTTCCTTGAGAAGCTTCGCGCTCCTCGATAAAGTACATAATAAGCTTGTCTCCAAATTAAATACATCGACAGATGATTAATTACACTGTGGAATTATTTTCTCAGTGAATAAAATTTACAATTGATGAAAATAATATTTTATTATTCATCAGATGATTTTATGATACTGAAATTTTATTTAACAGATAAAACCTCAAAATATGTAAACCTCGTGAACTGTGCCCGGCCTCGGGTTTAGTAAGATCCCCCGTTGACACGTTGACAGTTCAAAGTTTACCAGCCTCAGGGAAAATATTCTAGTTTCCCCGGCTCCGCTCAGTGTACACGTAAAACAAAGAATATATTAAAATATTCATCATTTTCAGAAAAATCCACAAAAATTCCTAAAAATCATAAATATTATAAAATGATCGTTTATAATGAAATAAAGAATTTTCGGGATGTTACAGTACAAAATAAAGCGGTAGCATGGCATATGAGACACGCACTTGAGATAGTTTTTTCTCATTGTTTCTATTTTTTTCCCCTTTTCCATATAAATATCAGGTTAGCTCCTAGGGTTGGCACGAGAGAGAAAATACAGAGGCAACAAATTAGGGATATCTTGAGAGGAAAAACACAATAGGGACAAGAGATTGCTAAGGGGAAGGAGGACAAGAGAGTGAAAGTGTGAGAAAGCTTGATAAGGAGTGTGTTCCTATTGGAGAGCTTGTTCCCAAATCATTTGTAATCTTGTTCTAATCTTAGTGGAGGATCTCTAAATGCTGGATGTAGACTACATTGGCTGAATCAGGGTAAATCAAGTGTGTTGCTCTTCTCTACTCTTCTCTATTTTGTTATTGTGCATTCTTGGTTTTGGTTTCTACACTACTTTTCCATTTCCGCATTGTGTGTGCTTGCTGTGATTGCTTGGGATTTACTAAGTAATTATTCTACAACAGTAGACATGTAAATTGTATGTGTCTCTAGGTGTCTTTTTTTAAGAAATCAACGTGGAATGAGTTAAGTGCCCCGCACATATAACATGAGAATTTTATATTATTTTTCGTTTCACGTGGGATGCGTCACATGTGGCGCATCCTAGTTGGATGTGCCACGCGCATTGGCACATCCCAGTTAGATGCGCCACGCGATGTGGCGCATCACATGTGGAACGAAAAATAATATAAAATTTCAATGTGACAAAAATAGTGACAGTTTGATAAATAATTTAAAAATAATGACAAATTGATAAATAAATTTGGGAGAAATGACAAATTGGTCAAAAAGCCAGATTATTTCATTTGAAATTTTTATATAATTATATTATGTGAAAATGAATAGAGACATAAACACATTAAATAGTAAGATTTTTTTAAATTTTGTGAAATTATATATTAAAATATTTATATTTATCTCTCTATTTATATGAGAAGGTGATATAAAATTTTACTTAAAATAATTTATTTTTATAAGTATAAGATAATATGTGTAAATATTATTGTTGCCTTGTTGGTAATAATAAGCTAATTTAAAAATTTGACACGTCACCCAGCCGGCGTCTGCGACTTAAAGCAGTATAAAATGTTGGATCATTTAAAAGTCAAGCGTCACATCACATGAGCTCCGCACTTTGACTTTTAGTTTACAGATAGGCATGACCATGTGTTGGGTAGGCCCAATTTTTGCTTAACCTATTACATTTTTAAAATTAAAATTTGTAATCATTTTATAAAAATATATTAATATTTGTATTGGCTCACTTATTCTCATATTTATAAATATTTTATATTAAATTTGTGTAATATTTAATTATAATTTTAAAATTAATTGTTCATCTTGTATAAATTAAAAATATATTCAAAATAATTGTTAAATTAATAAAAGTTAATTAATATAATTAATTTAATTAATAATTAAATTAAATATAATGTTTATTAATATACGGATGTCCACCACACAATATAGTAGGTTTTAAAACCACTCTAAGTTGGGTACTTGCAAGACAAGACAAAAGTATCAATCCTATCTCTAATTACGTATTTTTTTAGAATAATATTTATTTTAGTCTCGCATAGATACCTTTTGCTTTTTTAAATTTAGTCCTTTTTATATTAATTTTATCAATTAATGACCTTCCAGTTTAAGAATTTCCCAAAGTTATCATTCCATCCAATAAGTACTAACATCGTCAACAAAAAAAAAAAACTTGTACCTTTTATAAGTTAACGAGGCATTGACATGTTTTTGTCGTAACATGGTGAAGATCTGACATTTTGTGTTTGTAAAAATTATTAAATTTAAAATAATTAAAAATTATTTTGATATAATAGTTAAAGAATAATTATAAAACAAAAAATATAATTATAAGAATAACTTTTAACTATTTTAAATCTTTAAAGATATTTTTATATTTTTTTAAAAATTACAAAATACACATAATTACCATGTTGGCACAAAGTAGAATACGTCACCGTCTCGTTGGCAAAAAAGGGTACAAGTCAGGATTTTTTTAAAAACGCTATTAGTGGTTATTGAATGAAAGTATAAGATTGAAAGATTTTTAAATCGAAACGTCTACAATTTAAAAAATTAATTTAAGGAGGATAGGATCATATTGACAAATAAAACATTTGTGAAAGGTTTATATATATATAAGTTTTATCATGTATAAGAATGACAAAATAATTCGTACTTATAAGGATTTGTAAAAATTACTTACAATGAGATAGGAAATGAGTATTTATTTAATAAATGTGAATAGTGGTAGGGATTATAATAATAATCTCATGGTACTTATAAATTTATTAAGTATATATTTTTTATTATATATTTTTATTTTTTTTTTAATTTTGAAATGACATGAAAATATATATATATTTATTATTTTAAAATATATTTTTTATTGAATGCGCTCATAATGATAAAATTTATTGAAAAAAATATATTATTTATGTAATAATTATTTATGTAAATTGATTATTTTAAAATATAATTAAATTTATTTTGTTATTTTTAGTATTTTTTAAATTTTTTAAAAATCTTAAATTATTGAACAAAGTTGAATATGTGATATTAAAATTTTTTTATATATATATATTTTTATAATTTTTAAGATTTTATTTTAAATTATTAATTACTTACAAATATCTGTTCACACCTTCAATTTCCCGTAAATATCATAAATGAGTGTCCGTGGCCGCCCTTGTCCCCCCCCCGCCATGCCCTACCACGCCACGCCACTTTGTCATCCCTAATCATGTACTCAAATTAATAATTGATATATTTAAGAACTTTCCTTTAGAAATTAGTCAGTTTTTTTTGGTAACAGAAGTTAGTGTATTTTTAATATAACTCTTATAATTATAATTATATACATATATATTAATTTAATTGTCTATAGATTTGTAAATCAAATTTTTTTCTACTATTATTTTGGATGCTTCAGAAAAGTAAAAGTAAGAACTGTTGACTAACAAAGGAAACTACAAAACGAACATCAGGGTGAAAGCTTTCCAAACTAGCAAGGGGGGAATGGAGAAAGCGGCAAACAATCAATCCCTTTGACTACTCTTCTTAGCAAGGTAGTGAGCAAAAGCATTAATAAATATTTAGAGGTGTTAATATAGTTCAATCCTGCCCACTCGAGGGTCAGGCTATTTGGATAAGGTCAAATTAACTTTCATGTGTTTCAACCTAGCATCTTGTTCCTAATTGCAAGCCGCAAGTACGGCAAGCCGCTTACCAATCTGTTAATTTTGTTATTTTTTTAAAAAATATTTAATGAATTTAAACTTTAAAAATATTAAATTAATGAAAATTAAGAAATTTGAGTAACTTATTTATCAACTAATAGCAAAAAAATCAGGAAACTAACCCAAATTACTAATTGAGTTTCAAATTTTTAAATAAAAAATGATGGCATAATCTTAGGTTAGGTGATCACTTGTTGTATTTAAAAATGAATTAAATTTTAAATAAAAGGACTAGTCCGACTCAAGGTGGGCCACTTCAATTGCAGGCCAGGTTAAATCATGCTAAAATAAATTTGTGTTTGAATTTTGTTAACTTAATCTACACATTTTGCTAAGTTATTTGGGTTAGTTAATTAAACTTGGCATATTTTGACAACGTTAATAACTTCTTCTAAGACATTAACTAGAGTAACCACATTTAATATGTTTTCGGCTAACATTTTATTAGATTAGCCTAACTCATTATGGGTGACAGATTGAATGGATCAATCCACTTGCCTAACAACTAATTTTTAAAAAAAATATAATGAATTTAATATTTAAAAAATCGAATCAATAAAAATTAAAAATTTTGAATAGCTTATTTTTTGGCCAATAGTAAACAAATTAGGAAGCTAACACACTTGTCAAATGAATTTGAATTGTTTAAACAAAAATTGATGATATATTCATAGTTTATTTGATTAAAAAATAAAGTGAATTCCAAGCTATGTATAACAAAATTAGATTCCAAGTTGACAAGCTGACTTGCCCAGTGTTGCGATGGATTAAATTGAATTTAAATAAATTTAAATTTTGTTAATTTAACACATACATTTTTTACGTTATTTGAAATTTCTCATTGGGCTTGACTCATTTTCATAACTCTACCACTTGTTATGTCTATGCATGTAGATGCGAATGTCTTCAAAATTAGCACCATGGTGATGAACAAAGGTATCTTCCGTAGAAATTAAGTAAATTGCTTCCACGTTTGACTGCTGGAGTCCATTTTTTTCTCCCTTATTCATATCTCATTCACCAAAAAGTTAAACGAATATTTTTTTGGATGTTTTGCAAGCAGTTTTTCGTTTTTGGTATATTGGGGGCTCAAGCCCAAGAAAAGAAAAAAACTACATAAAATACCGGGTGGATAGTTGTTATCTTCTTTATAATCCAAGCTGTAGAGTGATTTCCACTAGCTTTCCCTTTAAGCATATCCACAACCACTGTTGAGTCCATCTCCAGGATGACTTTTGTATAGCCCATGGACTAAGCCAGATTTAATGGAGACATTTACTATGCTCCACTTAGAGTTTGGAAAGCACTTAAATAACTTACAATAGCAAGTTTTCACCACCGATTCTGTTCTATTTTTTATTTTGTATTTTTCATTTTTTAATCTTTATGTAATTAGCTTTTGCTCATTCATCCTTACCGTTAGTTTTGGGCGCATAAAACATTTTTTTTAAGTTTGCAAAGTTCATCTCGATTGCACCACCCTTTGCCAATCATTACGGGGTGTTCTGATGCTTGTCCTTTCATTACTGGACGGCTTTTGAGCGACGAGGTCAGGCAACACATTGCTGAACAAGGTCTGGCCCAAACTTTAGTTAGACTTCAAAATCAAGCTCTCCGAGCGACTACCAAAATTCGCTTTATCGAAGAGACTATTGAGGATGGTAACAAGAGAGCATCGGAAGAGCTGAAGGCCTTGAAGAAGAAAAAGGAAAAAGTTGACTAGTAACTGGACACGACCCTTAAATTGAACGAGGATGCTCGAGTAAGGATCGTTGAGCTGGAGAAGGCGTTGGCCGACTCCAAGTCCACCAGAAAGGCCGAGAAGCTCCAGGTCGACAAAATCATTGGTGCCTAGGAGATCCAGATAGTTCAGCTTGAGAAGGAAGTGGAAGAGATGGACATGATCTCTGGAAAGATCGGGGGAGAGCAGTTCCAGAATGCCGTGGCTCAAATCCAACACTTCAATCCTGGGGTTGTCCTTGTCTTAGATAACATTACCCTGGATAAAATATTCCATAACGACTAACTCGTCTTTACAAAGGATCTTGTCCCGGGTGCTCCTGACGCCACCTCGGATGCTGCTCAGAACCTGGAGGGGGAAAAGAACGGGGTTTGAGTTTTTCCCTTTTTCCTGCATTTTGCCCCCTGCGTGGGGTTTTACTTTTTGTAAGGATAATTGCCCCATAACTGAGGTTTTATATTTAATTACTTTGTTTCGCTATATGTTTGTTTGTTTGTTTTTCCATGGCCCGACTTGGGTCCAATGTCATTTTTATAATCGTTTAATGGACTTAGAAAAAACTTTTCAACATAAGAAGACCATGGTCCGGGATCCTATACTTATATCATTGAGTGAATGACATTCCACTTGACTTAGGTAAAAATAATGCCTTAGTCTATACTCCACTGCTCGTCATATAAAGCATTTGGAATCTCAGATATAGGTAAGAATAACACCTTGGTTCAGGATATATTATGCAAAAACCCTTTTACCTTAGGCATATATATTATTTGACCTTACTCGGAGTACCCTATTAATCATTTAAATTTTTAGGATCCCTTCCTAGCTTAGGTATAAAAAAGGAGCGTGTACATATAATTCGTACTGCCTCCTAATTAGTTGACCTTTTAACGGTCAATGCCACGTATTGAGGGTGGGCATCAGCCCTATAACTTATCACCGTGGTTTAGGATGTTATACCTCTTAACATGACTTCTTCAATTCTTTTGAATAAAATTTGATATCTAAATAACTTTATTTTATTGATAATATTGGGGGAACAATAGTCCATACAAAGCATATTATTCGAAACTAGGACAAATCAAACATAATTTTACTAAAGGGCTAGACCGTTATGGACATCTAGCTATAATATTTTCTTAGTTTATCTGCATTCCAATAATTCTTGACCAAGGTGCCAGATAACATTTCTAAGGTATAAGCTCCCTTGCCTGTATTGACAACGATATGATAGAGATCTTCCCAGTTAGGAGCCAGTTTCCCTTGGGAGGCATTTTTCCCACCTATATTTGCTCTCCTAAGTACTAAATCTCCTGGATGGAATTTTCTTGGAACAACTTTCTAGTTGTATTTGGCCGCCGTCTTCTGTTTAAGGGCGACATCTCGAATGTGAGCCACATTTCTTCTTTCTTCCAATAAGTCCAGGTTTTCTCTGATTAGACCGGGGTTAGTATCAGGATAGGACTGTTGGTAGCACCAACTCAGTTCTCCTATTTCCACTGGGATCATGGCTTCGCAACCATAAGTCAATTTGTATGAGGATTCTCCCGTGGTGGAGTGCGGAGTAGTCCAATATGCCCAGAGAACGTGATCAAGCTGCTCAACCCAGTTCCCCGTGGCTTCATCTAACCTCTTTTTTATTCCTCGCATGATAATCCTATTGGCTGCTTCGGCTTGTCCATTTGTCCGAGGGTTCTCCACAAAGCTACAATGATGCTTTATTTTTAAGCTGGCAAGTAGTTCTTCGAAACTCTTATCTTTAATGTTCGTTACAATGGATTATGGCACACCAAACCTAGCAATAATGTGACGGCAAGTAAACTTCTGGATTCGTGCTGAGGTAATAGTGACCAGGAGTTCGGCCTCAATCCATTTCGTAAAATAATCTACCGCTACCACTAAGTACTTAAACTGACCTGGGGTCTAGGGGAAATGACCCAAAATGTCCATACCTCATCTATAAAAAGGCCATGGTACCGAGGTTGTGAATAACTCTTCAGAGGGAGCTTGATAATGATCTGCATGGCGCTGACATTTATCATAGATCTGAACGTGTGCTTAAGAGTTAGCCTCCATCGTTGGCCAGTAGTATCCTGCCTAGGGGTGTCAAATGGATGGATTTGTTTGATTTTGGATCGGATCGTAATGGATGGATTCAAAATAAACCATTAATCCATTTAAGATTCATTACAAAATGTTTAATATTATCCAATCCATCCATAACCTAATTTAATTGATGGATATTCAATCCATCCATTAATCCATTTTAATGGATTGGATGGATGGATATCCAAACCACTCATTTGAAAAAAATGTTTCTCTCTAAAAAAAATTATTCTCTCTAAAATATGTTTCTCTCTCTCAAAAAACATAAAATGTATTAGATATCCATTGGATTGGTTACTAATTGGATATCCATTGGATATCCAATACATGTTTTGGTTGGATTACTAACCATCCATAATTAAATTTAATCCATTGGATCAAATCCAATAAGATATATCATTTTAATTGGATGGATTAGATTGATTTTAATATAGATGGATTGGATGGATTAAAAATTAATGGATTTTATTGCCAGGTCTCCTTAATATTTTTTGGGCTAGGGCTTTGCCTCCTAAATGGTGACCGCAGCTGCCCTCATGGACTTCGGCTAGAGCGTATTCTGCTTCCTTCAGAGTTAGGCATTTGAGAAGGGGGGATGAGAAACCACGACGGTATAGCTGACCATCGTAGATAGTGTACCTAACTGCGGTCTTGGCCAATTTGGAGGCTTCCTTTGGGTTCGATGGCACAGTTCCGTGCTGCAGATAGTCCAGTATAGGAGTAATCCAAGATGACTTATGTTTCTCCACTTGGAACATGTCATGATCCGTGATGGAGGGCTGAGAAAGGGTTTCCTAGATTATAGACCGATTGTTACCAAGGCTCTTAGTACTGGTCAGCTTAGACAAAAGGTCTGCCTTGGAGTTCTGTTCCCTCGGGATGTGCACTATCTTGATCTCCTCAAAGCCCTTGAGGAGTTCTTGTACCTTAATCAAGTATTTTTGTAGGAGAGGCTCCTTGACTTGGTATTCTCCTCGGATTTGGGAAGTTGCCAGCTGGGAATCACTGCAGAGCGTGATCCGTGTTGCCCCCATATCCTTTATCGTTATCAACTTAGCGATACATGCCTCATACTCGGCCTAGTTGTTCGAGGTCGAAAACTCAAACTTCAGGGAATGTTTCAAGGTCAGTCTCTCTGAATTTTCCAGTATCACCTCGGCCCCGCTTCCCTTGGGATTCGATGACCCGTCAACAAAGATAGTCCAAGAGACTCCCTTAGGGTCACCTTGGTCTGATGTGAGCTCTGCTAAGAAGTCAGACAATGCTTGGGCTTTTATTGCAAGTCGTGGCTCATAGGTAATCCCAAACTTGGAGAACTCAATTGACCATGCAATCATTCTCCCGACCAAGTTTGGTTTATACAACACCTGTCGGATGGGTTGATCTGTTCTAACCACCACTGGGTGGCATTAAAAATATTGTCGAAGTCTTCTTGCTGTGATAATTAGTGCGAAAGCGACTTTCTCTACCTTTTGGTAACGAAGCTCGGCGCCCTGCAGGACCTTACTTACAAAGTAGACCGGCTTCTGTCCTTCGTCAGTCTCCCGAATCAACACGGAGCTTACGGTCTCATCGTGGATAGATAAATATAAGTAGAGCGTCTCCCGAGTATCTGGCCTTGTCAAAATAGGAGAGGAGGACAAGAGATTCTTTAAGGACACGAAGGCGTCTTCACATTCTTGAGTCCATTCAAAATCTTTCCCTTTCTTGAGAAGCTTGAACAAGGGGAGGGACTTATGGGCGGCCTTAGCCAAAAATCTTGTGAGGACCGCTATGCGCCCTGTGAGCTGTTGTACTTCTTTAACGTTTCGGGGCCTTCTCATGTTAAGGACTGTCTGACACTTGTCGGGATTGGCCTCAATTCCTCGGTGGGTTAACATGAATCCCAAAAACTTTCCAGCATGGACCCCAAAGGCGCACTTCTCCGGGTTTAACCTCATGTTGTACTTCCAGACTTGTGCGAATACTTTCTCAATGTCTGCTGTGTGCGATCCGCCCTGTGGGGTTTTCACTATCATGTCATCTATATAGACTTCTAACATCTTCCCCACTTGGTCTTTAAAGACCCTGTTCATCATCCTCTGGTAGGTGGCCCCTGCATTCTTCAGACCAAAGGGCATGACCTTGTAGCAATAGCTCGCCCTATCAGTAATGAAGGCGATCTTGTCTTCATCTTCAGCGTACATGAGAATCTGATTGTACCCGGAATATGCATTCATAAATGAGAGCCATCTGAAATCCGAGGAGCTATTCACTAGCTTATCCACATTGGGAAGTAGGTATGGGTCTTTCGGATAAGCTTTATTCAAATTCGTATAATCTACGCACATTCTCCACTTCCCGTTAGATTTCTTTACCAGGACCACATTGGAGAACCATGTGATATAATAGATTTATCTGATAAAGTTGTCACTTAGTAGCTCCTTGACCTGTTCTTCAACGATTTGCTGCCTCTCAAATCCGACCTTTCTTTTTTTTTTTTTAGCAACCGGCTTGGTGCCCTTTTTGATTGACAAGTGGTGGCAAATGAAGGTGGGGTCAAGTCCGGGCATGTCGGACAACGTCCATGCGAAAAGATCTCTATTTTTTAGTAAGCTTTAACAATTGTTGTTTTTTTTTTCATCCAAACGTGCTCCAATCTTGGTAACCTGTTCTGGGTTGGCTCCAAGTTGGAGAGGTTGTAATTCACCTTCTGGCTGGGGTCAAATACCCCGAATTTCTTCTCTGACGTCCAGCTTGGTCATTAGTATGTTGACTTGGTCAAGGACCGGGCCGGAAATGACAGATCTCTCCTTCCGGGGTGCTCTACAAATTTTTAAGCCTTCATTGTAGCATTTTCTGGCAGCCACTTGATCACCTTTGACAGTGACGATGTCATTGTTCTTGTTGAGGAACTTCATCACGAGGTGGGTGGTAGACACCATGGTGCCGAGTGCGTTAAGAGAAGGGCGGCTCGGGATGATATTATAAGTCGAAGGGCAGTCTACAATCAAGAACTTTACTTTGACCGTCTTGAAAAGCTTAGACGATCCGAGGGTCAGGTGAGTTTCGTAGTGGCCGACTGGGGTGATTTTTTCGCCTGTGAAACCGATCAATTCTCCAACATGAGGAGTTAAATCTGATTGCGGAAGTTCTAACTTCTGATAGAGAACTAGAAACATAATGTCTGCTAAACTCCCTTGGTCGACAAAAATTCAACGGACTTCGGCATTGACTATTATCCCCGAGATGACAAGTGGATCGTCGTGATCCGGGATAATTCTGTCGTAGTCCTCGTCTGAGAAAGTGATAGGAGACGTTTTTTTGCCTTCTGCTTGTGTCTTGGGTTCTGAGTGGGCTATGGTAAACACAGTTATTCTAAGAGCTTTCTTTCGAGCTCCGTTTGAAGACCCTCCTCCGACAAAGCCACCGGCGATAGTATGAATTGTCCTATTAGGCTCAGAGCGATGGTCATCGTTATCATCGAGGGAAGCGTCCCTATTCCTATCATGTCGATTGTTACTATCTCAGCGAGGTGGAGTCTGAGATCTTCTCCTGGGAATTCTTGCCCTTCTTCTACGTTGAGGGGATGGGCTCCGATGTGGACTGCATCTGTCGTTTTTGCATCTATTACCCCCCTCGTTATTTTGGACACGAAGGATATACTGTTGTAAGCGTCTGACCTTGATTAAGAATTCAATGGCATCACATAATTGATAGTAGTCCTCCGTATCATGGTCGTAGCCCTTAAGCCATGTGCAATGCTTGGAATGATCCTTTTGTTTGTGCTTCTTGATAGGAGGTGGTCTCCAAATATTCTGAAACTTTGTATGCATCACTTCCCTTAAGATCGTTTCTTGAAGTGTGTTTAGGGGAGTATAGTCAGAATAATTTCTCCGGGGTGGACTACCTTTAGGAGGTTGAGGCCTTGAGGAATTCTGGTTAGACTTCTAGTGGGAAGGCTCACCTTTGTCTCACCTCATGTGGTCTTCTGTTGCCTCCTCCAAGTAGACATATTTCACAGATCGTTTCTGGAAGTCGATCAGATTATCTAGTTTCTTTTTTGCCAAGGACTTAAAGAACTCAGAACCTACTCGGAGACCGCTTCTGGCATAATGTAAAGCTATTCTGTCTTCAAAATTTTCTACGTTGGTACATGCCGCTATGAATCGTCTGACATAATCTTGGAGGGTCTGTCCTTTCCTTGGCAAATTTTAGCTAGGGACTCGATGGATTTAGGTTACTCCTTGTTAGTGGTGTATTGCAGCAGAAAACACTGTTTAAGATCCGACCAGTCTACCACGGACCCCCTTGGTTGGCTGGTAAACCACTTGAGGGCTCCCTTTTTTAGGGAAAGGGGGAATACTCGGCACAGCAACTCCATAGACCCGCCATAGAAACACAAAGACTGTTCGTAGGCATTTATGTGTTCTTGGGGGTCCGTAGTTCCGTCATAGATTTCCAAGTTTGGCGGAAACTTGAAGTTCCTAGGAACCCAGTACTCCATAAGTTGATCGGAGAAAGGTTGTTCTGTTGTTCCGCAGTTCTGGTTATTATTCCCAGTATTAGGAATTGCATTGCCAGCGTGAGCCCTCCTTTGATTATTTTCCACGTCGGTCCTTTTGTCACGATGGTGTGTCTTGGGTTTGTTTTCATGCATGGCGCGATGCATGTCTTCCAACCTCCGAAATTGGTCGTTCAACATATCCATATGTTGTTGTAACATATCTTGAAATTGGCGTTGGGAAGCACGAGACTGATGTGTGCGTTCGGAGTGAGATGTACGGTTGTTGGGCTCGTTGTTTGGCATTCCCAAACGTTGATATACTAGGATCCTGTGTTCTTGAACGTGCTGGTCACTCCAATGAACTGGGAATTCGAGCCTTTCTCTAACAAGAACCCTCCGCGATGCGTTGGGACTCTAATCAGAAACAGAGGCAGAGTGCCCATCGTGTTGGTTCCCTGCTTCAAGTGCCTGATTTCTCTCAGCAGAGGTTTCAGTAGCGGGTGTTGGGACAGGGGGAGGGGGCTGTGCAGCAGGTTCTTTTCGTTGGTTAACAGAAGTTTGCGCAGCGTCTCTCCTAAAATTCTGTCTTGTATTCACCATGATTTGGGTGGGATTTGAAGTTTATGGTTTCCCACAGACGGCGCCAATGTTCTGAAGTAAATTCAGAGGGTACATGTAATAGGTATGTACGCAGTGGTTTCCTCCTTGAGCAGCTGCAGCTGAGCGTATTAAACAGGAAAGTGAGTACCTGCAAAAGGACTCCAATGTTCAAATCAGGCAATGCACAAGTAAGATTATATAATTGGATGATGAATTACCTTATCAAGATGATTTAGTCTTGTATTTATAGAGCGTATGTAAAATCCTAATAGGATCCTTATTGGATGCAAGTAATTTGGGGTTAGTATCTTGATAAAGATCACCTTCCCATTATTATCGGGTAAATCTGAGATTATAATACAGAAAGTACTTAGCCATCTAGGGTAATTATGAATCCTATAATATCGCAAGTTGATGATTGACAGTTATAGATATTTAGAGATTTATCCTCTACGCGAATCTATCAAGCATGATATAACAGCCTAATACCTCTTGACGCACTATCTTCCGAGGTCTAGACTACCTTATGAGTCTTTCGTTATGCCAGCCTGTGAGGAGTCCAGCTGTGTACATACCAGGTTGATCCCATGAAGCGAGATCCCAAATCATAGTCCGAAACATTTAGTTTTATCCAACCTTCACAAGGAGGTAGGTTGGTCAATAGGGCAGGTAAGAATAAGTTTCAACTGATCCTGATCTCATCTCATACTCTATAGGATTAAAATCTAAATATCTTCCTTAAGAAAAATATTAAAAATAGAATTAAAGTCTAAATATGTTTCATAAGAAAAATATTAAAATCAACACTGCATTTTGTATTTATGAATATTTTAAATTAAATTTATACAATAATCAATTATAACCATAAAATTAACAGTTTAATACATTGTTTTATATAAATTAAAAAACACATATAATACATGTTAAACTAGTAAAAATAAAGTAATATAATTAATTTTATCAATAATTAAATTAAGTATAATTTTTCTAAAACTGAAGAGTGTGAGATGAGACGAGGTGAATTGACCTCAAACCCACACCCTGCTTCTACATAGTGGGAAAGAGATTTTGGATAGGAATCCAGGTATTTGTCACAGCTTTCTTTTTGCTAGCAATCTTACGTATCTATTTAAATTATAGGACTCCTGGAAGCAAACCGTGTCAATGAATGGGTTGTGACTGAGAAGCTTGGAAATACCATGAAACAGAAGAACAATGCTAGGCCATCAACATCAAGAACTTCACGGTTTCAAATTATAGAAAGGTATCAGCAGCTTTGCAGCTAGTCTGCCTAAATAAAGCAATCTATTCAACCAACACAACAATTGACTTTGAATTACTCTATAATTACATGCAGGAAAAATGATTCAAACGTTGTAAAATAAACTTAAAATTGCAGGAAAAAGAGCAGCTGGAACACAACCATAATATTTCAATTACTCTTTTTTATAACATTTTACACTTAAGGATAATGTGGTAGATAACATTAGACTGCAAGGTAAAGAATGCAGTGACAATATTTGACTATTACTCCCTATGAATTCACCTGATACATACATATGACCCTTTACCTTAATCAACAGGATTCACCCATTGGAGATTATAGTGGGGATGTATATGCTGCACTGTGCAATATATGACCTGTTATTCGGACACGATCATTTCTTTGTCTATCTGTTGTTGCAGGCAGCGGCTTTCTTTACAATGGGATTTGGGCAAGTGGGAACAATTGTCCCCAATTAAAGCTTAAAGGCAAATATCAAACTATTAGTGTATCAGTCAGTACTGTTTGTGCTTGCATAACTAGTAGAATAATAATGTTATCCATAAGCATAGAACTGATGAGAGTAGTGCAACTACCTACCTAGTAAAACCAATCCACATGGTATCAGGACATCTTTGTACCCATGCATGCCAAGCAGAAAAAAAGTGTATATATATGTAAATAATATGCAGCTTATATTAGCCTATTGTCTGCTCAACATTACAAGTATTATATTCGAACAAATAAGAAGGGGGAACACCTTGTAAGCTTGTTTCTCTTCTAAAACCAGCTTAGTCTCATGATCAGCAGAGGATAGAAGCAAGTGTTAACCACACCAAAATATTCAAATATATATATATATATATATATATATATATATATATATATATATATATATATATATATATATATATATTTTTTTTTTGACATTATCTGTCAAATTACTGGACAGTTACAAGTTCCAACACCACCTAAAAGAGGCAAATCCTACCTTATCACTCTCTCTTGCTCTTTCTTGCTCTTTCTTGCAAGAGTGAATGCAGATAAACCCTTTAGGCTACATGAAGAGAGGGAATCAAGATAAATATAACTTCAGTAGACTACTTTCCAATTTCAAGGTAAATAAACCTGTCCTCCTTTAAAGTTAAAGAAAGTAGGAGAACTAGAGAAAGTAGGAAGAAGAGTAGTATATTTCTGCTTAATCTGAATGTTTACAAGAAGGTAATATATATAGGGAGTTGTACATTAAACTAGGCCCTAGAAAACAAGCTAAACAAGCCTAGAAAATAAGCAACAATAAAGCACTAAAAACAATGTCTACAACAAAGCGAAAAAACGTGAGAACAAGAGGCCACCGTCCACCGTCCATCTTTCAACACTCCCCCTCAAGTTGGTGCATAAATATCAAGCATGCCCAACTTGCTTATCAAAAATTCAAAGTGTGGCCTTGGGAGACTTGGTTAGAATATCAACAGTTTTTTGAGTTGTAGGAACAAAAGGCATGCAAATCACTCCTCCTTCCAGCTTCTCTTTTATGAAATGTCTATCAATTTTTATATGTTTAGTTCAATCATGCTGCACTGGATTATGAGCAATGCTAATTGTAGCTTTGTTATCAGAATATAGCTTCATAGATCCTTCAACTGCACTTCTTATTTCTTCCATAACTCACATTAGCCATAGCACTTCACAAATTCCATTTGCCATTGCTCGAAACTCTGCTTCTGCACTACTTCTTGCTACAACATTTTGTTTTTTACTTCTTCAAGTGACAAGATTACCCCAAACATAAGTACAATAACTAGAGGTTGATTTCCTATCAGTTACAAATCCTGCCTAGTCAGCATCAGTGTAAACTTCAATCCCTCTGTTGATTTTTCTTGAAGAATAGACCTTTTCCCGGAGTACTTTTCAAATACCTCTAGATTCGGTAAACAGCTTCTAGATGTTCCTCGTAAGGAGAATGCATGAATTAACTGACCACACTGACCGCAAAAGCTATGTCCTACCGGGTGTGGGAAAGATAGATCAATTTACCAACTAGTTTCTGATACCTTGTGGTGTCGACTGGAACCCTTTTTTCACCATCTCCAAGCCTTTGATTTACTTCCATTGGTGTTTTAGCAGGTTTGCAACCACTCATCTCTGTTTCCTTCAATAGATCAAGTATTTATTTCCTTTGTGAGATCACAATCCCCTTCTTTGTTTGAGCCACCTCCATGCCAAGAAAATATCTCAAAGATCCCAAATCTTTGATTTCAAATTCTGATGTTAAGCATTTCTTCAATCTCTCCATTTCATCAACATCATCTCCCGTAAAGATAATATCATCTACATAAACTATCAAAATAGTAACTCTTCCTCCAGGTGAGAACTTCATAAACAGAGTATGATCAATCTGACCTTGAGAATAACTTTGTTTCCTTACAGATTGAGTAAATTTATCAAACCATGCTCTAGGTGATTGTTTGAGCCCATACAATGATTTTTTCAATTTGCATACCTTGGAGCCATACTTCTTATCAAATCCAGGTGGAGATTCCATGTACACATCTTCTAGGTCTCCATTCAAGAATGCATTCTTGACATCTAATTGTTGTAGTGGCCAATCCAAGTTTGCAACAACTGATAAAAGTATTCTGATAGTATTGAACTTGGCAACAAGTGCAAGTGTTTCAAATAATCTATGCCATATGTTTGAGTGAATCCCTTTGCAACCAGTCGCGCTTTATATCTTTGTAAGGTCCCATCTGAGCTATACTTGACTGTAAACACTCACTTGCATCCCACAGTCTTTTTTCCTCTAGGCAAGTCATCTACATCCCAAGTCTCATTCTTCTCAAGGGCCTTTATCTCCTCAAGGACAGCTTCCTTTCACTCTAGAACATTCATAGCATGCATAATGTACACATATTTCATGTCAATTCCCTATGTTTTGATTGGTAAATGCTTGTAATTATAACCTCATGTTTGTATTTTGAGTTATGTGCGATAGGTTGGAGAATTAGATTAAAATGGACTCAAAGTGAAGTTTTGACAAGGAAGGAGCATGATAGAGCAATCAGAAGATGTCTGAGAACAAGGCGTGCCCACGTCCTAAACCCACGTCAAGTGAAGTGAATTTGTCGGAGAACAAGGCGTGCCAACGTCCTAAACCCACATCAAGTGAAGTGAATTCGTTTCAGCAAATCCTATCTTTTAATGACACGTGGGTCACCCAATTATTTTGGAGATATTCTGGAAGATTGTTTAGAGTTTTATTTTAGGAAGTTATCATGAGAATATTATCCCTAAAATTTTGGAATTTTGTTTACTCTTTATCTAAGTTTTAATTTAGATTTTGTTTCCTCATTTAGTGAGATTATCTTTTAGGATATTTTCAAATTTATATTTTCTAGATTAATTTTAGATTTTATCTTTGATTTGTGAGGGGAGTGAAGGCATTTTAAAAAGGGCTTCAGCAAAAGAAGAAGAGGCAACAACTTTAGTTTTGATTTTTCTTTGTATTTTTCATGGAAGCCATGTGCAACTAAATCCTCTTTCTAGTTCAAGGATAATTGAAGTTTGGTTTTTCAAGAATTGTGAGATCTAATTATTTTCTTCTGTTCTTCTATTCTTTGATATTTATATATCTTCTGAGATTATTCATCGATTATTATTTTGTTTATTGATGCAAAAAGGGTCCTTTGTTCAATTAGCAAGATAATATACTGCCAATTGGGACATTAGATCCGTAATTGTCTAATCGTTCTAATAACTAGTGGTAAAATAACAGGGCTCAATACAAGGTATTCGGCTTATGTTATGTGGATATATAATTTAGTCTAAATGAACCGAGCTTGTGCGTTTGTTGGCTAGAATTGGGTCTCTCTAAATCTTAATGCTATCGATAAATTAAATCCTAAGAGCTTGTTTAGGGTTGTTTATTGGTAAGAGAAGTAATCAAAGAGCTTGTTTTGGTTATCGAGAAGGTAAGGAGAGATTGGTTATTAGAGCTTGTTAATAACTATAACCAATTTATTGAAAGATTCAAGAATTTACCTTTGAATCAATGATCAATTCCATGAACCAATACTGAAATTATTCATTGGGCTAGATTCTACTCCTGATTGAATTTTATCATTTAACTTTTGCGCTTGTTACCTTATCTGATTCTTACTCCAACCCCCCTTTATTTATTTTATTTTATTATTTTTATACAGAAGTAAGTTTTACCAGTCCCGTGGATTCGACCCTGCTCATCACTATATGCAAATTATTTTTGTTTAAAGAGTAGGATTATATTTGTTGGTTTCGACACCCATCAAACATTTAAGACATCCTGTATGGTTTTTAGAATTTCCACACTAGACAATTGTGAGGTGAAGGCATGAAATGAGGATGACAATTTTTCATATGACACATATTTGGAAATAGGATAACTTGTACAAGTTTGGACACCTTTCTTATAGGCAATAGGAAGATCTAAGGATTCAGAATCATTTGTAGAAATTTTACCGGAAGACTTAATTGAGTCTAGTTCTCTTCCAGAATTGGACTTTTGGCACTGTTTCAGTGAGGCTTTCTTTTTTTGGCAGATATTTCTTCCTTGTGAAGACACGTAGCACATCTTCTTTCTCCCTTGGTTTCTCACACATCTCTGTTCCTGTTCCAGATCTATCTTGTAATGGCATTGAGGGAATATTATCCAAGTTTTCTATTTTAGGAGTATTTGTTTCCAAAGCTGAAGGTTCTAGGGCAGATTTCTCAACAATACCTTGACCTTCTTTAGGAGTCATTGACTGAGTTGAAACCTAAAAAGGAAGTTCAATTTGAAGAGTATTTTCAAATTCATCATCTTCTTTCTCAATCTCCCCCTGAAGATGAGATCCAAAAAAGTTGTTTCAAAGGTTACATCCATGGTAACAAAAAATTTCCTTGAGATTGGATCAAAACACTTATATCCTTTGTGTGTTGGTGAGTAACCAACAAAAACACATTTCCTAGCTCTTGGTTCACGTTTTCAACAATTATTGTTGTAACTGTCTCCTTTATGTGTAGTTATTGTAAATTATTGTGAATATCATTAGTTACTTACGTTGTAGGAAGTCCTAAAGTCCATACGTTATAGATGTCCATACGTTGTATATTGAGTCCTGAATTCTATATATTGTAAGAAACCATGTACAAAAGTTATAAGAAATATATACAGTTTTTTATCCTTTCTAGTTGGTATCAGAGCTCCCGATCTGGGAGACTCTGCTTCCGCATTTATCCTTAGGCTAGCTTGCCTTCATTGCAGCTGCCTCCGCCTTCATTGCGATTTGTTTCCCTGGTCTGTTTTGCGCCTTAATCGCGTCCAACGCCATTGTAACCACCGTCTGCCGCCAGTCACCGCCACTGTTCACTCCGGTGACCCTACCGAACGGATCGCTGTCCCTATTCCGGCCAACCACCGAAAGCCCACCACCGGAAGCTCTCCCACGCGCTCTCATGCGCGGATCCCTTCTCTGCGCGTGAACCCACGCGCCGACAGTCTAGCCGCGCGTGGCGGCGCGTCCACCATTCGTTCCAGACGAGGTTTGTCTCCTCTGACTCGTCTTGTCTTTCCCTACAAGAATCCACCACCACCTTGCCCAAACAGCAACCGGTTTCTCATCCTCTCAGCCAAACAGCAACCGCACACTCATCCTATCAGCCAAACAGTGACCTGTTACTCATCCTATCAGCCAAACAGTGACCCTAGACCACCATGCCAGACACCGAGGCCACCATCACCTCCACCACCACCAAGACAACCACTAGGCAACCTCAATCCCAAGGAAATACTTTAGTCTCCCAAGATCCTTTATCTCAAACTCAGTTGCTAATTTTTCCTTTAGCAACTGTCGCTTAACCAAGTCATCCCCAGAGATAATAATGTCATCCACATACACAAGTAGAACAGTGAGTTTACCTTCTTGTGAATGTTTAAAGAAGATGGTATGATCATCTTGACTTTGCCTCTATCCCAAGGACACCATTGCCTTTGTAAACCTTCCAAACCATGCTCGGGGAGACTGCTTTAACTCATACAAAGCCTTTTTTAACTTGCATACCGTATTTCTTCCATTGGTGGAGTCATAACCGGGTGGAATCTCCATATAAACTTCTTCCTCCAAGTCTCCATGAAGGAATGCATTTTTAACATCAAACTGATGCAAATCCCAACCAAGGAGTGCAACAAGAGAAAGTAGGATTCTTACAGTATTCATCTTTGCTACTGGAGCAAATGTCTCTTGATAGTCAATTCCATAAGTCTGAGTGTATCCTTTTGCAACTAACATTGCCTTATATCGATCTAGTGTACCATCAGACCAATATTTCAAGGTATAGATCCAGCGGCACCCCCTTGGTATTTTGTTACTAGGTCTTTCAACAATCTTCCATGTTCCATTCTTCTCCAGAGCACTCATCTCCTCATTCATGGCTTGAACCCAGTTCTTATCCTTTAATGCTTCTTGTACTGATGTTGGAATTTGAACAGAATCAAGGAATAGGGAACTATGAAGAGAATTCCAAGGTGGATAAAGCTCGATATCAGAAGTTAGTAGGGAAGTTGATATACTTAGCACACACTAGACCAGATATAGCATATGCTGTCAGTGTTGTTAGCCAGTTTATGCATGACCCAAGGGTAAGACATTTACAGGTCGTGGACAAAATTCTACAGTATCTTAAAACTACACTTGGAAGAGGGTTACTTTTCAAGAAAGGTGGGAGTTTATCCATGGAAGTATATCTGAATCTTGATTATGGAGGATCAATCATTGATAGAAGGTCAACCTGGGGTTATTATACGTTTTTGGGGAAACTTAGTAACTTGGAGAAGTAAGAAGCAAAATGTGGTAGCTTCGGTCAAGTGCGAAGTTTGAATTTCGGGCTATGGCACAAGGAATTTGTGAAGTGCTATGGATGAAAATTATATTGGATGATCGAAGATAAAATATGAGACCCCTATGAAATTGCTCTGCGACAATAAGTACGCCATTAACATTGCTCACAACCCAGTTCCGCATGATGACAACAAAACATATTGAGATAGATTCCTAGGCACTTTATCAAAGAGAAGTTAGATAGCGGGTTGATAACCACAACATATGTTCCTCTCGAATCTGCAGACTTGCGACGTTTTGACTAAAGGGTTAACCACAGAGAGGTTCCAATATCTTACTAGCAATTTGGGAATGATAGATATTCATTTACCAGCTTGAGGGGAGTGTTTAACCTAGTCTCCTTTATGTGTAGTTATTGTAAATTATTGTGAATATCATTAGTTACTTACGTTGTAGGAAGTCCTAAAGTCCATACGTTATAGATGTCCATACGTTGTATATTGAGTCCTGAATTCTATATATTGTAAGAAACCATGTACAAAAGTGATAAGAAAGATATACAGTTTTTTATCCTTTCTAGTATTATTGTTGTGATTATGAACAAATGTAGTACAACCAAATACCTTTAAAGGAATGTCAGTAACCAGCCTAGATGTTGGGAAATTCTTTTTGAAAACATTTATTGGTGTTTGAAAATCCAAGACTCTGGATGGCATTCTGTTAATTAAAAACGCTGTTGTAAGAACAACTTCACTCCACAAATATTTAGGTACTTTGGCTGAAAAAAGTAAGGCTCTAGCTATTTCAAGAAGATGTCTATTTTTCCTTTCGACCACTCTGTTTTGTTGAGGTGTGTTGACACAAGAACTTTGATGTATAATGCCATTTTTTGCAAAATAATTTCCTAGGATTTGTTGACATATTCCTTTCCATTATCACTTCTAAAAACTCTAATAGTTGTTTGAAATTGAGTTTTTATCATGTTATGGAAATTTATGAAAACTTGTTCAACTTCAAATTTTTCTTTCAAGAGATACACCCATGTGAGTCTTGTGTGATTATCAATAAATGTTACAGTTATGATAGCTAAATGGCTTGAGAATAATGTTCTCAGCCTCCTCTATTTAAAGAATGATAGATTACAATAATTAAATACAAAATCCCTTGATTTTAGGGATTGACTAACAACTATATCTAACTATATCAAAACTATATCAAACAATATCAACAACGTAATTAAACAATATCAACACTCCCCTCAAGTGGTGCATAGATGTCATAAGCACATAAACTTATTACATATGTAAGTTATTCGTGAGCCCAGTAGAGACTTGGTGAAAACATCTCGCAAGTTGATCATTAGAATTGACAAATGAAGTACTAATCTCCTTTGAAAGAATCTTGTCTCGAATGAAATGACAATCGATCTCTATATGCTTCGATTCGTTCATGAAAGACAGGATTAGAAGCAATGTGTAATTTGCTTGATTATCACAAATCAGTTGCATAGAACCCATTTTGCAAAACTTTAACTCTTGAAGTAGATGTTTTAACCATATAAGTTCACATGTTGTAAGAGCCATAGCCCTATATTCAAGCTTGCACTTGATCTTGCAACAACACTCGCTTCTTACTCTTCCAAGAGATGAGATTACCTCCAATAAAAACACAATACCCGGAAAGTTGACCTCCTATCACTTGGAGATCTTGCCCAGTCTGCATCTGTATAGGCAACAATGTCTGTGTTACCTCTGTTCTCATATATTAGCCCTTTTCCAGGAAATCCCTTAATATACTTTAAAATGCGAGTCACGCATCCCAATATATCACAAGGAGAGTTAAGAAATTAACTCACAACACTAACAGCAAAGGCTATATCCGGGTGCGGTCATAGTGAGATAATTCAACTTTCCCACCAACCTTCGATATCTGCCTGGATCTAAATACGGCTCCCCCTGATTTGGCATAAGCTTAACATTCGGATCCATAGGAGTATCCACCGGCTTACAATTTAGCATCCCAGTCTCTTCCAAAATATCAAGGCATACTTCCTTTGATAAATGGAAATGCTGTTTTTGATTGAGCAACCTCAATACCAAGGAAGTATCGCAACCCGCCCAAATCTTTGGTTTGGAAATGCTTGAAACAGATGTTGCTTTAGTCTAGTGATTCTTTCATGATCATCACTGTAATTACAATATCATCCACATAGACCACAAGATAAATGACTTTATTACACGGTGAATGTTTATAGAACACGAGTGATCAACCTCACTACGAATCATGCCAAGCTATTTGTATGACCTTACTAAACCTCCCAAACCAAGCTCGGGGTATTTGTTTCAACCCATACAATGACTTAGAAGTTGGCAAACAAGACGACTCCCACGAGCAATAAACCCGGTGGTTGCTCCATATAAATCTCTTCCTCCAAGGCACCATGTAAAAAAGCATTTTTAATATCCGGTGATATAAAGGCCACAAGAGATAGCAAGTCATGGATAAAAAGAGACGAGAGATGCCATTTTAGCAACGGGAGAGAATGTATCACCATAGTCAAGACCATAAATGCGAGTATATCCTTTGGCCACAAGACGAGCCTTCAAGCGATCCACTTGTCCCATCGGGACCAACTTTAACGGTAAAAACCCAACGACAACCAATAGTAGACTTTCCTGGAGGAGAGGAACAAGAGCCCAAGTGTGGTTAGATTCCAATCTTGTCATCTCATCAATCATAGCCTGTCGCCATCTGGATGGGATAGTGCTTCTGAGAACGATTTTAGGAATAGAAATGGACGACAAAGCGGATACAACGGCATAATGGTTGGAAGATAAACGATGATAACTTAGAAAATTATAAACGGGATGAGGATTGCAAGAAGAACGATTACCTTTGCGAAGTGCAATGGGAAGGTCGGTGCTAGGCTCGGGTTGGACCGGAATCGACAAAGACGGAGGAGCGGGAGGAGAGTCACCTGGTGTCCACAACTTGGTGCGGCTTAGGAGTAGTAGGATGAGAACGACGGTGATAAGTGAGACGAAATGGCTCCATGGGGTACTTAGGAGCAACGGGGGCAGCCTCTTGTACATGTGGGACGGTGGACTTAAAACGAGAGAATCGAAGACAGGGAATAGGTAAAACATGAGAAACAAACTCCGACAAGACTTGTGAGGCAAAAAAAGGTGTATCTTCGAAAAATGTAACATCTGCAGAGATATAAGAACGATTTGTTGATGGAGAATAACATCTCAGACCCTTTTGAACCCGAGAATAACCAAGAAAGATACACTTAATGGCGCGGGCGACAAGTTTGTCGAGACACTGGAGCAACATTGTGGACAAAACAGGTGGAACCAAAAACACGAGGGGGACAATATAAAGGGGTGCACGAGGATATAGAATAGAGTGAGGAACCTGGTTATTTGAAGAAGGCATCAGATTTATTAAATAACTAAGTGAGTGAGAACAAGATCACCCCAAAATTTAACGGGAACATTAGAATGTAACATGAGTACTGCAATTTGTTTCAATGATATGACGATGTTTGTGCTCACCACACCATTTTGTTGAGGTGTGTGAGGACAACTCGATTGATGAACTATACCGTGTGATGCAATGAAAGAATTAAAAGTGCGAGAAAAATATTCTTTGGCATTATCAACTGCGTAAGATATGAAGTTTGTCCAAATTGATTATATATTTCAGCACAAAAATTTTGAAAAATAGTGAATAACTCGGAACGTTCTTTCATTAAAAATAACCAGTACAACGAGAGAAATCATCGATAAAAGTAACAAAATATCTATATCCTAAGAAAGAAGAAATCGACTAGGACCCCAAACATCGAATGAACAAGACTAAAAGGAGACTCAAGACGACTGTAACATTGCTTGGAAAGGATGCCCGAACATGTTTTCCAAGTGACATGCCTCACACTCCAAAGCTAGGTAAATTAGAGAGATGAGGGACCATTTTCTTTAATTTATGCAAACTCGGATGACCAAACGACGATGAAGAAGACTAGAGCGACTACTGTGGCGGCAACACGTATGGTGGAGGATGGAGGTTGTAAGTAGTAGAGACCGCGTGACTCGAGATCCTGCTCCAATCGTCTTCCCGTACTACGGTCCTGGATAGAAAAGGAAGTAGAAGTGAAGGTTATGGAACAATTGAGAGATCGAGTAAGTTGACTAATAGAAATTAAATTAAAAGGACATCCGGTACAAATAAGATTGAATTTGAAGACAGAGAGGGAAGAGGTGAAGCATGACCAATACCAGTGGCTTGAGTTTTAGAGCCATTAGCAAGGGTGATGTGATGTGGTGTTTTAGTAGAAGATAAAGTAGAAAAGAGAGAAGAGTTACCAACAATATGATCAGAAGCACCGAGAATCCAAAATCGAGGAACCAACAGGAGATGAATGAGAGAAACAAACCGTAGAATTACCGAGAATGCGCTATAGTTCTTTGAAGATGAGGCTTGTTGGTGCCTTAAGTGAAGGTACTCCTTATATTCATCAATTGAAAATTTGTTCGATTGTGACTGTCCGAGTATCATACACAACCTCAATTTTCTGATCAACAGGACTGCGTCACATTAGCTGACTTTTCTGGGAAACCATGAAGAGAATAACACTTGTCTTGGGTATGACCCACGCGCTTGCAATAAGAGCACTGAGGACGATCACCTCTACCACGACCACTTCTTCCACCACACCCACGGCCTCGTCTTCCACGGTTTGCCGAATTAGAGACAAAGGCGAGGACTCTCAATTGTCGGGAGCCAATCTCAAATGTCTCCGGTGACGGAACTCGTAGAAGACGATCAATGAGTTCCTCCACCGTGGGGATGTCGAATTAGTTAGAGCTTGATTTCGGACAGATTCAAAGTCCTTATGTAAACCGTGAAGAACAAAGACCATATACATATTATCAAGTTTGGCTAGTACCTTCGTAAGATCATCACCAGGTTATAATGCGTTTAATGTCATTAATGATAGGCGTGCTTTGGTCGGATAAGAGGGAAGATCATGATCTGTCATCTGAAGAGTGGCCAAATTGTGGACGAAACATAGAGACGTTGTAGATCATTGGAATAGACATTTTGAGCTTTCTTCCATATTTCATAACAAGTTTTGTATGGGCGAAAGTGTACCATCAACTTCGGATCAATAGCGCCATAAAAGAGAGACCAAGCGATAATCGGCCCTTTTCCATTCATCACGAATCTTCTCATCAATCTCTGCTTCCTTCGTGGTGAGATGTTCATAAAGCCCTTGACCTAAAAACCAAACTTCAATGAATTATACCAATCCATAAAATTCTTACCATTGAGTTTTTCCGATGTGATAATGGGACTTCAGAGAAGGCAAAAGAGATGAGACCCTTCCTGTAGACCCGGAACCGGCACTGCACGGGGTGACGTAGGAACCTTTGGAAGAGTAGGTGGTTGAATCGGACATGGTGAGAAAGAGAAAGCGAAAGTGCTTGGCGGACTTTGATGGTCAAAAGTAGGCCGAGAGGGTGTCGGCGAGCACAACGGAGAAGACGCGCCGACGAAACGACGCTGGAAGGCGCGCGTGGTGCTCACGCGCTCGGAGACCCGCAGACGGTGGCGGCGCGTGGATCGGAGAACGGCGGTGGGTCTTCTTGAACCGGTCGCGGCCCTTTCGAGTTGTCCAGGCCACCTTACTTTGGTGATCGGAGACGGTGGCCGTGACGATGGCCTAGAGATTGGTCCGGAGAGGATCGCCGAGAGAGCGGTTCTTGACCAGGATCGAACCCAGCTCTTGATACCAAGTTATGATAGTGAATGGCTTGAGAATAATGTTCTCAGCCTCTTCTATTTAAAGAATGATAGATTACAATAATTAAATACAAAATCCCTTGATTTTAGGGATTGACTATTAACAACTATATCTAACTATATCAAAACTATATCAAACAATATCAACAACGTAATTAAACAATATCAACAGTTACAAACCATCTTCTACTTGATAAGGTAGAAATTCGTGAGGGCCCCCAAACATCACTATGAACTAAGGAGAAAGGTTCAGAAGGTTTATATGGCTACATAGAAAACGATGCATGATGGTGTTTTGCAAGTTCACAAGTTTCACAATCAAATAAAGATGGATTTTTATTGATGAACAAACTTGGAAACAGAACTTTTAAATAATGAAAACTTGGATGTCCTAATATCAAATGCCAAAGCATGACATCACTATTATTGGAAGCAGAGATAGAATTGAAAAAAGTACTTGGAGCTTGTCCTCCTAAGTCAGATCCATCTTCAAAAAAATAAAGGCCGCCTCGCTGTCTAGCATTTCCAATCATCCTCCCCGAGGTTGGATCCTGAAACTCACAATGGGATAAGAAAAAATGAGCTTGACAGTTAAGGTCATGAACTAACTTACTTACAGATAAGAGATTACAAGACAGATTTGGGACATGGAGAACATCATGAAGAGTAATGGAAGGAGAAATGGAAATAGAACCCTTTCCTGCAATAGTAGAGAGAGAACCATCTGCTATTTTGATTTTCTTATTTCCTGCACAGGAACGATATGAAACAAATAGATTTGCAGACCTAGTCATGTGGTCTGTAACACCAAAATCTACAATCCAGGAACTAGAGGAATTAACACTAACGAGGGCAACATGTAAATAGGTACCTGACTGGGCTAAAGTGCAAGATGGAGGGGATTTCGAGGGTTGCAGAAGTTTGACCAAGGTATCTATTTGTTCCTTTCTGAATGAAAGCTCTCCGGAAGAAGATTGTTGGCCTTGAACTTCGTTTGAGACTTGATATGCTCGACCTTTCCCCTTTTTTTCGAATTTGGTGGCTTTCCATACAGTTTCCAACAAGTCTCACTAGTGTGCCATGGTCTTTTGCAAAAAATCACACCATGATTTTTTCTTCTTATCCCTATTAGGTCCTAAACCTCTAGATATGAGGGTTGAGCTCTCTATTCCGTGATGAGATGTAGTGTCTTGCTTCTTCATCATGATGTTTCTTCGTGCCTCCTCTTTTATGAGTTCTGAGAAGACTTCCCTCATATTAGGAAGGGGTTTACGGCTCAAGATTCGCCCTTTAACCTCATCTAATTCTTTATTTACACTTACAAGAAACATGTAGACCCTGTTGTTTTCTTCCCTCTTCAAATGTCTTGCATTGTCTACAGGGTAGTCCCATTTGCACTCATAACAGAGGTCAAGTTCTTGCCACAATGTCAGCATCTCGTTGTAGTATGTGGTTAGGTCTCGATCTCCCTATTTATTGTTCCATAGTTGGGTTTTAAGGACAAAAATCTGAGATGAATTCTCCACGTTAGAGTAGGTCTCTTTGACACAGTCCCACACTTCCTTGGCTATTGGCAGAAATAGGAAGGGCTTTCCTATTGCAGGTTCCATAGAATTTATTAACCATGCAGTTATCATGGAGTTTTCTTATCTCTATGTCGCAAAATTGGGAGCATTCTCTGCTGGTTTTGTCACCTCGCCAGTAAGATGTCCAAGCTTGCCTTTTCCATCAATTACAAGTTTCATACTTTGTGCCCACTCTAGCTAATTCTTGACATTCAATTTTTAAACACTTCATTGAATGGAACTAGATCTTGTAGAGAACAAGAGATCAACTCCAGTTGCTGGAGTAGTGGTAGAAAAGCTGTCCGCTACCTCCCCAGAAGAAACCGTACCTCGATTGGCTCTTGTCATGGCCATTTCTATCAAGGCCCCGGTCAGACCCGAAGCTTAGATACCATAAAGAAAGTAGGAGAACTAGAGAGAGTAGGAAGAAGAGTAGTATATTTATGCTTAGTCTGAATGTTTACAAGAAGGTAATATATATAGGGAGCTGTACATTAAACTAGGCCCTAGAAAACAAGCTAAACAAGGCTAGAAAATAAGCAACAATAAAGCACTAAAAACAACATCTACAAAAAGCGTGAAAACGTGGGAACAAGAGGCCACCGTCCACCGTCCATCTTTCAACAAAAGTAAAAAGAAAAAACAGATTAAAAAAAAAGGCACTCTACTCATATCACCTACTCTTCCACTGACACTTTTCCTCAAAATATAAATGCATTCATAAAGAGCAGAAAGGGATGCAGCTTCACTCAATCGCTATATTGCATCACTGCCAGTAAGTTGGTAACCTTCTAGCAAATTATGCCACTTCAATCTTTGTGTTGCTATAACCCTAGTTCAAAGACATTTCAACTATGTCGGTAATACTGCTGCCACTTTTCCTGTTGACTGACCTTAGAATCTCGTATAGTTGTAGAAAACGTAACCTTTACACTACTATCCTATTCTCAGAGAGGCACTATCCATAACTAGCTTGAAAAACTTCAACAAGATTAATAATTTGTCCTAATTGATGGAATATCAAAGCTTCAATCATTCAACTTCATAAACTGTGCATATTAATTGTCTCTGACAATCTTAACCATGCTGATTCATCATAAGCCAAGAATTGCCAACTTGTATGGAACCAAACCTACTGCATTATGCTCCTTCCATCACCAAATTTAGTAATTTGAAAAGAAAAGCATTTAATAAAATCATAGAACTCACCAGGATCATGGGAAGCATAATAAGAAGATTCTAACCAAATAAAAAAAAATCTGCAAAATGCAAATGCATGACTAAACAATTAGCATTTCCACTTCTTCAAATAAAACAAAATCATACAGGCATAGTTTCATATGGAATGCCTTTCTAAACTTTGAAAGAGATAAGACCAACTCTTTCCAAAAAAAAAAAGTTTTAAGGCCACAAGTAATGATAAATTGGAAATATCATCATATGGATAGGTTATATTGGATACAGCAGCATTCTAGAGCTGAAAGAAAATTGATTTTACTAACTATAAGTGTAAGCACCTTTAGTATGGTAAAATAAAAAATAAGCGGAAAAGCTTTCAACAGTAAATTGAAAGGATCTATTATCAAACAAATCATTCAATTCAAGATTTCAAGTGAAAATTCCCATCGATATATAATATGGCCTTGTGCTCATACACACATACACACACACATATAGAGGGGGGGGGGAGAAAGAGAGAGAGAAAATAGATATTTGGTATGGGTGAAGAACTTGATTGGATAAAAAATATGAAAAGAATAGATGCTTTGGTATATGTATATGCATAGATGTGTGCGCACGCACAGGCATGTGTGTGTGTGTGTGTATATACTATATATATAAAAACAACTACTCAAGTAGGACTCAGGGTTAAAAAAAAATCAAGGTAAATGAAAATACCAATAATGAAGACAAAGTACATTAAAAAAATTCAAATTCTGATTTACTTTAGATCATCCAGTTTAACCTCATACTTTTCACCAGTAGAGAGAATTTTGACACCAACCATGCCCCTTTGCCACTCAGAATTCCCCACTAATACCAGCCGCTGAGCATTTGTTCGGGCTGCTTGTTTAAAAACCCTAGAAGAGAATAAATAGGAAGAAATATATATCATATCAAAAGACATATAGACCATGCAAGCATGCTTTAAGAAAGGGAAAGGAGAAAAATAATGAATAAATTTTATACCATTTAAGAGGTTTGCTTACCAAAACCAAGTCAGCACTCTGTCCTTTTTCTCTGAGAACGTTAGCAACCATAGCAGCAGCTGCTTGAAGATCTTCATCCAAGGCACACACAATGTTATCTATTTGCAAGCTGAGGTCAGGTAGTAGACCCTTCTCTCTGAGCAACTGTTAAGATAAAGGAGGTCAAGAATAGTTGAAAAAGGAGAAACAGGAGTAAACATAAGTACTGAGGCTGAAATTAAGATATCAGTTCACAGCAGAGATCAGCATTAACAAAGAAACCCAGCATTCATGACTTGAAAGCAATAAACCAGATATTAGAGTGCCCACATAGTTATACTGCACACAAGGAAGGGGTTTTCTGAGTAAACTGAAACATCTTGACAGATGCATATCACCTTTAACTAGTGTTGAAAGTCTCTGATATGAAATTGAAACTAAAAAAAGTATGGGAAAAGGTTGATGACAATATGAGGTGCTTTTAGACAGTAATTTTTTTTTCTTACTTGATCTTTACTCAAAGTGAAAGAAGTACATCTTCAACTGAAGCACAGTTTTATCTTTTAGAATAGAGGAAGAGCAGGAGTGGAGTAAACAAGAAGAAATCTTCTCATTACAGCATGAAAAAAGATAAAAGGAATAGAATAGGCACAGACAAAGTCAAAATACATCAGTCATGTGCACAAGGCACACCAAAGTGCCCCTATGCACCGTGCATTCATTCTAACATGTCTCATTAGCAAGGTGCAAGGTGCAAGGTGCAAGGTGCAAGGTGCACACCTAGCACACCTAAGGTTACTTTAGGTGAATAAAGTAGGAGAAGTGCCAGGCAACAATCCCTCTAATCCTTCTAATCCAGACTTCAATCAAGGGAGAAGACACATTAGGAATTAAAAACCAAGCAATTAAACAGCTTTAAATCCAGTAAAAAAGAAGACATGGGTGAGTAACTCAAAACCGAAATCAGTTGTCAAATTGTGAATCAGAAGGCCAATTTTCCAAATCATGAATCAAATCAAATTGTGAATCGTAAGATTTGTGACTCAATGGTAAACATCGCATAAAATGCATCTTCTACAAAATAAAATATGATTCAATCACTTACAAAGTGACAAATTTCAACATTCAAAACCAAAAAAACTCATCATGTACCAAAAGATTAAAACTTAAAAGTCTAAGCTCTATAGTAAATCCAGATTCAAGTCATATAGTCAAGTGACTTCAGCTTTCGCGGTAGGGGACCACAGCCATTAAACTAAGGGAGGAAGACAGGTCAAGAGAGTGATGGGGGACCAATCTGAAAAAAAGGGTGAATTAACAAGTAGGTTGGTTATATTCTAAATCAGAAGGCCTTTTTGAGTAGTATCCCTCCCTCTTCTCCCCCCCCCCAAAAAAAAGGGCAATAAAAATAGGGAAATTGAGCCATTTCTTCAGTTCGATATTATGGGTTCAAAATCATTTGAATTACACCAGCATCGCAATTTCGGTGTGAAATAGAGTCACCCACCAATTCTACTCCTTCAGAGAGTGACTCATGAATCAAGCAATTCCAATTACACTGACTGAAAATGGATTTAAGATCAATATTTAGGAAATGGTCAAGCAAATCAAAGAAATATAAATTATATAATGAATCAATTAAAAAGAAACCAAAATTAGAGAATAGAGGTTGGAAATAAACCAGACTAAGATTTCTTAAATGAGGACAAACCAACAGAAATGAAAATTAAAAATTAAAGAAAAATTTAAAGATTTGAGAATTTGAAATAGATAAATATCAACAATTTCAATGTTTAATTTTTATTCATATGTAGATTGTAGAGACATGAATTATTTCTTTTAATATCATTGACAGTAATCTTAAGTATTATCCAATTTATACCTAACCTACAACACCCCTTGGTGCATCACAAGCTTTGTGCAGTTGTGCCTTAAATAACTATATGTCTGTCAAGTGTCAATAAACTTCCTTTTCAAATCCATTCTTTAATCTCTGATAAATGAAGAACAATCACAAAAGGAAAGAAATAGTAGAAAGGAGGAGGATAAATAGCCTCCTTAATAAAAACAATACAATAATTAAGGAATAGCTCTCCAATCTATCTGCATGTAAAACAAGGAGATTCCCTGAGGAGAAAAAACTATGAATTGTATAGTACATCACAAAGTGACCATAAAATGAGAGCCTTCTGCTCCAACTAAAAAGAAAAACACCAAAGAACAACTTATATAGCACACTGCCATGAAGGCTTTTCCAAAGGGGCTTTTTAAGAAAGAACTAATCTCTGTTCAAGGAATGAGAAAGGAAATGGAAGGACTTATTTAAATTAAAAAAAAAAAAAACTCACGCTTAAAGATTCAAGATTCCAAAAACTCCTATCAAGGCTAGATGACAAATGAACAGTATCCAGTAAAAGCATTTAATAAGCTTCTTTGTCATTCTCTCAGAACCATAAAGGCCCAAAAGAAATTTCTATCGCACTGAAGCTGCAAAAGCATGGTTTTCAAGTTAAACATTGTATTCTAACCCATCCAAATCAATCAACATTCAACATGAATGGCCTCCTTGAAAAGACATTATCCTCTTTGCTCCCAAAACCTTAAGATTGATACCAAGAACTGCTCAAATGTCTCAGTACAAACCCACATCACTACAAGCTGTGCAATTTAGGAACAGAATATTATTGCTTTAAGAGCTTTTAAAGCATATTACACTCACATTCAATTGATAAGGCTTTCTAAAGAACTGTTTGTATGGATATGAACTGTTTAAAAGGTGTCAGAGATTGAGGCAGAAAGGAACTCATAAAAATGCACAAGATGGTTTATTATGCATAATATGGGGGCTTCCCATTCCTCTTGCTAGTGAAAAGTTATAGACTTACTTCCACTATGACTGCATCACCAAATCCAAAACCACAAGCAGCAATGTTATCGGCACCAAAAGTTGAGAACAAATGATCATATCGGCCACCACCACAGATAGCTCGCAGCTTTCCTTCTCGGTCAAAACCCTACTGAAAAATTTAATCATTTGAAAGAGAAAAAGAAATACAACAGCAAAATTATACCATAGCTACAAATTAGCACAATAACAGGAACCATTGCAATAAAAAAAGCCATCTGTTTTTCTGTGTAAGTAAATGGAAAGTGCAGTGAAGAATGCAACTTGGTTGCAGCAAAATATAACCAGTAAAACTTTGGTACACTTGCAAGCATTAGCAACGTGGCAGTTTTCTTCACTAAATAGTATATACTCTTTCTTTTTCGTTTTTTTATATAAAAATAAATTCATTAAGAGAAAAAAAGTACAGAGTGAGAAGATAGGACTCCGTATATGATTTTATTTTCTTGGAGATCATGAAATAATGCTATCACCAAGGATCTTACATGCTACAGCCACTTGCTCCATGAAGTTGAACATATCATGTTATTTGCCTCCATGTTACATGAGTAAGTATGCACTTCACAGTATCTCAGGAAGAACTACAAAGTATTCCCGTAATGTCTTCAAGCCTATGAAAAATTGCTTCAAACCAAGATTATGGTTTTCATCATGCACTTAATAATTGTATGCCAAACTCAATAATTACTCGTGTTCCGTGCAATTATGCCTGAAGAGTATAAATTATAAAACAAAAGCCCTAAGAAACTTCTCAACATTTGAATGAACCTTTTGTACACTTGTCACAGAATCAGGTCATTATCCAGTGAGAAAGAGTATCGAGTTATGCAACAGAGAGGCAATCCACAAGCAATAATTTAGTCCAAGAAGGTTCTAAACTATTTATATTCATGTAAACAATAACATCTAATTAGAATTAACTATGAAAAAAATCTAACCTCAAATACAATGCCAGTGTAGTAAGCAAGGCCACGAACAACTGATGCATCAAATTGAAGCCATTTTGAGTAACCAAACTTTTCAGCAAGTGAGAATAGCTGTTTCAGATCAGCAACTGCTTCCCCACTGCTTCCAAGTCTCACTGAATATAACCAAATTTAGATTTCATATAAGTTGTATGATTTGTTTTTAACAAACTAATGCAGATTATATGAACTTTATGGTGCCATATATGGGCTTCAAGAAAAAAGCAAAGCAAGGAAACAAATTTTAATCTAATGAGGGATATGATATGCAACCCACAAAAATTAAATAAATAAATAAATCTGCAGAAGCATAAATGACATCAAGTAGCACACCAACAATAATACGAAATGAGTCAAACTCCAGGAGACTATCAAACTAACCAAGTTTCCAAAATCTCATCCAGGATATTCTGGAAAAATGAAGCCTCTATCAAAAAAAGAAACAAATGATAGATCTTCTTGCATCATTGGAGTGTAATTCTCGCATCTTTAAGGAGACTTCTTTGGATGAGCAGCTCCTTTGAGATAAGATTAGGCACTTGGTTTCTATTTGGTGTAAAGCCCATGATCTTTTTAAAAGGGTTTCTCTTACAGAAATGTTGAGAGATTGGACAGCTTTGAATCATTGATGTTTTTTTCTCTTTGTCCTCTTTTTATTTTTTATTTTGTAAGGGAGGATCGATGTTTTTTTCTCTTTGTCCTCTTTTTCTTTTTTATTTTGTAAGGAGGATCTCTTATCCTCCTAACTCCTTGTAATCATCTTCTCTTCGTCTTAATGAATTTCTTCTATTATCAAAAAATAAAAACAGAAAGAAAGGCGTTCTCTAAGAAACACGAATAAATTTTTCATTATGTACAAGCCATGACTTAGGCAATGATACATCAGCATCAGAGGCTTGTACCTATATTCTTAAATTCATAAACCTGGTCTCAAGCACAAAGCTACAACTGGCTATTTTATTGTGTTTTATTAGCAATGACTACAAAATATAAGATTTTCAGGTAACTTGTTATACTATTGGAGAATTTCAGAATAAATTTACTGTAAAGGGTGAACCTTCCAACTCTGCCAATGACTTTACAGAAAGGACTTGCAATAGGTCCTGGACAGCCTCTTCTGATACACCAGCAGCCTTCAACTCTTTCTTTATCTCATCAACTGGAATTTTCTCAATCTGTATTAAAAATAACAATTTTTTTTTATTAAAAACAATTTGCTTTGAGATCATGATTGTACCTTTATCTATAGTAGAAAACAAAAAATGCCAGAATATGAAATTTCAGTCACTACAAAGACAGACATGAATTAAAAGTAGGGTAAAATCATATGGATCCAAAAAGAACAGAACAAAGGATAGCCACACCATAGGACAGCTTAGGACCAATAAAATTATGATTAAAAAATCCACATAAAAGAAGTTTATAATATTGGTAGGTGAATGTTAGAAGTATCTTGCATATTGAACATAAGGTGGAATCCCATATGTTCTGTTGAAAATAATTCCTTGAGAATCTTACCTTAAACTTTAAAACTAGATACATAGGCAAATGAAATGACCATGTTTTGTTGGTTAATAGAACTCCTGGGGATTTTTCAATATATGTCATTTTTTTAGAACCATCATTGATGATAAAAAGTTACCTAAACGAGATAGCGGCGGCAGTGAAAATGCCCTGGCATTTGTGGTAGTTATGGAGATAGAGATGGTGACGGTGGTGAGGCAGAGGTTTCATCATGGTAATTGTGGTGGCAGTAGCGGCATTAACAACAACGACAGTTGTGGCAAAAGTGGAGGTGGTGGAAGTGGTTGCAAACTTGATGTTTTTATGATTAGGACAGCCTTCACAAGGCAAAAAGCTAAATTTCCGTGGGTACAAATGGGAATTAGTCCCTCATACTTTATGATATTTTGATTCTCATGAGAACTTAAGTTTGCAGGGAACACTAACTAATTTCTGACACATTTAATTCAAGCATAAAAATTTAATTTCCAATATCAGGCTTCCCGGAATTTCTTAAAAACATATTTGCCATATTCCACTTTAAGCATCACAACCTGATGGATTCAAAGGTCAAGGAACTTCAAGAATATTAATGTGGCTGACTTTATTTGAATCCTAGTCACAACAAGTTTGTAATAATTCTCATGGGAGTAATAAATTAATTTACATACAGACATGCATATATATTACAAAAACCTAACTCAATCTAGCACTGTTTTCAATTTCTCTCACTAGATCTTTTTATCTTGGTATTAAACCGTTGGTTTTGTCAGGATGAGTATCTTTACATTAGTCTGTTTATGAATCTCATGATTGCTGGCCCGTGATAGAGTGAGCTCTTGTGCCTCCTGAGATTGGCCATTAGAGATAACTCATTGAACAATTCTTGACAAAAGCACTGAGAAGTAGCACAGCATTTTTGCATAACTCTTGGAGGAGGTGGAGCTCTTGTTGGCTCTGCACACTCAGTTTATGAAATGCAGTTTGTTGAAAGAACAAGTTTGATTGGTGGTCAGTTGGTAGATAGTCCACAAGAAAACAATTGGGTTTCTTAGAGAATAATCTAGAAGAAGACAACTTGTTCCCAAACAAGGTGAAGATTGGGTGAGATTTTTCTCAAATTCCAATTTGGAAAGAATTTAATTTAATACTGTTAAAGTTTCTTGTATTTTAGGACTGAATTTGTATATTCCTTGAGCATTATGTTGGGTGATGAGTAATATACTTTATCAATAAAAATAGGGGCTAGCTATAGAAAGTTGGTGACATCTCATGTTGGCTTCAGCCTTTGGGTTCTGCATAAAGCTATGCAGTTGTAATCTCCTTTTGCATAGTGGATCTTAGATCATGTTTCTTGACCATTAGAAGCAGCCGTAGGAAAGGGTGAACCATGTACATCTTAGATCATTCCAATTAACCAATTAATATCACTCTATGTTGCTTGTTATTTACAAACCATAAGAACAAATAGGAGCTGTCATGATCTCCTTCATCATATTTGTTTCTCTAGAATAAACAAGGATCAGGAATCTTAGAGCACCATCAACAATTAGAAAAATAAACTAAAATAGCAACAATATGCATTACTCACTTTATCAATAATGACGCAGACCTTGCCAAATAAATTTTCAGGTATGGAATAACACTTTAATACTTCCTGTAGAACCTGTAAAGCAAGGAGATAAACAACAGAGTGAAAGGCAATTATAAAACCAAAGCAATACCTAGAACCACATGAAAAAGTTAAAATGTAAGAACTAAAACACTGTTTATTGCAGACTGTGCTTATCTAGAAAGGTGAAACAAACTAAATGGAAAAATTGAAGTTAACACAATGATGACAGTTCACAACGTATTTTAAATTAATTGCGTCATTATGTTAAGAGAAAGCAAGCATGCCGCCAAAAAGAATCCTCAATAACAAGCATAGCAAGGACTTGCATTGTAATATTGTACAGAACTATAGGGTATACTATACATCTATTGTACTCCTGAGTCAAAATAAACTAAGCCAAGTCAATTTAACCAAACTTTGACATCACATGATGCTCAAAATGAACCTTCAACCCTCTATCGCTGCCCCTAACACACATTCATTAAATCTACATTGCCATGACTTTTCAACCACAAATCCAGCATATCACTTAATTTTTTCTTTTTGATACATTCAATATATCATACATCTTGACGAATTAATATATTAATATTCATATTCGTTAAAATTGAAGCCAGAAACACCGCCCAGCAAAACAGACAGTTTTTAGGAGCAGACATGACATTTACATGTCTTTGAGTAATATTAATTAATACAAACCCCTTATGTGCATAACTCTTGAAAAGAAGGGAAAATGCAATACAAACAGCATTATGGAAGGAAACTAGGTCCATCATTTCATACAAAGAAAATAAAGTCTGCACCTTTCGACTTGAAACCTTAAATCCAACATCTGATTCTGTAATTCCTATTCGCTTGAACAAAGTGACAATAGAAGATATAAGCTCCGCTTCAGCCTACAATATAGAAAGAAGCATGGTGTCAAAACACATAGATTACAGTCCAATGCATTCAATAATATCAATAGCACCATCATTCAAAATTATAAAACAAGGTACACAATGTGAACCAACCATGAAAACTCACCCAAGAAAGCATGCCAAAGAGATAATATAAATAAAAAAACAACACATCTCATGACTTTATTATGAGGAATATCCAGAAATTTTCATTACTTTGTGACTCAATTACAAATAGAAGGAAAAAAAGCATCTCATGATGTAAGAGAACGGAGAACGAATAAAAAGAAACCAATCACTTTCCAAAGGATATCTCACCATAACTGAAACACTAAAATAATTAAAATGTCACAACTATGAACTGATAACACCTCAGGGCTATGCTTTCTGGATCAATCGTGAAACATTTGACCAGAAAGAGGACAGCCCATTACTTCAAAAAGTGTGTATAGCAGGCAGCACATACCATAACCCCAGGAACACCAATGATGTCCATGTTCCACTGGTAGTGCTCACGACGACGTCCCCTTGTCATTCTCTCATACCGCCAACACTGTCCAATAGTGAACCACTTCAATGGTAGTGACACAGACTTCCTGGAGAAAAAAGAACAAACATAAAGATGATAATTTGGCATCCGCATACAAAAATCATCAGTAGTTATATGGGTTAAACTGTAATTTTTCAGACGTAGACTTAACATCAAAACTACAAATATAGGAAAACCAAAAATTAGCATATCAAAATGGATTTTACCCTTTCTGTATCACCAGCCTTGCCAAAGAAGGAGTAAGTTCAGGCCTCAACGCAACACGTCGATTACCCCGATCTTCAAAACAATAAAGCTGCACATATTGAAATGTATATATTTTAATATTTTATCAAAATTCCTTGTTGTACTTTCTGTCTCTTCTCTATTAATAGAATTTCTTTTACTTTAAAAAAAAGTATTTTATCACAATGTTGATTTTTTAAGCACACTAAACAAGCATGCTGTTTGTGTGCCACGATCACCATTAAAGAACAAGCCAAGCAGCATAGGAAGACCTGCTGCCTCGCACACAGAATCATCAATCATATATCCATGTAGGGTCTCACATACCTAAATTGTATTTGATACAAGCAATTTTAAACCAACAAATGGAGCAGTTACTATCATACCCATGTTCCACTGACATTATCTATGCAAAAACGCTGACGGATGAGTAATGCTACACAGCTAGAATTTACCAAGATTCAAGGGTGATTGTTGGATAAGTCAAAGCAGTGGGGATCACTTATCCTTCCAAGAGTCAATAACATGCCAAACAAAAATTTTGGCTGTCTAATATTTTCATTTTTTTTTCCTGGTAATAGTGTAGTATTTTCCTTTTAATAGTGAGATGTTTGTATGGACAATTCTTTCAAACCCACATATCCTCATATTCATCAGACTATATATAATAACCTACAAATGTATATACTCATTCAGCAACTCAGGGTCAGGGAGGGATCTTTTCTTTCTAAATGTAAACAAAAATGACAAAGCTAAAGAGTTACCTGGTCCTTAATCTCCTCCCCTGCTTTCCTAGTGAACAATGCCTCGTTTTCAAGCACCGGAAAATCAACCTCCTCAAACCCATACAACCGCGAAACCTAATCCTCACAACAACAAAACCAGAAATCCAAAGAATAAAACATCCAAACAAAAGAATCAAGCTGAAGCATGCAGCATAGCATATCATTGAAACTTACAAGTAAGCTAAGTGTATGTAAATCATATATCATATATATACCTCTTTGAAATTGTTGAAGAGCCAGTTGCGCAAGCGCATGTCTTCGGGAGGGAAATCGCGCGTCCCCTTGGGAGGGTTCACGTCGATTTTCTGCACGTCACCGGTGGCTGCCGGACCGGGAGACAACGCACCTGACCTACCACCGCCACTCGAAGACTCGGTTTCCGCCGCTCGCGAAAGAGCGGAATGGAGTCTAGTGCCGGAGAACTTGGCATTGAATGAGACCGGTGAGGATAAAAGTTGGTAGCTGAGTGAACGAAAGATAGGGTTAATGTAGGAGTTGAAGCGTGGTTGCAGGTTGAGGAACGAGCACGAAAATGGAGCTGCAGGCATGGCTGTGATGTGATTCAAGCTGGATGGAATGGAATCACTCTCACTCTCGCAGTTTAGTTGGATAACGGCTCCGATATGATATTAGTGGGCCTTTTTAGCTGCCATGTGAGTTGGGCCTGAAACGCCTCCTCCACTCTTCCCAATATTGTACTAGGCCCAACATATAGATTCCTACAAGTCCAGCCATGGACAACAATTTATATATTTATTTTTTTATTCTGAACAAATTTATTATTATTATTATTTATGTGACTTTTCATTTAACTTTTTTATAAGATTATTTCCAAATTTTATATTTTCTGTTTCTAATATACTTTATTATTATTATTGAATACTTCTTACACATCTCTATGGTATACATCACCTAATATTAGTATAAGGTAGTAGAATTAGAGTAAAGATATATATAAATTCTAGTAGACTCAGTTGTAATTAAAAGGATAGAAAACTATAAAAAAATGAAGTTATATGTATATAAGTGTATACCTAACATTAGTTTTTATTATATGTGCTGATACTATTATTTTATTAATATTTTTCCATAAGAACAATATGGAAATACATAGTTAAGCAAATGGAGATCAGTGGAACTGATTCCGTTTCAGTGTAAAACAAATATTTATACACGATTTTTCAACCAGTTATCCTACCCAAGTTGCAATAGTTGTGGTGAAATACAAATGGAAATCTCTAAACCATCACCTAAATAAGATTAGCAAAACGAAAACGAAAAGTTGTTTTTATTTTTTTCTATATCAATCTGTTCTTCTTTTTTCCCGCAACTAGCATATGTTGCATTTGGGATGGGATGGGAGCACATGGGGATACATTTGGCTTGGCTGGGTGTATAGCATCCAAAGAAAATAAAAGGAAGGGAAAAACACTGACGCCTAACTTAAGTTACAGCATGAATATAACGCGTTAGCATGCGCTGCAGGGTGCTATCTACTGCCAACTGACATAGCATATCGTTTAATTCAAATGTATTATAAAGAAGTGATGAGTTATGTAAACTAAAAACTTAATAATCTTACTAAATCATTGCTGAAGAGTTAAAGAGAATTAACTCCTACAATTAAAAATTAAAGAAAGTTCTATACAACTTTGATTTTATCCCATCCAAGGCAAAATAATAAGTGCATATAGTACCACAAAAGAGGAATCATGTCACGCGTCTACAGCTCCTAAGAAATTGACGCATGTTACACATTTTTGTTGCAGACAAGGCAGAGAATCCGCTAGAAAAGGTACGTGAGTTTGTATGTATCACAATCACGATCAATATGTGCAACACGGTTTCCTCGAAGTGTCGTTTGTCTATTGCCATTGAGAACTGAAGACACTTTCTTATTGGTTTTCACCAAACTCATATCCAAGATCTGTCCACTTCTTTTGTAGACAAATTTTAATTGTCCTCAATCATCTCATGTGTGACCTAAACCTTCCTCAGGAAGCCACAAGTCTTCTTGTGTTTTCTCTTACCATATGGGTCTTTTTTAATTTTTTGTAGACGATTTTTATTCAAACTTTTAGATAGAACTTGACTACAACCTTAGTTAGAGAGAATTTTTTAATTTTTATCTAACCTGTTGTCATATGTTCATTATTTATTTAATCTATTGTTATGTGTTAATTAACTTAATTAAATAAAATTGAAAGTAACATATAACAATAGATAAAATAGATAATGAATACGTGACAACAAATTAAATAGAAGTTGGAATGACTCATTCTAATTAAGGTTAAAGTCAAGTTGTGTGCTTTTTAACTAGGATTTTAGTAAACGAATTATATAATATTCATTCATTAAGATATAAATCCTTCATTAATTAATAATTAGATGATGAACTAACTTTGAACACAATCCACCAAAAATATCTCCATGCGGGGGATAAAACGTTATTTGGAAAATAGACACGTCCTCTGTTTACCATGGAACAAAAAATAGCATCTTTCGTCAAATTCACAATTCATGTGTACCATTTCAATGATGCATCTTCCTCAGCTTTGGCTCCAAAATACAACAAGAGGCACTGCCGTTTGACGCAAGCCACTTCTATATACGGCCACAAGATTTGTCCTATTCCCAAGTTCCCTTATATGATAATCGAGAGTCTTAAAAGTGGAAATCAGTGGGTGTTTCAAATTGGAACTGAGATTGTAAAGTCACCAATGTCTTAGGCCTCATGATACAGTCAAGTCTGGTTCTTGCATGTGAACCTTGCATTTCCTACTATAGCTAGGAGGCTAATTAGTTATGGACTTGTGGAGGGTTGAGTATTCTGTACGAGGCTGCGCTATTAAAAAAAAAAAAGACACATACACACACATGCTATAGGGGTTGTCAATCTTTTCATGTCCACGGCACCTTGATATAATTGAGGCTCACTGGGATGATCGTTCTATATAATAGTATGAATATGGCACGAAATTAGTAGGCTGTATTGTCCTGCTCATTCCATAAACGCAACGGCGGAAGTTGACACTTGATGTTCTGTTTTGGAGTGTGTTCTTCGGTAATTGGTTGATTCCTTCAAGTATAGAGCTGATAATTTCAAGGCAATATACACAAAACTTGCATCATGAAGCTGACATCCAAATTGGACGAGCCTGGTCAGCCTGGCCTAGAAATTGACGGTTCCAAATGGAACCGAGCTAAGTGGTCCTTCACCCTTAAGGTACATATAGGCAGCACATATAGCTCGTGCATAACAAAAATTTCAGCAATTCAGGGTGTCCAGACAAAAGTTATGGAAGAAATAAGGGTTGCAGGTGTTGTATATATACACCCATCTCACGTGGTCAGGAGTCAGGAATATCATGCTTACGGGGATCAAGGATTTAGAGGTCATTAATATACATGATGGAGTAATTCTAGCCACATACTTTTAATCACATTATTTTATATCTATAAAATTTTTATCATTTAATTATACCTAATTTTATTTTAGTTTTTATACACCTCTATTCAATTTTGTCACATAAATAAATATAAGATACGTATCACTTTAAAATGATGTGTACTTAACTTTTTTTTACGTGAAGAATAGTTTATCAATACATCCCTGAATATAATAGAGTGTAGATCTTTTTCAAAATGTGAAATTAATGTTGCAATGTTTTCAACATCGTTGATAGCTGTCAACTAAATGACTATATATATTCTAAATCAAATATCTTACTTTATTTTCCGTTGAATGTGCATTTACTTTAAAACAATGTAATTAAAACACTCGTTGCCCTCATCTATATAAGTAAGCATTTAAGTTGAATAGTTCTGTCTCCCTCAACCTTAGGACATGTTTGACATGCGTTAATGGAGGTGGTGAAAACGTACACATATATGTATATACATTAAAATGTATTTAATATTCCTCGTTAAATTCTCTTAATTACTTAGACAAATAAGTATTAAATATTTGTTTGAGTTTTTAAAGTATTAAATACCTGTAATATTTATTTAATATTTTCTATTTTAATTTTTTAACCTGTTCCATAAGATCACTAATTAAAAAATTCTTTCAACTTAATATATTTAAAAAAATTGATTATTTTAAGTACTAACCAAATATTTTGAGTAATCAAAGACAAAACACATCTTTGTAAACAAACAAGATTCTTATGGAGCATAAGCCCGTTTGATGCTCCAAACATACTTCAAATCGAGTGAAATGCACATCCAAACACACAAAAAAGTAAACTTGAACTCGATATCTAATTAAGTGAGAAGTAAGAACCAGTACCAAGTCATCTGTCCTGATGGCTCCTTTTGCTTTGGTTTGATTGAATTATAATTATTCATAAGATTCATAAGCGTCACAACAAGGATAAATTAGCACTTGGAAAATTGTAGAGGCATTTTAAGTGGCAGAATGTTTCATTGGAGAGGGAAAAGGGCAGGGACAGGCGTGGAGAAATTGAAGTCTCGTTCTTGGCAAAGGCCGAAAAGCCCACGAGGCTGACCTTCACTAATTGGACGCGCAGCAGATAGATCCCTACCAGATTGTCCTGCTCTTTTCCTTCGGTTTTTGCTCCTTTCAAACTCCTCAACCCAACGGATATTTTCCACTTTTCCGTTTTTCACCGGATCCTACCGGCGCTAAAGGGTCAGTGACTTTTCGCAATTACACCAGAAAGTCAAGGGCAAATCGGTCACTTCACTGTCAAGTCAGGGCCCAGTCAACCCATCGTTTCATTAGATCTTATAAAATTTTATTATATCATCTTAAAATATTTTTAAATTTTTTAATAATATTTATGATTTTTTAATAAGTATTATAATGACATTTGTTAAAAAATTTATAATAAAAAGTTATATATTAAATGCAATTTTTTATAATTTTTAATGTATTAAATATTTTATTTTTCATGAAAAAATTTATTTTGAATCTTTAATAAATATTCTTAAAGTACTATTTAATAAGATCCTAATATTCATAGGATTTGGTTGAATATTTATTAAGAATTTTAAATAAAAATTAAGTTTTTTAATTGTATTAAATGTCTTATTTTCATTTAAAAAATTATATTTTCTAGCTTTCTTTGTTAACAAAACTCATTTCTAATATCAATGGAGAGTTTCAACATTAATAAACGAGTTATATTTTCATATTTTCATGAAGATAACCAAAGTTTAAATCATGAATAATACAATTGTTGTAAGACACTCTTATCAAGAGAATGTTTAAAGATTAATTATATCTTTTAAGGATATTTAATAAAAAATAAAAAGTAATAATATTTTTAATATTTAATATTAAATAAAGTATTAATGAAAAAGTAAATACATTATATGTGAATATACTTAGTCAAACATTACTTAATAATAAAGAGAAAATATTAAATAAATAAATAAATATACTAAAAGTAAATACATTGTTTTTTAGAATATTTGATCAAACACTACTTAATATTAAATAAAAAAATAAATATATTATTTAAGAGAATACTTGATAAAAGACTACTTAATACTAAAAAAATATTAAATAAAAAATATAAATGCACTACATGTAAGAATATATGGTAAAAAAAAATCTTTGGAATACTTAATAATAAATAAAATATTAAAAAATACATACACTTAATATTTTAGAAACATTAAAAAACAATTAATACTTACTTTCTTTAATAATTAAAAAGATTATTAGCAGTACGTCTCTATTTAAAATTATTCATCGTTATAACATAACATATTCCCAGAAAAAACATTTATAAAAAAAACCATGGCATATCAAATATCATTATGTATGCACATACATACATAACATGCTGCAACCCCATCCACATCCTCACTCCCTTGACTCCTCTCTTTATATATTCCTTCCGTTGCCTCCTTTTCAGATTCCTCTCCAACTTGAAATTAACCAGCAACAAACACAACAATAGTGCCACATGGGAGAGGTTAGTTTTAATTCCATTTCATGTCTTCTTTTTCCTTTAAACACCAGATTACTCACTCGATCAGAGTGATCCCGTTTCAGTATATCCAAAAAGTTTCAAGATTCCACCAATTTCATTACAGTATCAATCACTGATGCGTTTTCTTTTCTTTTTGGCAGCAAAAAGAACAGCCGAAGGATGAGACCGAGAAGAAGCCCGACGGAGGAGGAGCTAAGAAAGACGACGGACCCTCCCCTGTCGTTTTGAAGCTCGACATGCATTGCGAGGGATGCGTCAAGAAGATTAAAAAAGCCGTTCGCCATTTCGACGGTATTCACTATTCAGAGTTTCTGATTTCGAATTTTCGATTCATAATTTTTCCCTTAAAATTGTTCATTCATGGAGATAATTGCTTGAATAGAGAATAAGATTAGCAATTGGACAATTGCAAAACAGGGCTCTAATCGATGGAGTTGGATGTGGATGCAGGTGTGGAGGACGTTAAGGCAGATATCTCCGCTAACAAATTGACGGTTATCGGAAAAGTGGACCCCGCCAAGGTGCGAGATAAACTGGCTGAGAAAACCAAGAAGAAGGTTGAGCTCGTTTCCCCGCAGCCCAAGAAAGACGCGAGCGGCGACAAACCACCGGAGAAGAAGCCCGAAGAGAAGAAACCCGACGACAAAAAGCCCGAAGAAAAAAAGCCAAAAGTGGTAATTTTCCATAGCGCCTGAAAATTTCTTACCTTAGTCAATACGGTGAGCACTCACGAAACAGCGCAAATTTCATCCCAATTGAGTCGTAAACTCATAAAATTTCCGTGTTGATTGAGTTAATTAGCGTGACGTGCATCCACGCGTTGTTTTTGAACTTCGATTAATTTTACTAACCGACTCTCTAACTCTATTAATTTATTTGAGGTTGGTTCAGAGCACGGTGGTTTTGAAGATCAGATTGCACTGTGACGGTTGCATTCAAAAAATTCGGAAGATTATCCTCAAGATTAAAGGTAAGATTTTGACCTAAATTTTTAATTATCATCCCAAGTATCTATTAATTTAAAAGTATATTATAATTAAAATATAATTAAGGTTGTGGATGATACCAGAGCCCACTCGTCTGTCGTCTATAAAAAATAGGAGTATATTTTTTTAATTACGCAGAACTGCGGACATTAAACAATTAATTAATTATTAATTATTAATTAAGATGTTTGGCATCTGACGTGCTGCGCAGGAGTTGAATCGGTGGACATCGATGGAGGAAAGGATTTGGTGACGGTGAAGGGAACGATGGACGTGAAAGAAATGGTACCGTACCTGAACGAGAAGCTGAAGCGGAACGTGGAGTTGGTCCCACCCAAGAAGGACGATGGTAAGAAAGACAAAGATGGAGAGGGTGAGAAGAAAGAGAACAAGGAAAGTGGAGGTGGTGGTGACAATGGCAAAAAAGAGGAAAGTGCGGGCAAGGTGGAGGTTAACAAAATGGAGCACTATGGGTATGGGTACCCACCTCCCACGTACTGGTACGGGTACGCACCTGGTGAAAGCAGCAGTAGCTACGCAGTGGAGGTTCAGCCATCAGGTTATAATGATAATAATTACGTGAACCAATATCATGGGTATGTGAACCAAGGGTACATGGTAGAGCAACCCCCATTCTCTATGCATCCTCATAATTATCCTCCTCCTCCGCAGATGTTCAGTGATGAAAATCCCAATGCTTGTTCCGTCATGTGAGCCATGGGCCTTTGCATAATTTTACAATTCAGAAATTATTTTTGTTTTGATGTATACTCACGCAGGCTGTAAATAACAATTTTATATAATTTAATATAGATGATGAATATAAAATTTTTGTAATATGGTAGAGCTTTGCTATTACCGCGTATAGGTTAATGACGTTGGAGGTAGAAGAGTATGGCCCTACGGCCGGCTGGCTGGAGAATCCGGTTCAGATAATTTTAAAAAAAAAATGGAGTAGTTGTTATTTTTGTATATTCTGCTTCTTTTTTATATTATATTATATTATAGAAATAATATAATATTATAGAAAACTAATATAAATCATTTCGAGCTACTTTTTGCAATTATCGTAATTAAATTGGCAGATCTTGTCAACTTTGTTTTGTTTAGTGTAGAACCTATGGTTTGGCTCCAAATTGCCATGCCCCAGTGGAAAGAGTTCTTTGTCTTTGTGCGAGGGAATTTTTGTGGGATTGTTACCTAACAATTCGTTTAGTTGTTAATTCTATCTAATTGTAATTACGTAGTTGAACTGAAAATAATATGCATTTGGTGTTTAGTGTTGACAATTGCCTGCTAACAGAAAAATATTCCAGTTTTTTAATAATTGGAAATTAAACTATATTGCTAGACGTGGATTGATATTTTTAGTTTTTTACTTTAATGTTCGTTTAAATAAATTATTAAAATATTTTTTAAACGTTATTTAAGTGTTGTTATTTATATTTCGTTGGCAAATTTTACTTTTAAGTGAAAGTATGTGTGAATTGCGTCAACATTGATGACAAATATGATATGAAATTTGTTAATTATATTGATACATCATGATCATCTATGTTGAATACATCGACACCAAGTATGCAAAGCATTTAGGATTACCAAGTACAAACACGAATATGAACATGAAAACATATCAAATTTAAAAATTATAGGACACATACACGATATATATATATATAATTATAAAATTTAAGTAAAAAAATTCATAATTTATTCATATCATATTTATAAGCTTAAAATTTATAATATTTTAATATACGCTATATGTCATCAATATTTATTATCTAATAAGTCTTTTTTAAAAATATGAAATATAATTTTATTGATATATTTTAAAAAATCTCTTAAACTAACTTCTCTTAATGGAACTAATCATGAATGAGTATATGTGTATTAAAAAATTAATTAAAGAGAATATTAGTATGAAGCAAGTTTCAGTGACGATGAAGTGGACGATTTGGTACGAACAAAAGTAGAAGGAACAGGTGAAAATAGTGATATGTGAAAAGATAAAACTTAAAAGTCTAATAGTGATGTATGAAAAAATAAAACTTAAAATACTGATGTGTGAAAATAATGACTTGAGACGTTAGTTATGTGATTGAGTTTGGATGGGTTATGAGCTTACTAATTGAACGTTAATCATAGAAATTATTTTAAAAAAATAATAAATTGTGTCCAAGTCGTGTCCTAAATGTGTCTAAAAGTGTCCGAGACGTATCCAAGCGTGTTCGAGACGTGTCTAAATTAAAAAAAAAACTCTTTTTAATTTAACATATTTTGACATGCAAGACACATGTGTCATACGGATGTTCTTATATGTCTGACACAGACACGTGTCTGACACGCGAACACGTCTCAATAACGACGTGTCCGTGCTTCATAGATTTAGGGTGTATATAGAGTATTGAATATATATCACCTTAGTTATTTACATCATTATTGTTCTTTATTTTGTAATTATATTTTTAATATTATAATTGATGGGGTGTATATTTCATTTATACAAAGTAAAAAAAAAAAAATCAAAGCCTATGAAGATGTGTTAAATATTCAAAAATAATAATCATAATAGTGAAATTGATTCTTTTGATTAGCCTGAAAAGAATATCTTCGTTAATGTCCTAGTTTCAATTTTGATGGTCATCCTTTGATTGAACTGACGAGGTTGATTAATAAAATAATTTTATATTTTTATTATAAATAATATATATATTTATTTTTATATTTTATTTAATATTATTTATTATATTTATTTTTTTATTATTATTTTTTTTAATTACACATTATAAAAAATAATGTGTACAATATCTACATTTCTAAAAAAAGTGTAAGATGATTATTTTTCTTAATAAAAAAATACGTAAGGTGATCAAAATACTATTTAACTGCAGTTAATAAAAATAGTAAAATTGAAGGGTGTATCATAAATTGATGCAAAAAAACATGAGGTCATGGTCGGATATAGATATAGTATCCAACTGCTAGAGTGGGGACATCGATGGTGGAGGACGGTGATTTCTTGTTGCATAAAGGGATAGAGAGCTCGTGAGCTTGTTGCATATGGTACAATCTAATTAGAATATATATTAAACAAAAAAATCTAATTAGAATACGCCATGCAAATTGGCACATTAAACGTATAAAAAAAATATGATGTAATTGTACCTCAAAGAAAAGAAGACTGTTATTCTTACACTTAACTTTTACACTAAATTTGTGGGCATTTTTCTTTGGAAAAAAAAAAAACCTACACTTATCGATTTCTTTTTTTTTTTCGAAGAGAAAGGTGCAAGGCTTTGGTAAAGAAATTAGGTGTACAAATAATATTTTATAAAAAAAATGTAATGAATACATAATAATTAGGTAATATGTTAAAAATAATATTTCTAATTTTTAAATAAGATATTACTAGAGTTAAAACTCCAATAAAGTAAACTGAATTCATCAACAATGATCACTTGTGCATTACCCAAAAAAAATTAGAGAATAGTTAAATGTACATACTTTTGCAACACATAAAATTCACATGATAAAAAATCGAATTGGCTCAATTTTTTATTTTTTTGGTGTAGAATCTGTATTGCCACTTTGTTTTGTGAAAATAACAATGCTCAAAAAATTAAGACCTGATATTCATTTGTAGCACACATCTCAACAACTCGAAAACAATCGAGACCAGTAAAACAATAGGAGGGGACCGTCTATTATGAAAGTGGGAATCTTACTGTAGGACTAATAATGCCTCGAAAGTCCAAAGCCGTATATAATACATTTTTTCTTTTAAGATATCCTTTGATGATTTTTGAATAGCTCAGCTTCATTCAAGTCCCACCCTAAAATGCAAAGACAAATTGCCTGTATTTCTTTTTTTTCAACTACACTTGCAGTTTAGTTGATTTTCCACTGTAAGTGTCCCTTACTACAAATTTATTGATGATATGGACACCAGATATAATACATGCATAAATATAAAAATATAAGACGCTATATATATATGATGGAAATAAATAATTTAAAAGATAAAAAATTGGCAAATTTAAAAAATTATTTGAAGGCAGTTGAGTAAAAATATAAACATGTTAATTTATAGTAGTAGTTACATACGGCCTTGCACATATTTGAGTCAGAAAAGAAAATTATTTAAGTAACCAAAATAAAAAATTATTCAGACATGTGTTTGTGTCCAATACAAGTTGTGTGCATGTCATGATAGTTGTAAATAATGTTCAACAAGTATCCGACACATCGACGCTCTAGATAAGAAGTGTGTCCTTACTTGGTATCAGGGCTAGCGGATAGTGTTGCTTGAGGAAGATTGAAAGACCATAATTTTTTAAAAATCTCTTTTTCTTACATATTTTTTTTTAAAAAAAAATTATCTTAGTCGCAAACAAAAGAATTTTCACTTTGACACCCTAAAAAACTTTATCTAATTCCACCTTTGCTTCATATATACTTCCCTTTCATATTTATTTATTTATTGAAAAGACAGTCACTTGTCATGCATGTAGATGCAGTTGAGCTCTTACAAAATGTAGCACCGGTTATGTTTTGTTTGAGAAGCCACCATCCACGGGGATATAATTTAGATGCTGCAAGAGCCTGCAAAGAGGAGAGATTTGTTGTTCACACTTCAGTTGGAGAAAGATTGATTCGGGTTAGGTAGACAAGTAATGAATTTTATTATATCTTTTTAAAAGTTTTTTTAATAATCTTTTTAATATTAAATAAAAAAATATTTAATAAAAAAATAAATGTATCTAATATTTAAAAAATATAAAACATATTAAATATTTTCTTTATTTAGTAATTAGAAAATTAGTATAATGATTGTGTAAGAAGATTTAGAATTATTCATACTCAAAACATGTAAGAATTACATTCATGTTGATCAACCAGCATAACACTTTCTTGGATAAAATGATGTTAATGAGACAGTATAGAAAAAGAGATCTACTTATGCCAATTGAACTTCATGAATTTGTGGTCCTTGTGAATTAATAATGGAGAATTTGCTCGATCAGTACTGTCTCTTACAACGTCTTTCTTCTTCACTGATCACTCCTATAGCTCCATGGCTTTTATGAGAGGTCCCATTGCTATAGAAATTTTAGTATGTTTGTGGAGCGCTAATAAATATATCTTTCAAGAATATTTTTATTATTTATTTAAATTGATTTATTTAAAAATTATGCAAGTATATTTAAAATTGATAATAAAAGCCTTTTTAAAACATGTATTTATTGTTATTTTATGAACATGTAATGATTTTTTTAGTGTTAATTCTATTTTTCATTTTAAATAATTCTAAATCTTTTTAACAAATTCTCTTAATAATCCTTTTAATTATTATATAAAAAATATTTAATGGTTGAATGTTGTTATGTTTCAATGACATTGAATACATCTATTTTGTTATTTAATATTTTTTATTAAATATTAAGAAATTTATTAGAAACATGATATTGGAGAGGAGAATATAACAATTTTTTTTCTTTGCCGTGTCTTTCTATCAATACAACGCCTGGGATTGGAGGCCGTTGTTGATTATTAAGAGTCATTTCACTAGAGGTTAAGCCCACATTTAAGAATATTAATTTTTCAGGGCATGTGCATCCATTTACTTTTATATTATTTTCGAATAATTAATAGTTGACAGCAATTCCAGATATGAAGCCACCAACTATTAAAACACATATTACTCTTGCCTTAATTGTTACATGTATATCATACATGTTCTAGTCTTTCCTTTTCTTTTTTCGGAAGTTATTTTAGGTCTGCAGCGGAGTAAATTATTCTTGGCTAATATGTTCGGTAGAGTACTCCCACCTTTTATAGTCTGTTTGTTATCATACAGATAAAGAACGAGAAAAAGAGAGGTATATGATAGAAAAAGAAAAAGAAAAAAGAGAGTGGATAAGTTATCACTTTCTTAATTCGGTATCATCCAATAGACTAGAATGAAGCCTTCCTTTCCTTTGTTTGATTTTATAAAAAAAATAATGAAAATGTATGTAAATAAATATAAAAACCCTTTACTATATATTCTAAACTCATAAAATTATAAAATCATTATAAAATATGTAAGACCCACAGTAATTAATACAAAAATACTCTTTTAATTATTCATTCACATTATTTTATTATTTTTTGATTAAATAAAATACAAGTAATTAAATAAATATTAATATCAAGTAAAAATTTTGAAGTTGTAATTTTTTTCTTAGATTATGTTTATTAGAAATTAGTAATTAGTCCGTGTAATGTAATTTTTTTATTTTAATGTAGTTAAATTACATTTTATTAAATTTTTTGATATGTATAGATTTAATTAAGCAAAATTAAAAACTGATTAAGTAGATTTGATTTGTAATTGATATAAAAAAGAAATAAGGTATGTAAAAATAAATAGAGAAAATTATTATAAAAAAGAATTAATGTAAAAAAAGACACATGGCATAAGAAGAAAAAAAGTATTATAAAAAAACATTCTATTCTCAATGAAAAATAAAGTAAAATAAAAAGATATCTTATTTTAAGAATTAATACTTCCATTTATAAAACAGATTGATAAATAAAACACACCAATAAACGTGGGGTGAGTGGAACGAGCTGGTGAGGTAGAGTGGGAAAAGAAAGTTGACGAGCAAAAGAATATTGGAACGAGCTGGTAAAAAGGTAGAGTGGGCATAAAAAATAAAAAAGAAAGTTGACGAGCAAAAAAATTATACAAAAAATTAATAAATACTATAAAAAATAATAAATAATAATGATAAAAAATTATAAATCACATATCTAAAATATAATTTTTAAAATACTAATTAAGTATTTTCAAAAAAAATTTATTTATAGTATTAATTATCTTTTTTTTTTAAAAAAAAGAATCCCAATCCACCGAATTATCTTTGACGGAACGAGTTGGAAACCAAGGGTGAAAAAGTGTCCCAATCCACCCAACAACCAAGGGTGAAAAAAGTGTGGGCCCTAAGATATAAAATCCACCCAAATCTCTTTCATTTTTTTTATATACTAATAACAAACAAGAGAGGAGAATATCAACTTTAATTTTTTTTACATTATTTTTTTCACATCATTTTTAATATTATTTTTCATATCATTAATTATATGTTTTATTGATCTTATCAAATTTTCTTACTTAATCACAATTATTGAAATAATCACTTAATCACTTTTTTGGGAAATAATCATTAACCATTTTTCTTTTTTTCCATCTCATATTTGCATACCAAATAGGCCTTAATTACCATTAGTAGGAATTCAGAAACATGCTGGACAGAGGAAATTAGTGTGAACGAAAATGAGAATCCGCCTTCTTCCTTCTCCAAAACCAAAAGGCAAATAAAGGTTTTTAGTATAAAAATTAACTAGTGGGAATTTGACTAATTAACATTATATAACTTTTTCAGTTGGATATTGTTATTATTATATATATCTACTTCATAACTTATGGGAGGTACCAACTGTATTATTCTGTATCTTGAAGAATTAATTTAACACTTAAAAGGTATATATATATTGAAAATCCAAATATATGTATTAATTATTATATTTTTATATTAAACAAGACATACATTCTTTTTTACATCTTATCTAATATTATTCATTATACATATTTTTTATTATTTTTTTTCATTTAATCACATTTTTTTAAAAAATATAAATAATATTTATACTTTTTTAAAAATATAAGATGATAATTTTCTATATGTATATGTGTGTTTTCATCAAAGACTAAAGTTATTTAATTTAAAATTCAATCGATAATAATTACATCACATAATCAGACTTGTCCTAACATACTCCCATATATATAAGGACCTTAACACTTTAAAAGGACCTTTAAGTGATCATATAAAGATGTCTTATGACAACTCACGAGAGGTTAAATCTTGTAGAAAGCAAACTATACTCTCAAATAAAGACAAATATTTGAGCTTAGAGATGCCACTTGTGAGAATAATTTAACTATATTATTCTGTGTTTGATGAGATTAGTATCACATTTAAAGGATGTTAATATAGGAGGAAAAAAAAAAGCCTTTGCATAGGTTAATGTCCAATTAAACTGGATCATTTCACTCCTTAAATCTTTAAATTGCATTGCAGGTAGGCTATGTATATATACACCATTTATACAATCATGTCGATTCAATAAGCTCGATTCATATGGGATATATATGTCATTTCTAGCTACAATAATTTTTTTTAGACGAAATTATATCTAAACTTAAAACATATTTAAGGTTAATTTATTTAGATTACAAATATATATATTAAAGGTATTAACACTCAAGTTGATAAGAGAACAGAAAAGATAAAAACTGTAAAAAAAGGTGATGAATTGATTATGTCAATTGAAGTACACTATTACACTTTATATATGATATATGATGTACTTTAACTAATCTATCAGACTTTGCTAAATTATCACAATTGTCTAACTACTAACTAACATCATAACTAACATAACTAATTCATTATCCTTTACAATTCCCCTGCTCACTCAAAGAGTTGAAGTTGAAGTTTTCAACTCTGAGTCTGTGTCTTATAACTGGAAAGTGAGTATTGGAGGTTGGTTTGGTGAGTACATCAACTACTTGTTCTGTTGAGGTATGTGAACTACCCGTATGAGTTGTTAAGCTACTTTCTCTCTAACAAAGTACAAATCCAATTCGAAGTGTTATGTTTTGGAATGCAAAACAGGATTAGAAGTTAACAATATTGTACTGAGATTATCACAGTGAATTTCTGGTGCTTGTTTCACTGAGATATGTAACTCACTGAGCAGAGATTTTAACCAAGAGATATCTGCCGCTAGAGAAGCCAAGCTTCAATATTCAGCTTTTGTGTTTGATCTTGACACCACCCCTTGCTTCTTGGAGGACCAACTAACTAAATTTGATCCCAAGAATACACACATGCCTGATGTACTCCTCTTGTTATCAAGATCTGAGCCCCAGTCAGAATCTGAGTATGCTGTGATGTCTAGATTAGGTGACTTGCTTAGATGCAATCCATAGCCAAGAGTTCTTGCTAAATACCTTAGTATTCTCTTCACAACCTTTCAATGAGACTCTAGAGGATTATACATAAATTGACACACTTTATTCACACTAAATGCTATTTCTGGTCTGGTGATAGTTACATATTGCAGCCCTCCAACAATTGATCTATACAGTGAAGCATTTGCCACAGCTTCTGTCCCATCAGCAATAAGTTTGAGGCCAGTTGCCATAGGAGTCCTCATAGGCTTAGCATGTAGCATATTAGCTTTAGTCAACAAGTCTGTAATGTATTTGTCTTAGCACAGTAGAATACCACCTCTAGACGTGGGTTTAGCCTCTATTCCCAAAAAGTAATGCAGTTTGCCTAAGTCTTTTAAGGCAAAGGCTGAATTTAACAGTGAAATGAGAGTGGATACAGCTTGTTGGGAATTGCTAGTGATGATGATGTCATCTACATATAATAGCACAAAGGTAGTAATATGTCCTGTAAACTGAACAAACAGAGAAGTGTCACATTTTATGGCTTGAAAGCCCAACTGACATATTGTTTGGCCTAATTTCTCAAACCAGGCTCTCGGGGCCTGCTTGAGGCCATATATTACTTTATTAAGCTTGCACATTAAAGCACCATTTTCCTTTGCATATCCTTCTGGTTGCTGCATAAACACTTCTTCTTTTAGCTCCCCATTAAGAAAAACATTATTCACATCAACTTGGTGAATTGGCCAACCTAAGCACAGTGCAATGGTTAGCACCACTCTTACAGTAACAAGCTTGACTACTGGACTGAAAGTCTTAGTGAAATCGAAGCCTTCTCTTTGGTTAAATCCCTTAGCTACTAGACGTGCTTTGTACTTTTGCACTGTACCATTAGGATTTCTTTTTATGCTAAATATCCACTTGCAGCTTATAGGACTTCTCTGAGGTGGTAATGACACTAATGTCTAGTTTTGATTCTTCATTAGAGCCTGGTATTCTTGATCCATTGCTGCCTTCAACTCATGGATGGACAAGGCTTCTTATACTATTGTAGGTTCAGTAGTAGCAAGATAGAATTTGGGTTTGTAGATGTCTGCTTTGCCTCTTGTAAGCATAGGATGAGTATTAGTGGTTGTAGTAACAATACTATTAGGAACAAACACAGGTACAGAAGCAAGACTGGTAGGCACTGATGCTGATGAATGAGATGGACCTGTTGCAATAGATGAAGCTAAAACCAGGAGTTCCTGTACTAAAAGACCTTGCAGATGACATATTATGACTATGATCAAGAGTAGCAATAATTGAAAAAGTGCAGTGTTGGTTAGCTTCACTTAGTACATGCTGAGAATTGCTAGTAGTAATAATAGGAAGTAGGGGAGGATAATGAACTGAAGAAGGTGACTGAATAAGTGAAGAAATTGGTTGAGACAAGAAATGAGGAGTTACTTTGAAAAGAAAAACATTTTCATCAAAAACAATATGTCTAGAGATGAAAATTTTTCCAGAGGGAGATAAACACCTATAGCCTTTATGAAAAGGTGAGTAGCCTAGGAAGACACATTGTTGGGACCGAACGTCCATTTTATGTTTATTGTGGGGCCTAAGCTGAGGAAAACAGGAGCAACCAAAGACTCTAAGAAATGAATAGTCAGGTGTATGACCAGAAAGAGACTCAAGTAGAGATTTGAGACCAAGTACTAGAGTTGGTAGCCTATTTATAACATAAGTTGTTGTGGAAAAAGCTTCAACCCAGTACTTGTGAGGAACACCTGATTCAGCTAGAAGTGTGAGACTAAGTTCTGAAACATGTCTGTGTTTCCTTTCTGCTGCCCCATTTTGTTCATGTGTGTGTGGACAGTTGAATCTATGAACAATGCCCCAATTAGTAAGTTGTTTAGTGAATACACAGTATTCTTTAGCATTGTCTGTTTGTAACACTTTCTGTTTTGCATCCAGTTGCAGTTCAGCAAGTGCTTTAAATTTGAGAAAAGCAAAAAATGCCTCAAATTTATGAGTTAAGAAATAAATCTAGCTAAATCTTGAGAAGGCATCAATAAACACAATGTAATATTGATGGCCAAAAGCAGACAGAAGTGGGGATGGTCACCAAATATTAGAATATACAAGTTGTAATGGTGCTGTGTAAACAGACTAAGATATAGGAAAAGGCAGCTTGTGTGATTTGTCAATGCAACAGGCTGAACAAAGCATAGAATCAGTTTTATTATCAGTAAATGAAATTTTACAAGAAGATAGAACATATAGAAGCATGTCCTAATCTGGAATGCCAAAATGAAAATGAAACTTTATCAAAAGGAGCAACTACACTATGATCAATACTAGGTGTGTCTTTTACAAAAACAGAAGGTACACAACATGTTGAAGAAAAATTGGGTGACTTGAGCTTCAAGTTGTCAAACACATACAGACCATTGCTAAGTGTTCCTTGCAAAAGGATCTGTTTGGACACCTGTGATTTAACCAAACAGCAATTAGCATGAAATTCAAAGAATATATTGTTATCTTTGGCGAATTGGGATACACTAATCAAATTTTTAGTGAGGTGAGGCACATGTAATAAATTGGATAAAGACATATTTGAATTGGGAAGAACTGAACTAAGGGAGTTACTAGCAATGTCAGTATGACTAATGTGATGGATAGCCAAACCTGCTCCATTACCAAGGTGCACCATATCTTGTCCAGTATAATTCTGTTTCATTGCAAGATTGGTGATGTCTAGTGTGATATGTGTAGTGGCTCCAGAATCAATATACCAGGAGGAATCAAAAGAAGATGATGCAATGGGCTGCACAATAAGTTCAGAGGGCCCGGGTGTGGCAAAATAAGCTCTAACTTGTCCTGAAGATTGACCTGAGGAAGAAGAATGAAGAGGACCTGAACTTGGATTTGGTAGGTTCTAGTCAAACTTATGCCAGCAAGACCAGACATCATGTCCAAACTTGCCACAAAGCTAACACTTGGGACGATCAACATTGAATTATGAGTAATTACCACTACCAGAACTAGCATATGATTGTCTGCCACCACGATTACGGTTACGAAAGAACCCTCTTCCTCTTCCTCTTCCTCTATTGAACTGTGAGGGAGCTTGTGCCATATTTGCTTGCAAGATTCCAGAACTACTACTAGAGAATTCTGTAGTCCGTTTATGTCTCTCTAAGTGTTCCTCTTGAGCCATTAACAATGCTCCTACTTCCATAATAGTGCATGTAAGGTTCAAATCTAGACAAAACTGAAGTAACAAAGTCATCATATTCCTCGGGAAGACCATAAAAAATGGCATCAAGGTGATCAGCAGTATCAATTGGAGCTCCAACTACTACAAGAACATCCACAATTTTCTTGACTTGTGAAAGATACTCAGAGATTGAGGAACCTCCCTTTTTCATGTTTCTCAGCTGAACCTTGAGTTGTTTCACCTTTGTTCTGGTTTGAGCAGCAAAAAATGTCTCAAGCTGCTGCCAAATCTGGTAAGAATTTTCACACCCAACCATGCGAACAGTTAGAGATTCAGACATTGATGCAAGAAGCCATGACAGGAGAATTTGATCTTGTTGTTCCCAATTGAGAAACTCTTCACTTTGAATACCTCTTCGAGTATTGTCTTCTGAATCAAATTCTTATGGAATTGCTTTAGCACCTTGGATAAATTTATGACGCTTAAACCCCTTGATGGTTGCAAGAATCTGTTGCTTCCATAGAATAAAATCATTTTCATCTAGTTTGAAAGATATTGTATTTGAAAAGGTATGTAAGATGAATATTGAAGATGAAGCGTAAGAAGGATCAGATGTGTGAGATGAATCGGAAGCAATAGATGAACCTTGAGTCTCTGATACCAAAAAGGTATCAACACTCAAGCTAATAAGAGAACAAAGAAGAGAGAAACTGTAAAAAACGTGATGAATTGATTATGTTAATTAAAGTACACTATTACACTTTATATATGATATATGATGTACTCTAACTAATCTATCAGACTTTAACTATTGCTAAATTATCACAACTATCTAACTACTAACTGACATCATAACTAACATAACTAATTCATTATCCTTTACATATATATATAAATATATATAGGATCTTACTCAGGTGAGAGGAGTATTTATTGTGAGAGGTGAGAGTAGTGAATCTTGACCATTAGATCTTTTATGAATGGTCAAGATTAGAATATAAATGTATGTGACTTTTTTAAGTGGTCACATAACCTTCAAATAACTTTTAATCTTGACTATCCATGTATGGTTGTATGGTCAATATTTATTCTTCTCACCTTCTCACAATAAAAACTCCTCTCACTAGATATGTCCCCTATATATATAATTATTATGTGGATGTGTTTTTTCATGTTTATCTTTTTTTATATATTTTAAAATAGAATTTACAAGTATTTGATGCATGGTAGATAATATCTATGGCAAAACAAAATTAGCTAGTTTTCTTCTGCATGCATTTACAAAATATATTTTTTTTGTTAACCACACATCTAGATCTATACCACTTATTATTTTATCGAAGAGATAGTATAATATTTTCTTATATATATCTCACACAGATACATACACCGCATTCAGTTGAGGCGTGAAAGGATCATCAGCATGCCCTTCACTATATGAACTTCATAGGGAACGTCTACAATATTCTTCAAGTTAATCAACTCAACTAGTACAGGTTATTGCATAAACAGGAGAACACGACTCTTGTTTTTGTTTCATTTTAATTAGATTACTAATTAATTGGAGGCTGGGAGGGGAAACAGGTTTGCTCTTTTGTGCGTTGACTAATTGAGTATAGAGTTTGGTTTGAGCGATAATTATAAACATGCAAATTAAGAACATTTATTTATATAGTATAGGTAGCAAGTAGCAACCAGAAGCTACACTGTGTGCAAGAGCTTTTTCCCTTTTCTTTATTATTCTTACGGATACAATATTATTGACATGTATTTAAAGGAGATCCTTTCAGCAATTCAGCTCAAACAATTTAATAAGGATTAGCTCAAAAATCAAAATAAAAACACAAGAAAAATAATTGAATAAACCAAATTAGGTTTCGTATGCCCACGGGCAATAGAGATGAAGGAATTTTTAAAAAGTTTCATTATGCAAACGACAATAGATTTATATATATGTTCATATATACGGAATACGCATAGTGCCGTGCCATATAATTACGTAGAGGTTTCTAGTTCTGCTTTATAGTAAGACAACAGAGCAGCCAAACATTTTATTTTGGGATAAATGCACTAACCAATCATTTCAAGGATAAGAAAGTTAGACAAATTTTATATCACGTCATTATGCTTATGATTAACAGTGCTTTTAGCTCCTTATGTAGTAAGGGAATATAGAAAGACGCTTACGTTAATGATATTGACCCTTAAGAAATCTTCTAGAAATAGATGGTGTGTGTGTGTCTATATATATATATATGTGTGTGTCTCTCTATATATATATATATATATATTAAACTTTGTAGTTTTTTATTTTTTGTAATAAAAAGTTTGTAGTTTTATTTCATCAATATCAAACAAAACTTATTCAAATAGAATTTAATTTTGATATATGTAAAATATTTTATACCATCAATCAATCACACATTATTATATATATAATTTTTGAAATAATTGTTATGAGAATTAAATATTTTTTATGATGTGTCAATGTATAATTAAATGATAATATAAAAAATTTATAATAACAATGTATTAAAATTAAATTCATTCAAATAATAGTTTCTTAAGATAAAAAACATTAAAAGAACATTAAAAGAAATAAAAATCTTTAAAAAAGAAGATAAAATTCCTAAAAATAAAAAAATTTCAAAGCCCCTTAATAATATAATTATCTTAAGATTATTAAATAATTTAAATAATATCTTATGATGAAAATCACAAAATTATTATAATTAAAAATAATTAAATTATCCTAAACCACAATAATATTTCAGGAATTCTTCTATTAGACGTTCAACGTCAAGAGAGAATTGATAAATTATAAAAACTAGCCCTATAAACATGTATATGCACCTAACTTTTCATTTATTTAATTAAATATTCTTAACAAGCAGTTTATTTTTAATAAACTTATGATGACATTTAATTGGATAAAAGTTACGAGTAAATAAAGCTTAATTAATGATTTGTACTTATGCGCACCCAATATAATTAGTAATTATTTTCATAAGAAAAAAATTCTCAATTTGATTCTTTATTGTTTACTAATCATTAACACATCATTTTAATATCTATTTTTTTTTTAAAAAAATCTGTTCGTACGTAAAATAGAAAACAATTATTTACAATTTACAATATTATAAAGGTATAAACTAAATGCTTATATTTAGTATTACGTGCTTATAAACAATCAGAAGCCACTACAAAAATAAATCTGATCAAGTTCGGTCTTTATCAACAATAATTTGTTTACATACCATGAGGATTATATTGTTATCAAAATAATATTACCAAACTTAGCTTTGTATTGATTAATTTAAGACATTTTTCATGGTTTAATCATGAGAACTTCAAACATTTCATCACAAAAATTCTGTGAGAGTTTAAGTTGACTTTGCTTAGACAATTTCGACTAGTAAAATTAAGAAAAAATTCCTTTAAAATAAGTTTTGTGTTTAAAGTGAATAAATAAATATATATTTATCATTAAATTTTAGTTACTTAAGATGATAATATACTTTAAGTTAAATTAAATGTGAATATATCTTTATTTACTCACTTTATATAAATAAAGTCATTTTAAAATATTTTTTCTAAAATTAATGACCAAATAAGATTCGTTTGAAAAAGTTTTAGTTGTACCTTAGATGTAGGGATGTTGAAATCAAATCCAAACAAAAAATCAAATAAAAATCTGAAACAAAAAATAAAAATCTAATTAAAATTGAATAAATCTAATTTTTTTATTGAGTTTTTCAAAATTAATTGGATAATAGGATTTTATATTTGATTTTTAAAATCGATTCAATTTAATTTAAATTGATTTAATAATATATAATATATTTATTTATTATAGAAATTATATTTTTATTTATAATAATTCTAATTTATCACATATTTATCTTATTTTATGTGATTAAATATTATTTTAAATATGTAAAATGAGTTACTTTTATTTTTTATTTCTTTTTATGATAGATTAAATTATTTTTAATTCACAAAATTTTTTGTTTCAAAATTTTTAGATAAAAAACCGATTATACCGATCTAATCAAAATTAATTTAAATCGAATTAAATTGATTCTGTTTTAAAATATAACAAGTTTAATATAATTCAAATCTTTATAAATAATTTTGTTTCAAAATATAATAAGTCTAATCTAATTTAAGTTGATATAAACAATATTATTTAAATTTATTAACTTTTTAACTTAAAATCAATTCAAATTGATTTGTAAAGACTGCTACTTAAATGTAGTTCAAATAATTAGAGAAATGTGAAAATTTCAAGAAAATTATAAATTTAAATGATCAATAATAATAACTATTTAATTATTTTAATATAAAAATACTTTAATCATCTCAATTTTCAACCACATAAATAAGCCTTTAAATTCTTAATTGAATTACCGCCATTGAAAGTCGTGCATTACGTACAAGTTTTGTTGATTTAATCACGAAAAATCAATTACACCATTCGATAAATTCTTACTTAAATTATGAATAATTAAATTAAATGTATTATATTAATTAAAATTTAATATTTTTATAAATTTTTATAAAATTAATTATGTAACTTAAAAATTTATAAAAATATTAAATTTTAATTAAATTAATATACACGTCTAAATACTTAAGATTTAAGTAAAAAATTTTCAACACTATCCATAATGCGATGCGCGTATACCTCGAGAAATATTGGGGTAGACAAGGTTTACATAATTATGTAGATAAAATCACTGAATAATCTCATAAATTATTATATCATATAATTATTTTATATTAATAGTAATAATAATAATATATCAATTATTAATTAATTTAATCTACATAATTTTTGTATACAAAATCAACACATATTTTTTGTATATTTGACATTTTTAAACTTAACCCCCCATAAAAGTACCGCATCACTGATCATCAACTTTGAAAAGAATCCCTTGACTTTCTAGTATTGTATTTGTAACCAACAAAGCAAAATTTGACTCATTCGAAGGCTGAGGTCGATTTTTACGTGAGAAATTTTTAATTACACATAATTATATCATATTATTTTTATATATATTTATAAAAAATTAAAAAAATAATTTTTTAAAATAAATAAATTTAAAAATATATTTTTTTAATTTTTTAAAAATATATATAAAAATAATATAATATAATTATATATAACTAAAAAATTTTCGTTTCTCATCGTTAACCTAGTCCAGGGCAAAGACGCATTCTATCTTGCAAAGTGGTGCTTAGCATGAAAGTTCCACGAAGCAGCATGTCACTGTAGCAGGCCTTCCAATTTCAAGTCCATACCGTACAAGTAAGTAAGCTTTCAGCTTTCACGTTTTCAACTTAAAATGAAAAGACAAATGACAACCTTCCAATTCCACCGACGGCTTGGTGCCTAGCTGAGTCATGCTAACCATTGGTGCGGTTGCGTTCCGCGTCAGCTCCTGTGTCATGGTTCGCAAATGAATGCGTGGAGTGGGCCTAGAAGCTCCAAACCCACCCTACTGAACCCACCGTTTTTAATTCTAAAACAAGATTCACTTTTTTTTACTAGAAAATTCTAGAACAGCTAGTTGATTATGTTTATGACCACAATTAGGCCACATGAGTTCTTTTTTTTGAGGGGGGTTGGGGGCCAGGGGGTGGTCTCAGTGCTCAGAGCTGGGCCTTGTTTGTCACTGACCCTAAACAATTAGGCTGTATAATATAATTGAATTTAAACATTTTATAAGCTGGACAAAGTTATATAAATTAGTAATTGATAAGGGGTGTAGCTAGAGACCAAAATGTTTTTTGTTTTGCTAACATCACAGCTCCCATTTCTGGATTCACCACACCCACATATTTTAGTTTTCTCTTTTAATTGCGCGTGCACCACTTACTTGTTTACCACCTCAAAATATTACACGTTTAAAGTTAGTTTATGCAAATTGCATGCATTGTATACGTATTAATAATATTCAAATTATAAGGTGCGTGGGTTGAAGCAGAGTTTTATTTTCTGTTTAGACTATACCATATGAGTCATGACACCAGATAGAACAACTCATTGGCCATCAAAACATACTTGAGGAATAGATCTTTGGCCACTGGATGTTAACTTTTTAAATCTTGTGAGCTTTCCCTATCGTGGGATGGTGATCATTTTGAAAAGTAATAACTCAAATGATAATTGAAAATATCTAAAGGCGGTAAAATACTAAATTTAAATGTTAAAAATTTCAGAATAAAGATTAATTAACCAACGTACATACGAATATTATCGCATATTTTTTCAACGATGTTGTATTTTAATGCCTCGTCTCGTCTTTTTTAGTTATAATTTGTTATTATCCGGATAATCTTCTGCGAATAAATTACCTTATCTCATGCACCTCCCTCCAAAAAAAAAAATCCTTATCTTTACCGTTTAATATAATTGTATGCGAGGACTGTGATAGCAATTGCTAAAATCTTCATGTTTATAATTTAGGAGTATTTTATTACCAATACAGTATACACTTCACAAACCACCAGCTTCCAATTACCACGGGTTTGAGTTTTGGCAACTGAATGATACAAATTAATATACAATTATTATTGCTATAATTATTGTTTCCATTGCCTTTCTCTTGGAAACCAACGTTTGTCGTCTGCGGAGAGTTTTGTCATGGGGAATTTCTCGATGAGATAGTTAATCACAAACAAAACCGAATGACACGATTAATAGTGCATCTATCCTTTTTTTTTTAAAAAGATTTTTGAATCATAACATTGTCATTTTTTAAAAGAAAAGTGCACAACATCTAGCTATTATTACGGTACGCTAATTCAAAAATGTTTTTATTAATTTCGTAATAGGAAAAAAAATTAAATAGTCCAACAGATATTAATTGCTTGAAATATGTTCTGCTGGGAACCAAAACCAATGTGCAGATTTTATGTCAAAAGAGGTTCTCATCATTATAAAGATTGGATGATTAAGGATTGATTATCATTCCATTCCACTGCCCACTGGTTTGAACGTGAGTTTTTCTGTTGATAATGCAGGAATTATATTTGCCAGAAGTTAGTCTTTCTTTTCTTTTCTTTTCTCTTGTTTACTAAAAAAAAGACACTTTTAATTCCCCCTCTTTTTAATAGTTTGAAAACCGTTAAACCCAAATTTGTTCTTAAAAAACTGAAGTCATAAGCTCATCACCTTTTCCATTTTATGGTTATGATCGACTGAAAATTTTTGTAATGTTACATTAGGAATAGCCCATCTTCTTAACCCACTCTCTATTTGTTTCCATTAATTTGAATTGTTAATAATTAAAAAGAAGAGTTGTTTTTGGTACGAACAATCGTGGTTTAGGTGATCAAAACACATTATTGACATTCGTTGTACAGTGAAGTTACGACAAGGATTTTTGGTGCAAGCAGCTCCCCAAACGGATGACACGCAGATTTTTAGAAAATGTCCGATTTTGAGGATGAACTAGTTCGCAGTAACTGAAGATATGTTCACCGAAAAAAAGGAGATTTTGACATCAGCATTTATGTGAAATACATACGATAAAAATGGATACCACGTCCTATTGCTGAGACTCGAGAAATGTGAGGAAGATGAGTGAGGTCCCATTTCTGACTCGGCCGTGATTGTGACATGCACCCGGGAAAAATGTCGGCTTCTTCTAGATCATTTCATGGGCCATTTGTGTGCATGACATGATACATCCATGTCAATAGGTTTCTTATGGCATGGGCTACATCATGGATCATGCGTATACCCGTGGATGCCAGAGTGTTACAAAATTGGAATGTTGATGTTGGTAATGCTCGAGTCTGAAAACGGTTTATTTAGGCATTGGAATGTTCTGGATGAAGAAGTTCTTTTGACTTTCAGAGGTGAGACTCGTAGCAGAAGTGGGAAAGTTGAATAATGCTACTCACTCATATTTTCATACACATAATTTTATATTTATATAATTTTTATTATTTAATTATAATTAATTTTATATTATTTTTTATACATTTATATTTTAATTTTATCAACTTAATATAATGAGGTGATGTACACTTTATAATTATGCATCAAACATGACTCAATTTTTAAGAGTAAAAAATTTTAAAAATTAAGATTTATCTAAATGCATTTGTTAAGGAATAAAAATAATATTTTAAATAAAAATAAAGTTTTTTAAGTTTGACTTTTGCTAAAGTATATCTTGAAGGCAATTGTTAAGCATCAAAATAAAAATTTTTTTTTTATGAAAAATAAAGTACTCCCTCCATTTCTTTTTAGTTGTCGTTTTATAAATTTTGTGTTTCATATTAGATATCGTTTTAGAATTTACAAAATTAATTATCTTTTATTTTACCTTTATTTTTTTTACTTTATTAATTATTTAACTCATAAAATCTCTCAATATTTATTCATACGACTTATATTTCTTTTTATCACCTCTTTTATTACCCAAATATGTATTTTTTTAATTAATGAGTCAAAAGGTAATACTATCTTTTATGATTATTTTTCCTAAAATCAAGATTATTAAATTATTTTTTAATACTAGTATTATTTTCTTTAAACAATAGATAAAAAGGAATTGATAGATTATTCAATATATTAAAAATTAAAAAACTTTACTTTTCATACAAAACTTCTTATTTTTGATTTATTAACAAATGCCTTAAAAAAATCCTTTAAGTTTTTATTATATTGAATGTTTTAGTTTTTATTTAATACTTACTACTCTTGGTAATCTATTTAAGTGTCACTTTGGTATAAAAAATTTAGTCCATTATAAGTGATATTTTCATATATTAATAAAACATTAATTATTATTTTTTATCTTCTTTATACTTTAATACTCTTAACTACTTATAAAAACTAAATGAACAAAATAAAGTGAAGTAATTAATTAAAATAAATAATAGTAGCTTAATAAAAAAAATTTCACAATTAAAACTTAAGTTAATATTTTTTAATTATTATGCATTACAATAAAATGACACTTAAAATAGTTTGGGAGGAATATTTTTATTCTTATTCTTTAATAAGTGGTTTTAGATAAATCTTTATTTATTTTTTACTCTTAAAAATTGAGTTATGCCTACCCATCACCAGACAAGATTGGGATTTTCTGGGTCCCATTCCAAGTCACCAATACGTGGCGCTGTGTTGGAGTTTGAATTTGCACGCCACGAGTGGGGTTTTTTCCACTTTAAGTCTTTAACACGTCTCTTCCCTCCATTTATTACTGTTCACATTTTATTTTTAAGACAAAAGAAACTTATTTGGTGGTGGTTTTGTTATACCATTCTTCACCCTTTCTCTGCCTCCGCGGTCATGTTGTTTGATTTCAATCAATACATTGTACTCCTAATAGTCACTGATTTTGTTCATACCTAATGGATGTTTGATTGAGATTTTTATCTCAGGAATCATATTAATTAACATGTTTTGGTGTTATATGCAATACCAAGAATTATCATGGAGAAAAATTCGACTCACCAAAAAAAAAAATCATGGAGAATAATTCGGAAACTACTTATTTGATAAATACAATGATCTCGATATAGGTATAATATTCAAAAATCAAAAAATTAAATTTTACTCAAGTTATATTTTTTAATTAACTCTTTTACTATTTGTATTAAAAACAACACTTATTAGCTACCAATCAAGACATATTGTTGATTTTATTTTTCGCCACCTTCTTTTTCCCTTACGTTGATAATGTCCACCATAGGCCAAAGTCAAAAGAGTGAAATTCAGAATTCTTACATAAAAGGCCCAATACTGTTCTCAACGTACAGAAAAATCAAAATGATTGATCCGATCCAACTTTGGCCACAATTCAATCTCCATTCGGTACAGATACTAAAGTTTGTCTAATTTTATGGGCACAAACTTGATTTGACTTATAAATTTTCAGGTGAAAAAACGCGGCAGTGGTTTGTTTCATTTTTTGACTTTTAAGGGCAGGAAGGATAAGATTTGGAATTAGGATCCGAATTTTCAATGCTTTCCTTTTCCCGGGGCTGAAATGTTCAATGATTTTGATTTTGATTTGACGACCCAAGAATTGTATGTAGCCTTTGCAGTAGGTATATACTAATAGGTACTACTGTAACCGTTTTGTATTAAAGCAAGAATGATGATGATGATATCAACTACGTAGAAGAATTAGGGAATGGATAAACCTTGTACTTGTAGCAATTGGAGAAATAAAGTGAAAGGCGTTTTAATAGTCTTACATTTGAACGCCAGACAAAAACAAGCTCATATTCTTGTGTTTTGGCGGTAAAGAATCTTCTACTCAACCTTTTAACTGGACGTGAACTTAAATTAAAATTTAACTTCTTTTGGCTATTTCAAATTGGAAAGAGAAGATTTTCCTACTGCACCCAACAACAAAAAAAAAAAATGAAAAAAGAAGATGAACGATATCATTATCATGAGACATGAAAAAGGTAAAGGTAAGAATAAATATATATTTTTTAATGTAAATTAGGCAATATGAAAAGAAAATTATAACATTGCATATTAACTTAAAAGTAATATTTATTAAACAGAAATTGAGCAATTTTCATTGTAAACAATTTTTGTTAACGGGTTACAGTGAGAAATATGAGTGCCATACAAATTTGCAACACCAGATACAATGATTTGATACTGAGAAATTCTTAAATGTTCCGGAGCCTTCTGGGTTTAAAAAACATACTTTTTTTATACTATTTAATGTATATTACCTTAGTTATGTCACCATTGTTATTTTTCACTTTAACAAAATAATTTTCCCTTGATAATTGATACCCAATAGAGATTGAGTATTTGACGGAAGGGAATAAAGATTAAAGTATCTACCTAGTAGAAAATGTCAATTATTTTATTGGGCAAACATAAGGACGAATATTTAGGTACACAACCCAACCTCTTCTCTCTGCACAGTCTTACTCTTCTATCATTCATCCTTGGTACTCTTGTCTAGTATCATCCAGGGAGAAAGCCCAGTCCCAACAACAATAGTATACGAATCCTGTAAATTAGGCACCAATGGCAATAGGCTTTGATTTATTATTCCCCCTCTCTTTTGTTCGGCCACAAAAAATAGGTTTTGTTTTGAGAGTTATAAAATAGCCCATTTCATATTTACACCAAATCAATAAGCGTAATACGGCCCAATTCCCAGAAGTGACTACAGCCGGGGATACAAATACAATAACAGTGAACACAGTAAGCAAAGCAATGCCCAATAAAAGTTGGGGGTTTTATTGTATTGTATGTGGTCAGTGGTCAGTGTCCAATACCCACGTGGAGAGAAGTGTTTTGCCATTTTGTAGAAATTAACTGCAGTGAGGTGTGATGCAAATGTGAAATGTCAACGGGTGAAAAAGAGAAAGAGAAAGAAAGGTACAACCTCCAAAGAAAAAGAAGGCAATACTTTTTCCACTTGCACACTTCACAGACAGACACACAGGACACAACAGCGCTGCAATCAAACGATCAATCCAATTATATGAATTGATGGAATGGAATCCTGACACGAACATATTTGGGAAGCAGTAGCCAGCACAGTAACCGGAGAGAAAATATGCTAGTGGTGCTACTAGACTCTCCCATTTCCTTCATCCTCACTATTCTTATCCTCATCTTCCTCTTACGCTTTGCACTCGTCTTCATCTTCCTCCTTCTCCTTTTCCTTCTCTGCGCCAACCTAGTTCACCTCCTTTTTGACATTCTCTCCCCCTGACCCTCATCCTCATCATGATCATCATCACTCCTCGACCTTCCTCGTACTAACTCTGTCTCCTCTTCTTCCACCAAAACGGTGCGCTCCATCTTTCTTTTTAGTTATTCATCCATCAGAATTTTGAATTTTTATTCACTGTTTTTTTTTTGTTTGGTGGGTTTGGTATGTGCAGTGCAGGAGATGCGGTGACTGGATTTGGGGTCAAACCTTTTGTTCTTTGATCAATCTATATTAACAAAAACAATAATTGTTCATCGCTTCCTTAAACTAGTATGTGCGCTCTTTTGTCCTCCAACGTAAATCATGTTTCTAACTTCCTAAATTCTAAACCCTCGTATAGTTACTTGTGGACTATATAGCAACATGCTTTAAAATAGTCACAGGATATGTGCTTTGATAATTTTTAGAGATTTTTTATTATATATCTTTCAATTATTTTATGAATTTTTATCTTATCAATGTATTCATGTCGCATAATATTTATGTCTTGTATCTATATCGCTACATCTTTGCTTGTGGATAATTGTAATCCTACTTACAAAGAATTCCACTGACATGTTATTGTGATCAACCTGAAAATACGTGGTTATCCGTGGCATGTTCTGTTTGCTTCTCAAGTATGGATATGTATGATTATAATTGAGCACGTGAACTGTCCCCAATCAGCATGATCTCTCTCTCTCTCCATTAAGTGTGTAGCTTTGCAAGTAGACAAGTATAGAATTGGTGTACCCTTTTGACTTCGTGGAGGGTTCTGAATTGGGTATTGAGAAAAGTTATATTTAACTTGTTCACTCTTGCTCTGCAATTTAATTTTTAGTTCTGTATTGTTGTGGCAAGTTTATGATACAAGCCCTTCACCAAATTCTGTCGCAGATGTTAGTTGAAAAAGAAAAACAAAACATTACATTAATTTGAGGAATGGTGAAGTGCGATAGCAGGAAGATTAACTCTGTCTCTATTTGGTATCCCCTTAAAATTGGGGGTAAAAATTCAGGATGAGTTTTTCATACCATCTTTCATATAAATTTTGTCCTGAATTTTTCACTCTTTTATAAATGTATTAGAGCTGTGCACCTCATGTATCTTCTGATGGCTCTAATTTAATGGAAAAAAATTCTTTTAAAGTGAACAAGTAAGTGTGTGTCCTTAATTTAATCTAAAGTGTATGGTTATAATAATCTACTAAAATTTAATAGTAAATACACAATCATTTACTCACTTTAAAAACAAACTCACTTTAAATGAGTTTTATCCAATTTAAAGATAGCCTCTACATAACTCCTCATATCTTTATTATTATTTGAAGAATTTTATCCTTATTCACTCCCCTTCTCCTTCTCCTTCCCACCCTCACCAAAAGGAAAAAAGAAAACAAAATGAGATGGAATGCAACTGGGTTGAAAGTATACTCTGGTGATGTTATCATATATATATATATACATATTCCTAATCCATACATACATCAAGTACTCTGACAGGATCATGTAAAATTTGTTTTAGGCTATAGAAAGAATCTGGTGTTAAACAGGCCTTATATTTCCTAATTAGTTATTCTGCTAAAGAGAGATCAGATTTCTTTTTAAGTTTAGTGTCTGTTATTTTATTAAGCTTCTCTTATAAGTAAGGGATTTATGTTTCTCCAGTTTGTTCGGACCAGAAAACTAGCCTTCTGGCTTTGATTCAAACTTTGAGGACGATAATCGATTATCAATAAGTGGTTGTGGGTGCATTATGTAGTGACTAATGTATATTACCTTTCGTTCCGGTTTTTGTGAGGTTTCATTCAACAATTAACGTATATTATGTGATGATTAGCATGTATTATGTAGTGATCGGTGTAAACATGATTTGCGAATTTTGGTATGTGAATAGCAAAACTGGATTTCTAAATATCTCTTAACAAGATGAGGTGTTTTATTGGGAACAGTTCTAAAAGGTAGTTAAAAGGGGTTTACACTCTACACTTTACACTACAGTCAATGTCTAACATTCCACCACCATAAACCACCATATATATACGATTAATGCGAGAATTTAGGGCATCCACTTGGTCGAAAAAAGAAAGCAAGATCATTGATTCTTGTGATGGTGAAATATCAAAAGAAGTTTGGGCATTTTTGGAGTTTGTGTTACTGCATTGACTGTGGTGGCTTCCTACAATTAGAGAGGACATATTATTTCACTGCAAGAGGAGCTTGTAAGAGTTTGCAGGAGGCATTCTGTGGTTCACACTTTTCACATCATTGATGATGGTGGACTCAAAGAGGTTCATCTTTGCACAGTATCACAATTTCCTTATAGGGGTTGAAGTTATGGATTGAAATGATCAATGTTAGCTTTTCTATGTCTAACCTAAAAGTTGTTTGTTCTGCTTCCATCTAGTTTTTCTATAGCTAAGCTCAGGGTTTTTTAGGCTGTTCATGAGCCCTTTGCCTTGCAATAGTCTTTTAGGTTCATATATAAAATATATATGGAGTAAGCCGGAGGACTTAAATTTGTGTTGAATCAATCCAAGTCACATTCTGTGCTTGTGTATTTACTGAAAACAGAAGATTATTGAAAATGGGATGGAGGGAGGTTTTCAGGTTGAGATGGAGCAACCACTAGATGTTGTTGTATATTCAAAATATGATTCGCTTCATAATTTCTTATGAATTTCCTCTCTTCTGCTGATTCCTTCAAAGCTTCTATATTGTTGCAGCTGAATACGTACTTAACCGTCCAGGTCCTCCAGGTAAAAACAAAAAGAGGAGCACTTTCTGATGTTTCAAGTACAACTAGTTAATAGTGTGTCTGTTAGTTTTTGTAACGATTGCTTCTTTACTGCTTCCTCCTTCGTGACTTTTCAAAAGGATTTACTACAGTAACTAGTCCCTGTAGTGCTGCCTCCCTCCCAATAGAGTAATATACAACTTCTTAGAGCATGTTTATTTTACGGAAAATGCTTATTGCACATATGAAAGGATCTCATCTTTTCAGGTTTGATAGTGTTAAGAGTATAGTTATAACAAAAATGAGGTAAGATCAATATAATTAGATAATAAAAAAGTTATTCACAGATGAATGTTAACTTACAATTTATATGGCTATGCAGTTTGTTGAGCAATCCCATTTCCATATCATTCTATTACATCACTTCCTTTAAAGGTAATAAAACAAGAGAAATATGCATTTTAAAACACATTATCTTTATCTCTTTTTTCTCAAACAAGTATAGATGTAAGAAAGATTTTAAAAAATGATTTGTGAAAACCATTTCTCCACTTTGATCCTTCATGAAAACAGTCTTGTTACTCGTCGCTATCATGATCATGAAGCACTTGTGACTTGTTACTTCCTATATCCACTATTGTTAAAGCATACGGTTGCTAGCAATAGTCGAGGATATTCTTGGCCAAGGGAGAGAAAAATATTTATGCATATTGCAATGCATAAGCTACATTGTTTATTTATTTATTTATTTTGAAAAAGTTACGTTATTCTTTATTCCCCTTGATATAGTATTTGCTCAGATGAGTTCAGCGAAAAATAAAAAAGAAAGGTATTTGCCCACATGCTTGGTCTATGTTGAATTTTATGTTCTCTTTTATTTATTTATTCTAAGAAGAAATTAAAATTATACATTGAAGTTGTAGTTGTTTTTGTTTGGTTAATATTATATTTAACATATTCTATAATATCTTAATAAGTTTGAAATTCAATATCAGTTTCTTTATAATAATTTATTCGATTATAATTGTTTTGCAATAAAATCTTTTACAAATCTAGCCTAAAGAAACCCTTTAGTCTTTTATAAAATATAAAATATGTTTATTTATTTTTGGTAAAAAAATTAGAGTTATGAGTGCTTCATCTTAATTAGAGTCAAAGCAAGCCTTAACTCAATTAGTATCTGTAGAAGTATTTATAGATAACTTATTAATAACAATCTTGTCAAGTTTGAATCTAAGCTACATTAGTTAACACAAATCGCCTTTACCAATTATACAAACCGTTGTTCGCAAATATGATTATTTATTTAACTAGTCGTCCACTCCAGTCTCTATTCATGGCCTAGAAATAATTGCCTCGTCCGTATTCTTTTTAGGACAAAATTTAGATTTATTTTTTTATATTTATTACATTCATTTTATCAATTAAATTATGACATGTGTGCATAAATGTTTTTTCTCTCTTATACATTAATATTTTTCTCTTTTACTTTTTTTTTGTAAAAATATACACATATCATAATTTAATTAATAGAATAAATGTAATAGATAATTTATCTTTCTCTCCTTGGAATTATTTGCAATCCTAGCTAAATTATAATCAGGATTTTAGAGTTCCTGTTACCACCGTTCATGTGTAAAGAAGCAATATAGCCCCTGTTGAATGAAGGCAATTTGAAATGACTAGAGGAGTAGTACATTTTGTCCAGTCCTCCTTGTATGTGTTTTTCTCTCTTGTATGTAGCGAGTTGAAAGATGATGCATCAAGGACACAGCTAACTTTGTCCCCAGAAATGGGGAAAACAGTGACATTTACCATTAATGAAAACTCAAATGCAATTGTCCCCACGACTATGCATATCCAGTGGAATTCCTTTGTCATCTGCCATTCATCTAAAGCTACCACAGGCCACTATATATATTCCAGCATTGCATGTAAGAATTTTCAAAAGAAACAATTGTTCAAGTTTGGTTAATTACAGTTTGTTCATACATGGGTAAAACAAGTAGTTGTAGGGGATTGTGGTGGAAGGGAGGCTTTGGAGTATTGGTGCCTATGATGAGGAAACTGCAGACCACCTTCTTCTCACGTCCAAAAGGAGTGAAGCAGGGCCATTTTCTGGTGATTGCAACCCAAGGATGGAAACCAGAGCGGTTCTTTATTGAGTTAGGATATTTGCATCACCCTGACTTTGTCAAGTTGTTAAAGCAGGCTGAAGAAGAGTTCGGGTTCTCTCAGGTGGGAGCACTTGCCATTCCTTGCGAACCAGATGAGTTGAGGAGAATCATTGGAAGGAAAAAGCATAGAAATAAGGGTGTTATTACTTGTTAGGCAGAAGGGATACGAGTGTTGAATGAGCTTTCCCGTTGTCTTTTCTGTTGTTGTCTTGGTTACCTTCCCTTGCAAGGTATACTTCCTTTTATGCTGTAATGTTTCGGGTAGCCACACCCAGCTGCATCCTAGTTAGTAATTTTGACTTAGTGAAATGGCATAATAAGTTTGTCATTTTGACGCTGTATTCATGCCTGTAAGTATGTATAATTTGTAGGCGCAAGAAGGCCAGATTATAGCACCTGGTTCTCTTAATTATCAGTCTAGCCCCGGTGGGGATATGGCCACTTGTAAGAATGGTTATGATTTGTGAATACTGAAGATGAAGACCATTGCTAATAATAAGTATAATTATGAAAATGGATGATAACAAACAGGATGAGCTATGTCCTTCGATTTTTGTTATGGCTTGGATACGTAGTCAATTTTATTTTTTGAAATTATATAAAAAATAAATTGAAAATAATAGGAGTTATAAAACAAATTATAAAAATATGGAGTTATAAAAGTCTTAGGAGTTTGATATTTTTTTCTAAAAATTATTTGTTAATTATATATTCTCTTCCCACTTTCTTTATAGAAATGCTAATTGTCACAAGATATGATTTTAAAAATTACCTTACCAATAACGTGGCTTAATTAATTGTGTGCACTAAATTATTACTGAAATTGCGGCGTACCGTGATTAATTAATTTGTAGGAAACAAAAGATAGGACACTAAGTCAATTTTAAAAAGATAGGACACTAAGTCAATTTTAAAAATATAGTTAAAATATGAGATAGTGATAATATAAAAAATAAATGTGGCATTTAATAAAATAAAATATAAAAAAATTATTATTATTTTTTATTACAATTAGGTAGTCGTAAGTTAGTTTGTGCATATTTTAACATTCATCTTTTTAATTTAGTTAAAGACAAATTATTTATGTCAAAATTTAAAAATTCATAAAAATATTTTTTATAGTATGGAATAAAAAAATAACTTAATGTGCTAGAGTATTGCTCCTTTCTCTTAAACATATTATCGCTATGAAAGTGGGCCAAAATCAAAGTGGATGAGTAAGCTTTTAGTGAAACATTTTGATTAGGAGTGTCTAGTAGGTCGGGTTGACCCACGAACTCGTGAGTTTTGATCCAACCTAACTTATAAAATACAGGTTGAGTTAGGTTCGTGAATTAGGTCGATTTGAAAAATGTTTAACCTACAGTGTGTGGGTCAGATAACGGGTTAAAACATTTCTAACTCGCACAACCCAACTCGCCCACGTCTCATTTTTTTTTTGTAAAGTCAATTTTCACTCACCTCTAATCTATAACACTCACTCTCATTATTAAATTTTTGAAGGTTTTTTATGATGCTACTCTTACTTTTTTTGGATCATCGCATGTTACTTCAAATATTTTCTTCCATAAATTGTGTGACATCAATAAGTTTATAAAGAAGTGGATTAAATGAAATGATCCAATTTTGAAGGAGATGGTCATTTTTATGAAAATGAAGTTAGATAAATATTGGGATGACATTGATGGTCTTTTAAATTACTTATTACTTGTGGCTATTGTTCTTGATTCAAGGTATAAAATGAATTATGTTGAATTTTGCTTGGAAAAAATGTATGGCTTGGAATTAAGTGTCAAAATTATGAAGAGGTTGGACATTGTTTGAACATTATCAACAAATGCATCTTGTTCCTCTTGATGCTAGTGATTCTAGTTGCATGTCATCTGATGTTCATTCCTCTACACATGATGATGATATTGAAGATAATAATGATAGTTATAAATCTGAGTTTAGATTGAAAGTGAAGAAAAAATAACATGCGGTAAAATGAATGAGCTTGAGAAGTATATCATGTTCTTTCATGGTGGAGAGAAAAGACCAAGAAGTATATCATGTTCTTTCATTTATTGCTAAAGATATCTTAGCAATTCCTGTTTCTATAGTTTCATCTGAGTCAGCATTTAGTACTGGAGGACGAGTTCTTGACCCTTTTTGTAGTTCTTTGCAACCTACTACTGTTGAGACATTGATTTGTACTCAAAATTGGTTGAGGACTCCTAAGAAACTCATAGATTTATGAGTTTAGATGGATGATATTGAGAAGCTTGAAGCTAGTAGTGTGTTATATAGAACTCATTCAATTTGTTTAATGAATTATTAATTGTCTATTACTAATTGTTAATACTTTTTTGGTATGTTAGATATGTCAGCTATTACAGAAGAAATTGTGAGTCTTAAACATTGATTCTTTTAGCTGTTTGCGATTTAATGGTTGGCTTTCTAATTCTTATGAACTTATTATTTTATTGTTGAGTTTAAATTTGTATGTAATTTGACATTTGTTTTGTTGATTATGCAGACCAAGGAGAAAAGGATGGCACGCCGCCGTGCAGAGTTCTATGAGATGTCGATGGATCCTAAATACCCATGGTGGCATTTTAGGATACTTTATCTTCATTTTTGTGTTGTTCCAATCAAGTTTAAGTGTACGCATTGTGATGTTACTCTCAAAGTGAATAAAGAAAATAAGTTCATAAGACTCTCGATGCATCTAAATGACCGTTGTGTTGAAAAATTAATGGATCGTTTAGATGATAAAGAGTATATGGATAAAATAGAGAGTGAAGTCAATGATTATGTTGTCCATAATTCATATGACATACGTGATGACACTGACTTTGATTGGTTAGACTAATTTATTGTTTAAGTTATGACTAACTTTGTTTAATTTATTTAAAATTTAGTAAGACTTATTAGTTGTTAATTTGTTATATACTTATTGACTTATGGTATTTAGTTTATTTGATATTGAGACTTATGATGCTAATTTATTAGATTTTATATTTTGATTTTTTTCAAGAATTTTTTTTAAATGTCGAACCCACAGGTTGAACCCAACCCAACCTACTTTTGAACGGGTCGGGTTGAATCAGGTCGAATGAAGAAAATCTCTTAATCAGGTCAGGTCGGGTGGGATCGAGGGAAAAAATCTCTTATACAAGTCGGATTCAAAAATAACGTTGAAACCACCCAACCTAACTCATAAACACCTCTAATTTTGACTAGTCTTCAATTTTATCCACCAACAACATATATAAATATAAATAATAAAACAATGTACAAAACAACTGCTCTACCACTGAGCTATGGACCAAATGTACAAAACAATTGCAATCATAGAGTCACATATAACGAAATTTTCGCTTCCTTGCTATTCCTGCCTGTGTTTCCAAATAAAATGTGCATATCATAAAAAAAATATTTAAAAGGAATAATAGATATCAACATTATTTTATTATATTCAACTTCTTAATTAGTGATTATTGTTGTTGATGGCTGGTGGGGTTTATATAAAAGATGAGGAAATATATTGTGACTAAACTTGGAGGTCATGATCTTTGGAGTAGATTATGATGCCTAAATTAGTGGAATGAGAAAAATAAGAAATCAAGAAATGAAGTTAAGTATTTACAAATATAAAATATAGAGTGGAAAGAATAATGTCAATTGGGTATGGCTGCGTATACCCTAATTAATTCTACGTAGCGTAAGTACCACATACATCTTTTCTTTTTTTCTTTTTTCTGAATCAGTAAGTACCACATGCTTAATGATTGTTTACGATTTGTTTCTAATGGACTTAAATCTATGGTTCTCCTCCTATAAGAAATTAGTCACATGCACTGCCTATCCAATGTAAGGTGCTCACTACACTATGGAGCTTAATACATGCTTAATAATTGGTCTAAGACAATGAACGTTGAAAATTATCAATCTTTTCATACTTTTTTGTTTAAATTATGTTAGTTAATTACACATAAAAAAACAACTCATAACTTACATAAATCAAATTGCTATCAATGTACCCTTCATTCCTTTTTTTCTCTTTCTTTTTCTCTCTCATTTATCAATATCAATAATGATGATATAGCTCTGTATGAGAGTATGTTGTACATAATGTACAATAATCATTTTTCCCTTTTTGTTTTATTCATCCACTCACAGTGTTAGCTCATGTGAATAGGACTTGATCAATGATAGGTGGCCATGCATGCTTTCAGGTCTTCTATACATCAGTGCAGATTCCAATCTCTATCCCCAAGGCAGAGTAGAGGAGGACATGAGAGCGGTCATAGATGATTTGGATATAAAGTTCCACTTCCAATTGAAGTATGGGACAACCGACATCCTATTTTGCTTATTAGCTAGGGACCCCGTGGAAGGTGTGACAGATGCGAGCGTGTGGTACACAAATTTGTCCCATGTCATGATTGTGCTTTTTATGTATTTCTTTCACTAGATGCATGGGAATATTTTTATTATAATAATGATACTCTACACACTTACATATATATTATTTTATATTTATATAATTTTTATTATTTACTTTCAGTTTATTTTATTTTATTTTTTTATTCTCACATTTTAATTTTATTATTCAATAAAATAATGTCACTTTATATGGGAAGAGATGTGTGTCTTGCTAATTTATAAAAAGTAACTACTTCCTTTTATTAAAGAAAAGTGTAATTAAAAGTGCTAAGTAGAACCATGACCACACAACACACTAACATCTCATGAGGCTATGGGGGTAAAACCAAAGGAGTAACGATACAAAGTAAAAAGAAAAAAAAAAAGACAGAATTTAGTCAAATTTTGCTAAATTTTAAATGTAGTTATAAAATAAGTTAAAGTAATGAAGATGACTCGTCTATTCAAAAATAAATAATAATGCAAATTCATTATAGTAAAAATTCTAGCAGAAAAAATGAATATCACACAACACACTAAAATCTGTGGCTACAAAGACCAGCTGTGCGACTTCAAATCTCGTCTCTCTATCTCTCTTAGTTCCACTCTTTCTAACGGTGCACTGGAATAACAGAAGCAAATATAATCTAATTAATTGTAGGGAATTGAAAGTTTAATTATGATAGAATAAAAAATCTAGTTGCAAAATTACTTCAATTAATTAGACAGGTTAATAAGAATTTATTTAGGAAAAGATGAAAAAAAAAAACAATAATGTTTTAACTTGAAATGTTATCATGATATCATGGTTTTTTTTAATGAAAAATAATATATGTCTAGGGAAAATGTTGGCTCGGATTAGGGTTGGAAATAAGTCAGGTTAAATCAGACATTGTCTTAAATAAATTTAACTTGTATCTTAATTATAAGGTCTGAGCTTGACCTTTGAACCTGTAATATACCGATTTTTAAATCCTGATTTAGCTTGAAAGCCTATTTAAAGGTCTATTTTATAATGAGACATTTAAATGAGTTAACATACCTAACTTTAAATAGGTCAACAGGTCTTTACATAGGCTAAAAGACCTAACTTTAAATAGGTTAACATGTCTTACATAAGTTAATAGACCTACTTTTAAATAAGTCAATATATCTTTACATAAGCTAACAGCCCTAAGCCTTTAAATAAGTGAGTGGACCTACTCAAAGTCAATAGGCTTATGTTATAATTTAATATTCACATTCTAATTTTATAAATGCGTACAACTTTTTTACTTTAGTCTTTGATCAATGTGAGACTTAGAGATATATCAAGTTGTTCACTTTCTTACTCTATTCTTTTAAATCTCACATCGACTAAAGATCAGAAAAAGAAAGTAGTAAATATTTATAAAAGTAGTGGGTGAGTGTTAACTTTTTATTTTTATTCTAATAAATATATTACATTAAATATATTAATAAATATGTTATTTCTATTCTAATTAGTTAACTTAAGTTTTAGTTACTAACTTTTATTAAAATTTAATTAAAAATATATTAATATATTATAATAAATTTATAATTTATAATTATTATAATAATATATATTATATTATATATAATTAAATATATCAAGCTCACTTGTCAAATTTAAAAAATTATTAAATAACTTAAAATTTAATTTTTTTAATTAAATAAGTTTTTAAAAAAAATTTAACCTAATTTATTTATTAAATAATTTAAGTCAAGCCAAATCTCAAACACATCATACCATAAACTCCTGAAAAGTAATCTGACATATTTTTATCCTAGCTCACATAATATAATTTCTTCAAGTTGATTGTGTGGTATCCGCCTATATTAATATGTTGTGAATGGGGTTCGCTAAGGTTGAATTTGTTAGATATCCGAGCAAAAAGTCTTCTATCTCCCTAGTACTACTCATTTTTTACACCGGTACCACGTACCAGGACCTTTTTCGTTGGGACATTGGTGGGCTGGAGCCTAAAAAGAAAGAAAGAAAAAACTAAACATTTATAGAGCTGGCTAGCTCCTGAAGCATAAGCAAGGTATGGGTCTTCCCCTGCTTTGCTGAAGTTGAAGCTGACGCTGATGTTGGCAGCCAATCTGCGCATTGGTTGCCGTCACGCATGCAGGGTATGGGTGAGGAGGGTCACAGTCTACTGACTCTACTCCCCTATTGCACCAGTTATGAATTTATTGGATCAGCTAGCTTGATATATTGTGCCACTACATTTTAACTTCGATTGAAGTGCATTCGCCATTCATAAATGCATATTGCTTATAGTTATCCTGCTACTAACGGCCTGCCACTTTGCTTGCCTCTAATTTCAGACTTTGCCTATATATTAATGTTATCGATCGATACAAATTATGACAAAAAATAAAGAGGAAATAAAAGTATTTTAGAGATATATGAACACGATCAAAATTCTATTGCCGACATATATTATAGGATGTACGAACACCGTCAAGAAAAACTTGATTTGCTGTATTGCCGATGAAAATGCACGGATGTCCCCTTAGCAAATGTATAGATGACTTTGGCACAAGACATTAGTTTTGTTTTTTGTTTTTGTTTTACTACGCACTTAACATTAGTTTTATTTGACAAAAGGGGGAGGAATATATATATATATAAGATTTTACTTAACTGAGAGGAGTGTTTATTGTGAGAGGTAAAAAGAGTGAATTTTGACCGTTAGATCTTTTATGAATGGTTAAGATTAAAACATAAATACATGTAATTTTTTTAAGTGATCACATGTCCTTCAAGTAACTTTTAATCTTGATCATCTATGTATGATTGTATGATCAAGATTTACTCCTCTCACCCTCTCACAATAAAAATTTCTCTTACTAGATATGTCCCCTATATATATATATATATATATATATATATATATATATATATATATATAAAAGGATAGATTAAGTGAAAGCATTATAATATTATCTTATTGGAAGAAGTGAGAAGATTAAAAGTTTTGTTATAACTTTTTAAAAGTTCTTTTTAATATTTTTTAAATATTAAATAAAAAATATTTAATACTTTTTTATTTAATAATTAAGAGAATTAATAAGATGATTATATAAGAGAATTTAAAATTATTCAAAGATTAAATCTAGACTCTTAAATATTAATACATGAATAATTAAAATTAAATCTTCCTAAAAAGTCATATATTCACTTGAAAAAATTATGTAACTTTAACTTTAATCTTATATTTATATATATATATATATATATATATATCAGAGCTATGTATATTTAATTAATGATCAATTTATTATGCAGAGTAAATTGGGAGCTGACAATACTTCAGTCTTGGGTTTTCGTTGATGTTTGCAAGTCAAATATATATTACTGGCACTTCAACAAGTACGTACACACGTATATATAAAATATGTGATAGTCATAGAGATAGCAAATTAGGCCTAAAAAGACAGATCGTACTTCGGCTGCAATACAATTCTGAATTAGTAGACTGTACACACACATGTATATAATATATCAACTCCAATTTTATTTTAACTTTTTATATTATTAAGATCAATATTTACATGTTAATATTTTTTTATTTAATTATAATTATTAAAAAATAATATAAAAATTGAAGTGAGAGAAAAAGTAAGGTGGGAACGTAATTTTCCATAATATATATGTGATAGTCATAGAGACAGCAAATTAGGCCTAAAGTAATATGTCTGCGAACCAAGTCCCGCGTACAAAGATTAAGAGGGAAGAAACCGACGCGTCAAAGATTGCATTAAATGATATGTCGCTACAATAACACGGAAGGAACATGGCTCCACCTTAAGGAGAGAAGAGAAACTTCCTGTGTGTTTCCCATCGCCATTGCCATTATTCAAGTTAGCTTAGCTCTATATAAAATCCACATCCACATACTCTACATAATGAACACTAGTACTGAAAGATCCAAATTAGAAGCTAGCTAGTTTCAACTATCACTGAACCACAGTATTATTGTCATTGTCCATCAAGAACATACATATATAATATTGAAGAACTAGATAAAAGTCATGGAGGTTCGAAGGAAGATGCTCAAGTTTTTGATCGCAAAGGTACTAAAGGGTCTTCAATTCTTGGCACCTACTAGAGCTTATCCAATATGCGATATTGATGATGAAAATGAAGAAGCAGCAACAGCAGTGCCAGAAGATGTTACAGAAGGACATTTTGCGGTTATAGCAATCCAAGGTGAAGAAACCAAGAGGTTCATTGTTGAGTTAGATTACTTAACTGATCCTGCTTTCTTGAGGCTGCTGGAGCACGCTAGAGAAAAATATGGCTTTGGACAGAAGGGTGCTCTTGCACTCCCCTGCAGGCCCCAAGAACTTGAGAAGATTATAGAGAATCGACGAGTGGACAATGCCACCACGTAACACTTCTGTCATGATCAGTACTAAGCAATAATAAGACCTTTCATACATTTTCTATTTTCCTTTTCTTTTGGTAAACATCTTTCCAAATTTTTGCATAGGTAAACATCTGAAGAGGGATAGTTCCACCTATTGCCATTTATTTTTTTGTCTTGAACATAATGTATTGTACTATTGTCCGTCACTGTGACAGCTTCCTTCCATAAATATGACAGATCGAATGGGATATACAATTGGTCTTATGGTCTGTATCACATGTTGCTATATATGGATAGACAGATTAGTTTTGAGATGCATATATAGATAAAATAGGTTGCTCTATGTTATGGAAAATGAGTTAACATAACAATGTTAAAGCTCATTTCATGCGTGTATGCATTATTCATTTAGTTACTACAATGAAAATGATGGAAGTAGCTAGTATGCGTATGGTGTTCTTCATTCTGACATGATCAATCAGAAATACAAAATATGAAGGAACATAAGCAAGTGCAGAATAGCTAGCTATAGCTGATTATATTTCATATCAGTAATTTAATGGTTTTCATTAATTAAAATGCAGTAAATAGCATGCTGTATCATGGATATATAGAAGGGACGACGTGCTAATTAAAATCTCGAAGAGGCAACAATTCGAATTTAGATCACACTACTTATGGCCAAAAGAAAAAGGAATTTTGCTCACATTATATAACTAGCTAGTAGTATTTATGTTTCAACAATAAAGTTGATGCTGATATAATGATATACTGAATCATATATAACTATATATATATATAAAAGTAAGGTTTATTTAATTTCTTCTGTTGGCACACTTCTTATAGGATCAAAATCTTCCGTTGGCAATACTTGTAATGTGTGGGAAAGAATAATGATATGTACATATTTTTTATCACACTTTTTTTAATATATTATTTTTTATTAAATCATGTCATATATTAAAATAATATTTAATTTCAATTAATATATAATTAATTTAATTAATATATAATTAATTTTAAATAATATATAATTAAATTTAAATATTATTTTAATATATAATGTGACCTAATAAAAAAATATATTAAAAATAATACAATAGAGAATGCATTCCTATCATTGCTCACCTTAGAAAACATAGTGTGTACTCATTCTGTTATCTTTGCTCATTAGCTTTATTAAATTATGTACCCAGTCACATGATATGGCCTCACTCCAAACGTTTTATAGACTTCATAATTAATATCGATCGCGGTTGAGAAATTATTTTTTACACATTATCTTTTATTTTAGTCATTATATTGTATAGAAATTTAAGTTTTTTGCAAGTCCCATATTATAAAATAGATTTTTAAATATGTATTTAAAAAATATAAAACTTTTCACCAAAAAATAAAATAAAATAAAATTACACAAAAAAAAAGCTTGTGTAGATACAGCAGAAAAGGATGATAAAATATTGACACTGACCATTCATGCAGATGATATATTATTGACACTTATACGTTCCAGTCATGACGATTGCTGTATCACATGTGCAATGGTTTCCTCTTAACGCGTAAACAAACTATATTGGAGTTTTGATCTCATGATCTGTTGCTCTTACCTCTTATAGTCTCAGCAGTCTCTCAGATTTTCAATTTAAGCCACGGTATAAAATTGTCATTTGCCCGTACATGTGAAACTTCACAGAATTTTACAAATTCAAATTGTTACGAGGAAAATAAAATTGTGATAAATTTACAAACAATTATGTGTTAAAATAGATAAATTTAATACTCATGAGCTAATTATTCGAATTTTAAAATAAAGAATATCATTTAAGTATGAGACTAATCATTTTCAACGCAAAACGATACATTAAACCTTCCTCAAACAAGTGATGTGCCTCGAACCTTTGTCTAATAGACGGAAAGAGTTAATAACCTTAATAAAAAATCAAAAGCTTTATATATAATGAAGTAAAGCTTAACTAGTAACTGGTATTAATGTGACATAATGATGTTTGAATATTTGGAGAACTCACATCTCATCTCATACAGAAACATATCAAAAACAAGATGCACATATACACGGGTAAAGACTGTGCTTCTAAATAATATATAATTATGACACTGTATAAGGTTTATTATACAGAAAGAACGGATTTAAATTTGTTGGTCTATATTATCACATGGTGAGAAAATCTCTTTGTATGTATAGCTTAGTTTCTTGAATCTTAAGTACTTCAACATTAAACAGGAGAGGAAACATAAATCATCAAAAATGATATTTATACATAATTTTTTAATAAATATTATTTTACACACTATTTTTAATAGTTATAATTAAAAAAATAAAAAAATAATATAATTTAATGATATAAAAAATAATATAAAAATAATGTGAAAGAATAGTAATATAAAAAAATTATTGTTGATAAATCATATTGCAAAATTATGAACAGTTGATCATAAACTGATACTTTTTGCCGACACGAAGGTACGAAATGCACGGATGACCCCTCATAAACTGTGGCGGTGCTAGGAAAAATCCACAGGGTGAAGTGAAAACAACTGTGGAGAAATATCAACTATCAAGATCAGCCTAACAATAGGCGTCGTGAATACACAAAGAATCTCAATTTTTTACATATATTTATATATATATTTATACTATTTCTTATATTATTGATCATATTTTTATTTTTATTTTTTATTTAATTATAATTATTAAAAAATATAATAAAAATGATGTGAAATAAAAAATAATATAAAAATATCATTTTCAATATATAAATAAGATGAAATAAAATAAAATAATATAAAAAGTAGCCTAGTTCTATAAATCATATGTAGAAAATCTTTTATTATGAGAGAAAAAACTCAAATACGACAAGTAATTGTTGAGTTTAAATTTTAAACCTTGATGTATATATTTTCCCTCTCATAAATTATATGTAGAACTTGACTCTTAATTAATTGTATGGCTACACGCTTGATTTATAAATTTATTCAATGATAAAGCCCGTTTATTTAAAGAATTAATTTCTCAGTCAGTCTATATAATACTTGTCTACTAAATTAACTTAACTATATTGTTTGCGAAAATGTAGTCAAGTTAAATTATCTCCCATATTAATTTTTATGAGACAAAAATATCCCAGCAAATAAATTTATTTTGCTTCCAATGTAATAAAATGGATGATATAATTAAATATGATCCTTAATCAAACATCATTGATCACAATTTCAATTTAAATAAAAAATAAAAAATAAAAAAATCAAACTTGGATGTTATTATTGGTATAAAATAAAAATAGAAGTTGGATGTTTTATTGGTATAAAATAGTTGATAGAAAAAGGTGAGCAAATTAAGGAACGGAGAGGATAAGAAATGCTTGCTCCGTACCAAGTCACGCGTACAGAGTACACGTCTAACCGTAGGACTCAAAATGTTGCATTAAATGGCATGTTTCTACACCAACAAGCAGAGTCACCACACTGCCTCTCAAGAAATTTCATGTATGCTTCTCCATCTCATGCAATACTTGTCACTATATATACCTACATTCTAAAATCAAGAAACTGCAAGCTCGAAAGAATTGAAGCTATCAAGCTCGCTAAGTCACTATTCTCCCATGCATCCTATATCAAGAAGAAGAAAATTAATTAGATTATTACAAGACACACTTCAATATGCTTAGGTCTTCCATCAACAAGATATTAACTAAGATACATGAAGATATGGACCGGAAACGGCAACTATGGTGCCAGATGAGGTTAAATTAACGACATTTTGATGTTGAACTGAAGGGATCTCTAGCAATACCTGCCGGCCTCAGGAACTCGGAGAGTGCCAGAGATGGAGGCAGTTTTAATTTGCAGTCGCAAGCAACTAGATATGTGTCTATGTACAATATTCTTTATAATTTTTGGATAAATATATAATGATGGTATTGACACTCCCAAACATTATCTACATTCAGTTATCTAGGAATTTTAGTTAATGGAAACAAAGTTGCGTAAATTTTAGTTAATGGTGGCAAAGTCACGTTTTTATATTTTGAAAGCGTTAAATAATATTTTTATTATTAATATTATCAAATATTTTATTCTTTATGTATGTAATTAAATAATTATTTAATAATATTATATAAATTTTATTTTTTATTATTATGAATTTATTAATTTATCTACATATAAAAATAAAAATTACACATATAAAAACATAAAAATATATATACATATATAAGATCAAAAAAAATTCTAAAATAGAGTGGAAGCATGTGTCCTCACTCTTCTAAACATAGATTAATCACTGTCTATATTGATATTTCTTACTAATTACTTTTTATTCTAATAATTTTTTAAATTAGTCAATTAAATATAAATAGGATATAATTAATTAAGATCCTCTCTTTCTTTTTTTTAATATGAATTAAGATCCTCTATTTCAATAAACTCACATTTTGATTAATGTAATGCCGTTTTCTGTAATTTCCGTACCATCGGAAAGAAATTAGCTGAATTTACATACAACTGATATATTTAACTCGACCAGACCTTGTACCTCAAAAAAAAAAAAAAGACTCGACCAGACCTAAAAATTAAAAGAGCATAAGCTTATTGGATAGAAGGGAGTTATTAATTATGAATATGAATATGAAAAACTTGATCATGAGTTTGTTACCCTCAAGAAAATACAAAAGTGACTTTAAAGAAGACATCATTAAGAAACAATGAAGAATGAATTTATAACTCATGCAATAACAAGTAAATTGAAGAAATTAAAATATAATTGATGTCACCTACTTTGATAAGCAGTCCTTCTCCCATTTTATGCACTGCTGTGAAAAAGCAGGCTGTAGTTTACACTTTATATGCACACGAGCATGCGCGTCACATAGTTTCTTCTGCTTGGAACTTCATATTGACATTGAGTGGCAAAAATCCCATTAACGTGGCTGATATGGGAGAAAGATTGATTCTGTCAAACACTCTCTACACTTGCATAGATGGTATGCACTATATAGTCGCATGCTTGGCCCTAGGGCCGCAATTAAGTCGCATACGTCACATTGCAGATAATGATAATTAATAAATAACAATATATATATATATAATCGATGACACACATAGTTGTTACCTTCAATGATACTTACGATTCATGAAGCATCACATGGCAATGCTTTCCCTTCCCTTTAAACTCAGCAATTAATTGGGATCGATGTTGACCTTATCGGCATGCTGTCAGATATCCAAGTCTCCATTTATATACAGACTGCTATTTACACTTGCATGTGCAAATTAACCTTAGAGAGAGAGAGAGAGAGAGAACAGGTATTCAAACCAATTCATTTCCAGAATAGATGATAGTATTCTTAAAAAAAGAATATATAGAAAAAAAGAATCAAACACATTAAATAGTTAATGATTAGAAGATTCAAACGGAAGTAAAATTTCAACAACTAAACTTGGTGATATGAACAAGAACATAAAATAAACAGCATATTTTAGAAGCAACGAAAAGTGTTGTCCATTTATTTCTAGAAATTACTTAAGAGAACGGGAAAAAAATAATAATACCACTTCAACAGAAATTATGGCAAGGAAAAAAAAATCTATTGCTGAACCTTCAAATGATATTGAAGTGCCCGCTCAAATCCAAAATAACTTATATTCCACCATTTTCAGGGAAACAAAGAAATAAATAAATAAAAGAGAGAGAATTAATTTTGGGGGTAGGGGGAGTAATTAAGAAAATGCAACAAGAAAAAACTATCAAAAAATATGAACTGTTGAACTCATTATAAATGTTAAACTCTCCAATTAACTCTTAAACTTTTACAAATTTAAGAGTACAAGTTTAAGTAAATTATGACAAAATTAATAAACTCTCAATTTTATTAACAAATTTACGAGTCTAGATTTATCCATTGTTTTGACCTCAAAATATATATTTTTGATTGATGTCATTGGGTATTTGGGTTGAATAGCCTATGTTCTGCAATATATAATGAGTTTCTAAAGCTAATATTATGTTTTCATTATAATTTTTTTGTTCCGAGCTTTTAAACTAGAAAATAATGTAAGTAATAGATTAAGTATAATATAATAGTTGGGTCAAGAATTTAGTTATGTTTATATTTTATTATTTTCATTTTCTTTATTATGGAATTAGAATGTTTAATATTAATTATGGATGTTATTAAATTATGTTTGGGGTACTAGGATATGTTTTTTAAATAATATTTTTTAAGTATGTTACTAGTTTATTATTTGATTTTACTAGGGCTCCACGTGTTTACTTAAGCTATGTTTGGATATATGGTAATGAAAATGCATCAAGAAAAAACTATCAAAAGGTACGAAAATGGTTGTTAAATTCTTGAATTAATTCTTAAACTTGATCTTATGAGTTTACGGTTTTAGGACACAAAAATGAGTTAACTCACATGTAAACTATTTTTTTGGTAAATTTGTACAAGTTCAAATAAATTCTGACAAAAATTGGTAAACTCTCGATCCTACTAGATTTATGCATGATTTTTGCCTTAACATATACAGTTTTGATTGATGTTATTAGGTATTTGGGTTAAATTGACTATGTTCTGCAATATATATCAAGTTTCTAAATCTTATTTTATGTTTTTATTATAATTTTTTGTTCTAATTTATTAAACTAGAAAATAATGTAAGTGATAGATCAAGTATAATATAACAGTTTGGTGAAATATTGAGTTATGGTTATATTTTATTACTTTCATTTGCTTTGTTATGAAATTAGCAATTTGAATATTAATTATGGATATATTATTAAATTATGTTTGGGGTACTAGCATATGTTTTTTAAAATAACATTTTTGAAATATGTTATGAGTTTACTAGTTGATTTTATTAGAGTTCTTCAAGTTTACTTAAACTCTCGAGTTTCACTAGTGGCAAAGCCAAGTTACCAGAGGGGGAGCACAAGAATTATATATATATATATTTTTAAGTAATTAGCATAGTTGAAAAATCTTAAAGATTTCATAGTGTCTTTAAAAGATAATATTATTCCTATCTTATTGTTAATGTATAGATTAGCACAAATTTTCATTCATCTACTAACACAAATTGGCAAGATTGCAAGAGTGAAGACCCTTTTCCCATCCCTATCTCCTTACAATAATTCAACCTTCTTTTTCCTTGACCATAAGTATTCATTACTTTTTTCACTTTCACTCTAAGATTTTTTAGTCAAAGTTTCTATTTTTACTATACGACGGTGGTGCAACATTTTTTGTTTTTTGGTGAGACCATGATGTATTATCACAAGGTCAATCCATTTGAACTGTGTTCACGCCGGCCAATAAGGGGTTTGGGTCTCTTTCAAAGAGAAAGACTCAGGATGACGTGACCAAAAAGAAGGTTTTTTCGAGTAAAGTTAGGTGTTTGGACTTAAGGAGAACTCAACCCTTTGTGATGACCTCATTCGCCTATTTATAATATCAAGGGGGTGCGTCATGTACCCCCCTCCTTTGCCATGCATGGGAGGTAAGTGTGATGCATACTCCTTCACATTTTCTCTGCATGGGGGTGGCGGTGTTGCACACCCCCTCCTTACACTGTTCGCACCAAGGGGTTTTGGAGGGAAATTCAGTTAGGGCTACGTCTTCCATGTGCCATTTTCTGTTAGTGGGAAACATGTTCTAGATTTCCCTTAAGGGTCCTTTATCCTTTTTCAGTCAGTGTTGCCTTACCCCGACGAGGGGCTTTCCGAGCCTGGGAGTTGTTGCATATCTAGGTTTATTTCGATCAAGTTTGATCCCATGGCGGCAAATGACCATTGGGAGTATTTCACATGGGCTGAACTCAGACATGGTCTCTTCATCAAACTAGACAACTTTCATGGTTTTTTGGGAATTTCATCCCTGGAAGCCTATAGAAGTATATGGACCTTTAGAGGCCGTGCAATGATCCCGGGGATCCTAGCATGGCTCATAGCCCCTTAAGCCCATGGCTTGTGAGAGTGTATGTGCTTTGTACAACATAAGATGATACTGAGGATTCTGGTATGACCCAAACTACCCGTGAAACTAATTCTCATTAATTTGATTGTTGGAACACAATGGTTATACAATCTCTCTGTAAGATGGTGGCAAAGCTTTTAATTTATTGTGTAGTTGTAGTTCATTTTGTTTGTCTCTTGTTTAAGTGGAATTTTGGTCAAAGTATATTCCAACAAACAAATATTTAATTATCAAATGAATGTAGGTTCAGAGTTATGTGGTAATCTTATTTAATAAAAAGAATTGAAAACAAACAATAGAGATTTATAAAATTTAAAGCAAGAAGCATGAAATAAACAGAAAATTCAGTAAAGAAAGCTTTGAAAAGTTTAAAGAACATAAAGAAACTGAGCAAGAAGTTTAAATGCAGAAAATTAAATGAAAGCAGTAAAAGAATGCATGTAAAAGTGTAATAAAATATAAAGAAATTTAAAGAACAATACTGAAAAGTAAAGGAATTTAAAAGAACATTAAATTAAATTAAATGACTTAAAAAGAAAAGGGAAGACATACTTGGATCAAATCTGTTAATATGCTCGAGTGAGATTTTAGGATTATGTATCAGCAAATAACCTCCATTTGTACATTGTGAATACTAGTATTTATAGGCAATATATAAAAATAACTGACTCCTAAAAATTAGACACATATATGACAGTTACGCCACATTTTCGACACTAGTATGTTGCCAAACTTTCGATAAAATCAACTTCTGACCATTTAGCTCTTTCGTCCGTTCAACACTTGAGAAATTTCTCCAATATCCATCTATCAAATTAGAACTTCTGACCATTTAGTACTTTCGTCGGTTCAACACTTGTCTAATATCAATATTCAGTCGTCGAATTGGAACTTGAGTATTTTATTCTTCCATTTTTTTCGATACTTTTATGCATCATTCGACAGAACTTAGCTTTTAGCCATTCTTGCCAAATGATGTTCTCCTGTCAGCATTGATTCTGTCAAATTGTAACTTAGTCATTTTCGTCACCAAGTCACATTATGACTGACATCATTCATCATTCATCATTCTCTGTCATGTCATTTTTTATTGAAAGGTAACCTCACATTTGTACGTTTGAGGCATTTTCTATGTCGAATCCAAAATTAAGATTTATCACCTAACATATGCCCCCCAAAGTTTTGGCTTTCGATGGCTTTTGAAGAAAGTCAAAATTTTATAACAGATAACTCAATTTTCAATTTTTTTAATTTTTTTATCTACAGATTTCAGCAAACCTGGTTGTATTTGTAATATCCTGAAAATTATCTCATTCATCATAAATAGTCGTTTTATAATATTTGAGATTTTTAAGAATTTTTTTGAATTTTTTTAGAAATGTTGAATATTTTAATATATTCCTCATTTTGCTTGCACACTGAGCAGAGTCAGTGTAACACTCTGAAATTTCTTTGTTTTATGATGAATAGCCATTTTTTAATATTTGTGATTTTTGAGAATTTTTGTGAATTTTTCTGGAAATGTTGAATATTTTAATATATTTCTCATTTTACGTGTACACTGAACGAAGCCGGGAAAACGAAATGTTTTCCCTGAGGCTGAAAAATTTTGAACTGTAGAAGATGCGACGGGAGATCTTACTAAACCCGAGGTCAGACACAGTTTACGAGGTTTACATTTTTTGAAGTTTTATCTGATAAATAAAATCTCTGTACGTACCGTTAATTAAAATTTTGCGATACGCTTTATTATCTGTTGGATAATTAATACTAGTTTTGTACACTGTAACAATTATCCATTAGATAATAGCTTGTAGTAAAATCCTAATCACCTTATTATTTAATTACTTTATCACCTTATCTTATCCTAAAGTAATCTACTTTATGTCAAATCCAATCTACTTTTGAGAATTTCAACAAAGCAAACCCTAATTTTTGGTGACACATTTCCCTCCTTTTCTCCTCTCTACTACACGGCCAAGAGGCCCAAAATGTGAGTCAAAAGTGGCTTTCCACCTTACTATTACACATTTCTAATTTCAAACCCTAAAAGTCATCATCTTTTCTTACTATCACTTTCTCTCTCTACACTTTCTCTTTTCTCATTTTCTCTCAAACTTTCTCTTCTCTATTTTCTCTCTAACTCCATGGTAGCCCCACATCCTTCCATCCTCCATGGATGCTTGATTTCAAGCTCACATATTTCTTGCCTCTCCTCATCATCCTAAGGTCTTTCTATTTGGTGAACATCTTCAAGAACTCAACCTTACCTCTCCATTTCCTCTCCTCTTCCACGGTCAAACCCACCATTTTTGGCCAAAAACGTTTTCTTGCTCCACCAACCTTGTTTCTTACATCTTCTCATCATCTTAAACCTTTTCTCTTTTGTGACCATCACCTAAGTCCATCATTTTGATCTTCTTCTATAAGGTCCTGAGATTTGGAGTTTTAAGGTAAAGTTTGTGACTTTTTCCATTTTCTCTCCTTATTTTCGTGATCCTTGGTCATCTTAGTGACCAAGAACTTCTCTTTTATGGTTTGATTTGTTTATTGTGAAAGTTTGATGTCCTAGGGTTTTGTGGTGGTGTGAATCCGAATTTCACTTGGAACTTCAAGGGTGTTCTATTACTTGTTTTCTCCTCTAGGTAAGAGGGAGATGATCCTCTCCAACCTCTCTTAGTAGTAGGGAACTTAATTTTGTATTGGTTGTGAGGAACCCTAGTTAGGGTTACCCTCTTTGTTGTATGACTTTTATGACTATGTGTTGTTTGTAATTTGTTTGAGTTGTTTGGTTGATTGAATATGTATATTAATATGCTTGGATGGATTGGAAACTTGAATGGAAGCAAAATGGCCCTTGCCCTCTCCTATGAGGCTTACGGCCATGAACCCTAAAATAGGGTGTTCTTGGTGAAAAATTGTAACAAGATGGAAGCATGGTTAATCAAGAGAATAACATGTAATAAATTGAATGAAAATTTGGGGTTCCTAACCTTAGAGAGGCTCACGACCTCTAGGACTATTTAGGGCTTAACCATGTAACTTTTTACAACTTTGAAATTTAATTAATCAAGTGATTAAGTAGTTAACAATGAAATGGAAAGAAATCAATTTGATAACTTAAAGGGATTCTTTGAACCTAAGAAAAGAATAAGGATGTGTGAAACTTGGAAAGTCTTAGAATAATTTTTTAAGTAAATGTGACTAAATTTAAAGTAAGACACTTAATTAAATAAGTTTTATTATGAATAAAGAGAATGACTAATTGGATTAGAGGAACAAGAATTAAGAGTGTAAGTGAGACTTTAAGAATCATAAGACATTTAATTAAATAAGTTTTATTATGAATAAAAAGAATGACTAATTGAATTAGAGAAACAAGAATTAAGAGTGTAAGTGAGACTTTGAGAATCATAAGACATTTAATTAAATAAGTTTTATTATGAATAAAGAGAATGACTAATTGAATTAGAGAAACAAGAATTAAGAGTGTAAATGAGACTTATTAAGGATCATAAGACATTTAATTAAATGAATCTTATTAAGGACAAAGAGAAGAACAATGATAAAATCTTATGAGACAACAATATGTCCTAAATTAATTATGAATGACGACTTTGTTATCTGGCCCATGAGTGGGACCCAAATCCATCGATGACTATTTTGGCTTACGATTTTAAAATGCATGATTCTTGAATTTGTATAATTGAGATACTCTGAGAGAACATGCATTGACATCATTGTGCTATTGGGCCGATGAACTGGACCCTGAAAACATCAGATAGATTATTGAGTCAGATGTGATTTGATTTCATTGAATATGCGTTTGAGCATCATACTGTTGTGGCGTTTTATGCCTAAGGAGTGAACGAGAACTTATAGGATAGTGTGATCCGTCATTGGATCTCAGGGGGCATTTGTGTGTGATGATCCACTTAGTGATTATGTTATCACATCGTATACCCCTGGCCGTGGTGATCCGTTGCAACGCACGACGATGACCCGACAAACACTATTGCTTTTCGTGGCCCGGCGTAGACTGTCTAATTAGGGGGACAGATCTTTTGGGACGTTCATCTCTGATGTTTGTGTCTAGCTCAATGGAGTACGAAATGAGTATATTGTACATGAGAATGATCAGCACATGCATTGTGCATATGCATGGTCACCATACATACTGTTATGGCATAGTTAATATTCACATATTGTGATGTACATTGTTGAATCACTTACCGACTGAAAATGTAATTATGCTTGTTGACTTGTGATATCTTCGAGATAATATGATTATATTTATTATTCTGTAATATTCCTGTATTGACATGATGTTATCTGCCTGTACTTAATATTGTCAGATGTGAAAGGCATTATTGTCTTTCGTTGTGTTTCTTACTGCCTTAATTGGTAATGGAGTTGGATATCTCACCTCTTGTATGTATTATTCTTGTCCTATGTAATTCTTGGTTAAAGATTGTTAAGGGGACGCGATTGTTTCCTTCCGGATCTTTACTCAGTTCGATCTCTTATATCCGGTAATGTCATCAAGAAGGGGTTTTATTGGGTTCGTTAGGATTGTGTTCACTGGTGGTGCCAATGCTTAGCGAGTCGACTGGGCTGGAGAGCGTATACGGTACGTTGGAGACCTGATCTTAACTGTGAAGAGGACTCGTGATGGAGACCCTGTCCTGACACTTACTGCATCGGTACATCTGGAGTTTGCTCTGCCTATTCGGGAGTTATGGGGTGATCCGCTTTACAACCCTAAAGACACGAGGATTCGATGGCATCAGTTACTGGGGCATCAGTTGCTAGGGCACCTGCTCGCGGGACTGCACTCTATCCTATTTTTGTGTCTTCAGGTGACCCGGGGGAAGATCCCGAGGTGGATCCGATGGAGTACCCAACTCCTTAAACATGGATGACTCTATGGGTAGTTTATGTTTCCTTTAGCATTACTTATATTAAGGTGTAATTTGAGTATAACTGCATTTTGAAGTCCAACTTGATGTATTTTATTTTGAGCGGTATGTAAAATGTGCCGCGCTATGTATACTTTAAATTAATTATCTAGTCCTATGAAAAGTATTTTGATTTTAGAACTTGTTGAATTATATGTACTAATGACGGCTTATGTATTACTTCATCTGTGGCTCATATTTTCTGTATATGCACAATGGATTAAAGTGGATAAATATTATTTGAAAGCTGTAGCACGCCAAAATTTAGTAACCGTGGTATGATGACGATTGGACCGTGGTTATTAAATCGAGGGGTGTTACAGTATTCGACAGTCCTGCCAAGTAGGGTAACGAGAATTTTCCTCTAGAAACCCAAACTTCTCCGACTCTTGCAATGCCTACTAGTTCTCCACTTCCTCCGACAGAAACTCAAACTGCCATGACTTTGGGAAAAATTCAAATCCCTTCAGGCATTGAGAGTTCTTCTCAAGCAGACAGAGCTAATCCTGTCTAAATTTTTAGAGGATTTCGACATGGATACTCTTATGGTTGAATTCGCTCCAATCAATCCACCTTTATCTCCTCCAACCAATTTGATTGCTGCTGGGCTAGAAAATACTGAAGATATGGAGGCAGATTTAGATGAACTAATAACAACGTTGTCGGGCGGTCACAGAAGCTCTCCACAATCAGCTCGCTCTTCCACACAACATGGACAAGATTCTAGTGACTTTTATGTCACTGGATTCTTGACTGAACTGAAGAATGCTTTTACTTATTCCTTTGAACACTTAGTTTCTGATCAAGCTCTTCAAGAAGGGGTATCGACAATTGTGACCGAGCTTGAACCCCTCACCCAGCAACTACCAATAACTAGTCGAGCTCTTCCTACAATTGTTAAAGATTTCTTTCAAAATTTATCAGCAAAGATGCCCAATATCTATCGAGTCATTCTTGCTTACACAAAAGAAGTTCAAGAGAAGTCCAGAATCTTAAAGCAGTTAACCGACGCAAAGAACGAGAATGCAAGCTTGAAGGAAAATCTTGTTAAAGGAAACAATAAAGAGGCAGAGCTTGACAAATAAATTGAAGACTTGGAGAAGAAACTGGAAGCAACTCGACATCGCAAGCAAAAACTCCAAACAGCACTGCAACAAGGGGATGCTAGGCAGCAAAGTATTGCTAACAATACCAAACAATGGGCCGTCGAAGCCAAAGCTGTGTTAGCCAAACTCAATTCCCTTGAAGCGGAATATCACACTACCTATACTGACAAACAATATTTGGAGGATTCGTGGGGGGGTTTTGCAAAAGTTTTAAATATAATTCTTCCCTCCCATTTTTAGCTATTTGTCGATTTATTCTTTTGTAAAGTTCTGATAATATAATCAAGTTGTAACATTTGTCTAGCATTCTTACTTCGACAATGTAACTTGCAATTGTCAAATACATGAATGAATATCATTTTTTTTTATCTTTTTCACTAATTTTTACTTCACACATTGTCGGCCTATATGGCTTCAAATATTTTCCATTAATCGACTTAATTCTTAAATCTGAATTGATCTCGATAAGTGCATAAGCATTCCTTGAAAATACTTGAGTTACGTTAAATGGTCCTTCCCATTTTGGAGACCATTTCCCATATTCTCGACAATTCCTATCCATGGGCAAAATTACATTCCAAACCAAATCATTAACTTTAAAAGATTTGTACTCAATTCGACTATCATAAAATTTGGCAATTCTCTTGTTTTGTCGAATCAAGTTTTCCAAAGCAACTAATCTTTCATCACTTAATTCGTTTATCTCATCAAACATCAAATCCCAGTAATGTTCAACTAGTAACTCATCTTATTTTTGAATACTAACTGATTGACGATTAATTTCGATGGGCAATACTGCGTCATGACCATATACCAACTTGTATGATGATATGCCTGTCGCTTCTCTTGGTGAATTTATATATGCCCATAGAACTTGATTAAGGGTATTATACCAATTCATGGGCTATCGACCAATATGCTTTTTAATCAAGCTTATGATTATTTTATTCATGGCCTCTACCTGGCCATTTGCCTGAGCATAATATGGAGTCGATGTAAGCATTTTAATTCTCCTTGAACTGGCATATTCGACAACTTTCCTTCCAATGAATATTGACTCTTGGTCGGTTGTCAAAGTTTGTGGTATTCTAAACCGACAAACTATATTATCTTCAACAAAGTCAATCACATCCTGTTGGGTTACATCCTTTAAGGCTACAGCCTCAACTCACTTGGTAAAGTAACCAACTCCTACTAAAATATATTTATGTCCCTTCGACGATGTAGGATGAATTTAGCCAATTGAATCCAAAGCCCATCTCCTGAAGGGCCAAGGTTTAACTATAGAATGTAATTCACTAGAAGGAACATTCTGTATATGCCCATGTCTTTGACATTCTTCATAAGACTTGGCAAATATTATACAATCTCTAACCAGTGTAGGCCAATAATACATTTGACGTCGAATGACCCATTTCATCTTATCACCTGCCTGATGAGCTCCACCAATTCATTCATGGACTTCTTCCAAGGCAATATAAGCCTCTGCTTCACTCAGGCAAACTTCTAAATTTCCATCAACAGACTTTCTATGTAAGGCCCCTCCTAATACTACAAATTTTGAAGCTCTATATTTAAGCTTTCTATCTACATCTTGACTTGGATTTTTCAAATAACTTAGTATTGGTTGTCTCTATTCATCAATTGTTGAAATATCATTTTGTAGTATATCACTTTCTTCTAATGGATATAAGAGTTCCCCAACTTCCATTAGATTTGTTAAAACCTTGGACGAAATCCTATACCCAGAGGCTATTTGCGCTAGTTCATTAGCCTCTTCATTAAAACTTTTGGAGATGTGTTTGACAGTTACTTCGTTGAATTTCTCCATTAGCTTTCTTGCCACAATATGGTATTTTGTCATATTATAACTGACACATTTATATTATTGGGCAAGCTGTTTGACGACCAACTATGAATCACCAAAAATATGCATATTACGTGCTTTCATTTCTATTAGTACTTCTAATATGACAATTAAGACTTCATACTTAGCCTCATTGTTGGAACAGGTATACTTAAGTTCAAACATGAACTTAGTTAGAGTACCTTGAGGAGAAATAATTAAAACTCCCACTCCAATCCCGTTTTGATGTTTTGAATCGTCAAAATACAAACGCCAAGGTTTTAAACCGATAAAATTTATGTTATCAACATCCAAACAAGGGTGGTCGGCCAAGAAATCAGCAATTGCTTGGCCCTTTACAGCTTTCATTGTAACATATTGTAAGAAAAATTTTGACAAAGCAATAGTCCATTTTTCAATACATCCATTTAACACTGGTTTTGACAACATATATTTTATTACATTAATTTTTGACATAACCAATACATTACAAGGCATTATATAATATTTAAGTTTAGTACATGAGAAATATAATGTTAAACAAAGTTTTTCTATTGCACTATATCTCCTCTCAGCATCATTTAAAACTCGACTAAGATAATACACGGCTCTTTCGACGCCATTTTTATCTTCTTGAACCAGCATACTTCTTATAGTTTCTTCTAATGCTGATATATACAACTTCAACGATCGACGAGGCACTAGAGGCATCATGACCGGTGGGTTTGTCAAATACTATTTTATCTGGTTGAAGGCTTCTTGGTGGCAAGGCTCCCACATAAAGTCTTGTTTAGCCTTCAACTTGACCAATGGAGCGAAAACTCTGGTTCTTCTCGACAAATTTGATATAAATCTTCTCAAAAAATTCACTTTTTCCTAAGAAAGATTGTAACTCCTTTTTGTTTGTCGGTGGTGCAACCTCCAGAACTGCCTTGACTTTATTCTTGTCCACTTCGATACCTTTCTTATGGACTAAAAAACCTAAGAATTTGGCAGCCGACACTCCAAAATCACATTTCTCTGGATTCATCTTGAGGCTGTGCTTCCTCATCCTGTCGAATGCCTGCCTCAAGTTTGTCAAATGACTTTCCTTTGTCTCTGACTTGATAATTACATCATTGATGTATACCTCTATGAATTTTCTAATGACATCATGAAAAATTATGTTCATTGCTCTCTGATAGGTGGCCCCTGCATTCTTTAAACCGAAGGGTATGACTATCCATTCATATGTCCCAATGGCTCTTGGACATCAGAAGGCAGTTTTCGACATATCCTCCTCAGCTATAAAGATTTGGTTGTAACCTGTATGGTCATCCATAAAACTTAACAATTCATATCCAGATGCTGCATCAACTAACATGTCCGCAATTGACATAGGATATTCATCTTTAGGTGTAGCAGTATTTAAATTTCTAAAATATACACATACTCTTAACTTGCCATTTTTCTTAATTACAAGAACAATATTAAAAAGCCACTCGACATACCTGGTCGTTCTGATGAACTTGGCTTTGAGCAATCTCTCAATTTCTTCTTTTATTTTTAGTACTACCTCAGGTGCAAATATCCTGTTGGCTTGCTTGACAGGTCTGCAACCTTCTTTCAAAGGCAATCTATGTAACACCCTAGCTCTGGGCATCACATTTCTGACTTCCGACTCATAATCTAAAAAGAAGTTCGCACAAAGTTTAAGTTATAAAAGATGAGTTTTAAAATTCCTTCTTTACTGAAACGTAAATTTACTGAAAATATTAAGTAATATTGTAAATCATATTTCAACTATTCATTATGCAATATTGACACCAATTAATAACACAATTTAAAGAGAAATATAAAATTAATAGACTTATTTTTTTTTGACAGTAGCAAACCCCATGACGGGTCCTACTTAATAGCACGGTACAACACTAACAAGAAACTTTAACATACTTATTCCTTTTTCATGTCCATCTTGATGCATCGACATCGACATCTGTTCTTTGTCAACACTTTCTTTGCACACCTTCAAGTCCTGAATGTTCACTCCTTATTGTTGTCACCAATCTCAGAGTATCCATCGCCTGTTATGTCTAAGACAACTCGATCCTTCTATTATTTGATTTTAACAAGTCTGTAGACAAGAAACAAAACAAAGATAACAAAGAGGTGAGATCACCTACACCAATACCAATATGGCAACACAGAGATAACACATGTACCAACAATATCATACAGATAGATCATACCATAATCATGTTATCAGCATTATCATCATCATCATCCAAGTATTCATAACAATTGTTATATCCAATATTCCTTAATTAATATATCACACAGATATAAATGTTCAGATTATGCATATGCACAAAGACTCAATTTTTCAAAAACAATTCCATGGAGGTTTTCACAATTTCGAGAAGAATGCTCTGGTTAATTATCAGCCTTAGCCCAAAGACAATCTCTCAGTTGTTGAAAAGAATCGTGTTCTTGTCGGGTATCGTCAATGCGTTGCAACGGACTGCATCGCTAAGTGGCACAGTGGTACTCGCTAAATTTGTCCATCGGTCGACCGCGCGCCTCGACACCCCCAAGATCCATCATAGACCTCACTTATCAATTCTCATTCCTCTTCAACCACAAAGGCCAATAGCTATTAGCTATATTTTATACAATGCACGAATATATCAGTGCAAGTTCAACCCCAAAGGGCCAAATCTTTTCAATTTCATTTGTTTAATGTAATCATATGCTTCAACGCATTTTTTTTCAATGCACGTATAATGCACCAAATCCAATCACAGACATATCTTTCCAATGCATGTATAATGCACCAAATGCCAATCATAGGCAAAACATATCATTTTCTCATACAAAGTGTCCATACATTGGTTCAATAGTAATTATACTATATTTTCAACACAAAATCATGTTATCATGTTTTCATAGTTATAAAACACTTTCGTGTGTTTTCACAAAATTACATAACATTTTCATTATGTTTTCACAATTCCAAAATATTTCACATTACATTTTTAAAATTAAAAACGTTTACGTTATATTTTCCCAATCTTTGTAACACTTTTGTTACGTTTTCAAAATGCCGCAGCCTCTCATTGCACTTTAAATCACGTATAAATCGACGTATTAATTTTTCAATGTCTTTCTCAATAGCGTAAAAATATACGTTTCTTAAATCGCATATTTTTTCACTGTTTCAAAATTGCGTATATTTTTTAATAATATTTTCAATAGTATAAAATATTTAAACGCTTCCCAAATCTCATAACAATTTTCTACCATTTTTCATAATTACGTAAAAATATTCTATCATTATTTAATCACATAGTGATTTTTCAATCAGTATTTCAAATCACGTAAAATATTTAAACTTATATAAAATATTTAAACCTAATTCAAATCACGTAAAAATATTTTAACATATTTCAAATTACGTAGAAGTATCATTTTTAAGATACGTAAATCATTTTTCACCATTTTACAATCATGTAAAATATTCCTCAATATTCCAAACATTATTTTGGACTTTCAAATAAGTCAATATCATTTTTAACACATTTTCTTACTCAAGAAAATCTTTTTCCCTGTTTCTTTACTCAAGAAATTATTTTTCAAATATAATCCACAAAATTACTTTTTTATTGATATAAATCAATGTTTCAAATCTTAAAATTTCCACACGTACTTCAAAACTTGAAAATAAGTTATACTTTAGTAAATTCTCAAATCACCATTATATTCTCCATTTTTCTCAAAGCATTTCCAAACACAACCTTCTTCAAAATAAATTGAAGTTCGAAAACATTTTTGTTTACAAAAACTTAATTTCTCAAGTGATAAATGCTCTAATTCCATTTTCAAATTCTTGTATTAACTCAAGTTACGTTTCCACTTTGAAAATTACTTTGGTCATAAAAATCAAGGCATTACAAACCTTCAAAAACGTGGACATGACTATTGAAACCATTAAATATTTTTCCTTCTAAATTGATATGATTTTACACAAACAAAATCATTAAAATTTTATTTTCAAAACCGAAGTACCGATGGTTATAAAAACCAAACCCATTTATTCAAATTTATTTTCACTTTCTTTGCAAATCCTTTTTCATTCTTAGTAAAAAAAAATTTCCTTAATATATATTTTCTCAAAATCACTTTTTATTGATCTAGTCCTACAAAATCATATTGAGTTGTTTTAATTATTGTTTCTTAACTTTAAATTTCCTAACATTTTTCAAAACTCAAATAAATTCTTCGTGAGTAAATTTAAGTTACAAATATTTTCTTTTATATTTCTAAATCACTTCTAAAAATTGATTCTTTTAAAATTAATTTGAAGTTCAATACTTTCAATCTTCTTTTTATGAAAATTCCACTTCACCTAATTTATAACACTTAATTCCCTTTTCAAAAATCCTTATTTGAAAGTTCTTGTATTTCATAACATCAAAACATTTTTTCTAAATTATCAAAACCTTATAGATGGCCATTGGAACCATGAAATATTTTTCTTCTAACTTAAATAAATTCCATTCTTGTTTCTACAAAACAAATCAATAAAATTTCATTCTAAAATTTGTGTTCATGTTTTCTTAAAAAAAACAAACCTTTAGTTCATTTTTCATACTCCTCAAATCAATCCAAGTTTTATTCTTTCATAAACATATTAATTTGTAAACACCTATTTTGAGATATCTTGGCCGAAATTCTCATTGTTCTAGGGATCAAAATTTAATTTTCTTGTTCTTGAAAAATTTCAACATTGACCCAAATCAAGGGCATCAAAACCGTAGCTCTTCCTTGGCCATTGGAACCAAGATCAATTTTCTTTCCATCCACACATCATGGCATACATATATATATTTCATCATAAATATCACAAACATGCCATATACTCATCATGCATATTATAAGTATACTATCAAAGCCATAAAATCATGCAAAGCATATTAAGCATAGACAAAATAATCAAGGCACAAGAAAATAAAGCAAAACTCATAAACACACAATTAATTATTACATGACCATGGATTGGAATTCTCACATGAATTCACAATTCATCAAATATAAGACCATCTCCCACCACCATAATTGGTTGGTGAGATGGATCTCCCTCTTACCTCTTGAAGATCCTCAAAGCTTCTTGATTTTGCTTCTCTTTCCAAGTCCTTCAACACTAAGGGCTCTCAAATTCAAAACAAAATAGATAGAAATTAGTATACTAAGCTTGATTAAGAGGAACCATAGATCAAATATGGTTTAGATCATGAAAAAGAAGAGAAGAAATGAAGTCTTCTTATACTTCACCTCAAAAACCCCATAACTTTGTTCTTGAAGAAAGTCCATGAAGATGAATGATTTAGATAAAGTCTCCAACATGAAAGTGTTTTGAATTGATGAAAGGATTCAAGATATGTAGCTAGATAAAATTATGAAAGATTGGAAGTGGTTCTATGGGTGGTGACCGAATAGCTCAAAGAATAGAGAAAATGGTGTTCTTTGTATTTGTTCTTGGTATTCTTGAACAATTGGAAGAGAGAGAAGAGAGAGAATGGCCTTTCTGTTACTAAGTGTGATAGAAAATCAAAATAGAGGGCTGAATTGAAGTGGGTAACCGTAGGAGTGAAAGAATGGAGAGATAGAAATTTGTTTAGCATAATTGAATGCTATCACATGCATGCAAAATTCTTCCACTTTGTCATCTTTTTCTTTGGCCTAAAAAGGCTACTCCAACATGTCTCAACATGTCTCTTCTTCTTTCTTGCTTCTCCAACCGTCCCCCCTTCATCATGCACTCCAAAGTTGTCATAATTACTTGCTAATTGATTAGTTAATTCATTAGATTAAGTTTCCTAATCAATCTTAACTAATTTTCTAATTACATAACTAATTAATTAGACATATTATTTCATATATTATAATCTCTAATTAAAATTAGGATATCTAATTAAGAATTAGATTATAACAATTTAACATTTAATTTAGTTTACTTAGCTTGTTAATTAGGCCATTATTTGAAGCATTTCTAACCATTGATTAATTTAATGGTTAGGATTTAGGTAGACTTTTAAATTTTAGAAGACTAAATCTAAGCCATTGGATCCTTCTCCTTTAAATTCTAGCCATTAGATGTGTCTCCAAAATAAAGGATCAAGATTACTTCTTCTTACTTTTAATCCAAGGGTCATAATTAGTCTTTGCTACTTTTTAAGACCAAATCTCCACCCTTGATTAATTCTTCATCCAATGGTCATAAATGGTCTTTGTCACTTTTTAAGACTAAATCTCCACCCTTGATCAACTCTAAATCCAATGGTTGTAAATGGTCACTTTATATAATTAATTTTACACCATTGATTAAATCTACGGTTGATATTGAAGCTTGCCTAACTAAATTTATTTTCACACCATTGATTAAATCAATGATGATTATCTTATATTTCTTTATTAAATTTATTTCTTAACTGTTAATTGAATCAATAGTGGATATCCAAACCACCAATGTTGACTTAAGCAATATAATTTCTATTTTTATCTACTAAAAATCCCACGAAAGAATATATTCTTGTATTTTTATCTTACGATAAATAAATATAAGACAAAAAACAAATTTTCTAAAACTATTTTCGGATTCAGGTTTAGTAAGATCCCCTGTCTCCATCTAAACAGTACAAATTTTTCTATGCGTAGAAAATTTTTTCACTTTGCGGGACCCACCTAGGCCCACGTATGGTCACCTGAGCCCACAAACACCTCGTGGGGCCCACAAACAGAAAAAAATTTAAAATCACACATAAAATCACAAAAATTAGAAAATGTATGAAAATCAAGTCAGATTGTTAAAAATAATTAACAGTCAAGAGAAATAAATGAAAGATTTTCTCCAACCCGGAAATTATTATTTTCCTGACACGGAGTAAATCACTCAAAACGATCAAATACGCTGATGGAATAAATAAAATAATTTTACAGTATCCAGAAATTACTAAACAGTAAAATTCTATTAACTGTCAAAATTACTGTTTAAGAGATGAAAAATTTGGGGTGTTACAATCTATGCTCGACAAGATTTCTACTTAATCCAGGTATTTCGTCGTAATCCCATGCAAAGCAATATTTATATTCTTCAATTAATCCGACAAGCTTTTCCTTGAACTCCTTTGGCATAAATGAACTCACAAATATAGGCCTTCTGTCTATTTCAGTGCCCAAGTTTATCTCTTCCAAAGGATCTTCCACCTCTATACTTTGTTTTTCATCAAGTCCTTTCTCAAATTCCAAAGGACCATAATCTAATATACAATCTGACAGCATACTTTCAGTGGTGTATACTCCTTTGTCGGCCAAATAGGCCGACAATCTGTCTAAATGATCCTTAACACTCATAACTAGTGCTTGGCTGATCTCTTTCGGCCTTATTCACTATTCGAATGCCAAACTGGTCCATTAAGCAAACTTCAAGTACATCTTTGTTAATGACTCCATCATTTGTCGTGACTGGCCCGACATTTGGAGCATATATTTTAAAATCGACATGAAGTTGCTGTAGATAACAAGGACTATCATCTGCCTTTATTATTTCTACTTGAATATCTTCATTCCAAAGAATAAGCTTCTGATGAACCGTCGACGGTATTGCTTCGAAGGCATGTATCCAATCTCTTCCTAGTAAAAGATTATAACTTGATTTTGCTGGAATTACCACAAATAATGTCGGCCTTTCGATAGATCTGACTTGTATATTCAGTATCACTACTCCATCTGACGGGAAAGTTTTACCACTGAAATCAGTGACAATCATGTTGGTCGACATCAAATCAGACTCATTTTTCCTAAGCTTCTTAAACATTACTCTTGGGATCAAATTGATAGCTGCCCCCCCCGGTCTATCAAGACTTTATTCATGGGCTTGCCTTCTAACAAAGCCTTGATGTGTAATGGACGTAGATGAGCCTTCTGCTTTTCTGTCGGCTTCTTAATTTGCGCTGTGTTGTCGAATACTGTTACCATATTGTCCTGAAAAAGAAACCAGTGATCACTAAGATCATCCAGATCTTCTTCATTTTTCCCAATGTATTCAATTTCGTGAAACCCTTCGAATTCAATAGGTAACACCGAAATTAGATTTACACTCATTGATTTCAGAAATTCTTCCTCATCAGATAGTTCCTCATCACTTCTATACCTGCCAATTCTGAAGTAATCTTCCGACGACAAGTTACTATCCATAGCCGTTATAATGTCATCCAAATCCTTATCCAAGTTGAAATCCATGTCGAGTTGATCATCGTCACCAAGGCCTAAAAGATCATCTGGATCATTCAAGGCCTCAATAACTTCACCAGTCATTAAGTCCATATCTTGGCAATCAGGCTTCGCTAATATTTCTCTTCCTTTGATTATGTCAATCATGTTCTTCCTCCACCTGACATCTTGGTCAGGATCTTCCAAGATATTCATAATCTCCTCCTTCGACCAATTTTCAGCATTCTCACTTTCCATTTTAAGGTCCTTGATCTCGACCTTGCTCATTATCATCTTTCAGCTTTTGATCTAGCCATTTCTCTATCTTTTTTGACTGGTAAATTACTTTTCCTTGCTTCTTCTTCTGCTGCTACTAATCCAATCAGCAATTTCCTCTTAGTTTTGTTTGGAATAGGCATTTGAATCTGTTTACCTTATTTTATTTCTGCCAACTTTTCTTGTCGGAGTTTATCATCCATGTCAAGCCGTCTAACTGCAGTTGTTGTCGGCTCCTTTGAAAATGATCTCCTTGTATCCATGAATTCTTTTGTGACAATACTTTTCAACTTCTTACCATCTTCACTCTGATTCGGTTCTGGCTTGTTTTCGACCACCAAACATCCTGTTTCTGTGGGCTGTTCCTTGATAACTAATCTTTCAGCTATGTCCCTTTTCTTTTGTGTTTGTCTCAATCTCTGTAGTCTTCTTTTTTTACTCTTCGATAATGGTAAAGACTTTGATGACCCTGCTACATTCTGGCCAATCATTGTTTCACCTTGATTAATCATACCATTTCTGTAATCTTCATTCTAACATGATCGATCTCTTTGAAATTTATTCTTCCTGGCAGCTACATTTCGTCGAAAATAAGTGTGACTTGCCATTGCAAAATTTTTTACCTACCTATCCACGGCAACATTGGTAGGTGACACTCTGGTCTTAGCTTGCCCGACATGTCCTCTGAGAAACGAATTTCCCACAGATTCACCATGTGGTTCCACCAACCAACCATTCATGTTAGGCCTAGGCGTATAGAGTGGCCTTGGCCTTGCAGCATGGAAAGGCTTTTGTGGTCTCCAAACTTTCTTGTCGAAAAGCTTTTTCTTACTCTGCGGGTCACTTGGTTGTCCTTCAGCAGCTTTCTTTGTACCAAATTCATCATATATTGCATTACATCTTGGGCACAATCTTACCTTACCCTTCTCTTTCTTCCTCTCAAGAAATGCTTCAAGAGATTCTCCTGGCTTTGGATAGGTGTCCATTGCATCCTCTGTGTCGATGTTGAATTCTTGCAAATCCCTTATGTTGAGCATTCCAACATTCAAAGGAACCTGTTGATCAATATAAGATACCCCAGCCTAAAACGGATCAGTATCAACCTTCATATCCGCTTTAGGCTTGTCAGTAAACTTCAAACGCCCATCTATTATTGCTTTCTAGATTATGTCTCTGAAACGAATACATTCATTAGTAACATGACCGAAATTATTATGAAACTTACAATATTTTCGGTCATTTATTTCATCAAGTTTTAGTAACCTATGATCTTCAGACAATTTAATCTGTTTATCCTTTAACAATAAATCAAAGATTTTGTCGACTTTTATTACGTCGAATGTATATGTCTTCTTATTGACATAATTCATTTTCTCCTTATTTCTTGTAAGCTGTAGAGCCTGACAAATATAAGGAGGACATTTTTGAAGTTCAGCAATGTTAACTTCGAACTCATCATTGCTATCTTCAGTCTCATTGTCGGATTCACCTAATCCGACAAATGCTACTTTCTCTCTTTTAAGGAATCTTTTTTGTTTTTGAACCTTTTCAGCTTTCAGTTGTTCTATTTGTCTAACCTTCTCATCTAGTTAGGCAAGATCAACTAAATGTTGATTCACTAATTTCTTCCTTATGTAATAGTCTAAGCCTCCTGCAGCAATCTTTACTATTTCGACCTCAGGTATAGGAGTGAAACATCTACTCCTTATTTGTCGAAACCTAGCAAGATAGTCATCCACAGTTTCATTGTACATTCTTTTGATATTGAAAAGATCTGTAAGTCCTACTTTCAAATCTCCCCTAAAAAATTGGTCATAAAAAATTCTTTCCAATTGAGCCTAAGAATCTACCGAATTTGGTCTCAATATCGAGAACCAAGAAAAAGCATTTTTGGTAAGGGAACTTGGGAAGAATTTTATTTTAAGGCCTTCAATAGTGGCCAACTCCCCCATTTCTATAGTATACTGTGCAATATGTTCGATAGTCGATTCCTCACTCTCTCCTGCAAACTTAGAAAGTTTAGGAATTTTAATTCCTCGGGCACTTTACTGCTGTTACACCAACTTCAGAAATCTTTGAAACAAAATAAGGTTGGTTGACATATCCAACATTAAACCCAAACCTATTCAGCACTTGTTCCACTACTTGATTTACATTTTGTTCAATCACTTGGTGCCCCCCAAGATTTCGTCGAAGCAATCTCATGGCTGCATCATTTCCAACCATTTGACCCTCATAACCTCGATGGAGCATATGGACATTATCATATTCCAAGCGTGGCTGATCATTTTGCCTAAGTTGATCTAAGTTTTGTTGATTTTGTCGTACATTTGCCTGAGGTGCAATCATTTCTCTATCTACCTCAGGCTGGGTTCCTTAAACATTTTCATTGGCCACTTATCCTATTCCTAAGACTTGATTTAGCCTTGTCATTTGTTGGGGCAATGCACTGCAAGCATTATTTGTGTTTTCCATGATTTGTGTAATCACAGCACCCATTTGCTGAGTGAACATATGCACCATGTCATGATTGCTTTCATTATTTGTTGTCGAAAGCTGGCCAAAGAATTCATGGTTGGCCTTGTTATATTTTGGGGAGTGTCTCTCAACATACTTGGGTAAAACTGGTCCCAAATTTAATCTCTCCTGTCGAAAAAGAGTTGGATTACTTGTACCTGCAGCCCCTACTCCCTGACTATTAAAACTTACTAAGGCTGAACTTATCTGTGGTTGGCCTTGTGAAGCCACTGATTGGCCGACAGTATTGGCCAAAGTGGAGTCAAGTCCCATTTGTGTCATCACAGAAGGAACATAATTGGGTGGCAACCCATATTGTGGTACAAATCTTGAATTTGAATTCATTATGCTTTGGTTACTTGGTTGACTTGGAAATGACTGAGTTATTCCAGGCAACACTTGTTCTAACACTGGATTACTCCGGAGAGCACCAGTTGTTAAAGCATCATCCGCCAGACCCGTACTAACAACGGTCAAGGGTGGCGCAGTAATGGCTGTCGAAGGTGTATCCGACGCCTGGTTACTTACATTACTCATGATTTGCATATTTTGAGGAGTGGATAAATTTTTCACTTCTTAAACGCATAAAATCATTTCTTATGACACTATGAGTTACTCTGAACTCGTCCCACCGGGCGTGCCAATTTGTTTAAGTGGAATTTTGGTCAAAGTATATTCCAACAAACAAATATTTAATTATCAAACGAATATGGATTCAAAGTTATGTGGTAATCTCATTTAATAAAAAGAATTGAAAACAAACAACAGAGATTTATAAAACTTAAAGCAAGAAGCATGAAATAAACAGAAAATTCAGTAAAGAAAGCTTTGAAAAGTTTAAAGACAATAAAGAAATTGAGCAAGAAGTTTCAATGCAGAAAATTAAATGAAAGCAATAAAAGAAAGCGTGTAAAAATGTAATAAAATATGAAGAAATTTAAAGAACAAGACTGATAAGTAAAGGAATTTAAAAGAACATTGCATTAAATTAAATGATTTGAAAGGAAAAGGGAAGGCATACTTGGATCAAATCCATTAATATGCTCGAGTGAGATTTTAGGATTGTGTATCAGCAAATAACCATCATTTGTACATCGTGAATACTAGTATTTATAGGCAATATATAAAAATAACCGACTCCTAAAAATTAGACATGTATATGCCAGTTATGCCACATTTTCGACACTAGTATGTTGCCAAACTTTCGACAAAACCAACTTCTGACTATTTAGCACTTTCGTCCGTTCAACACTTGAGAAATTTCTCCAATATCCATCTGTCGAATTGAAACTTCTGACTATTTAGTACTTTCGTCGATTTAACACTTGTCTAATATCAATATCCAAGCGTCGAATTGGAACTTGAGTATTTTATTCTTCCATTTTCTTCGATAGTTTTATGCATCATTCGATAGAACTTAGCTTTTACCCATTCTTATCAAATGATATTTTCCTGTCAGCATTGATTCTGTCAAATTGTAACTTAGTCATTTTCATCACCAAGTCACATTACGACTGACATCATTCATCATTCTCTATTATGTAATTTTTCATCGAAAGGTAGCTCACATTTGTACGTTTGAGGCATTTTCTATGTCAAATCCAAAATTAAGATTTATCACCTAACATCTCTATATATTGCTTTTCTTCATTTTAAGTAATGTATTTATTATTTTTTATTTTAATTCTTTAATTTTTCCTTCATTATCTCTTTTATACAATTGATATTTAGAATGTCAGACTTTGTAATGTAATTTTGTTAAAAAATTTAAGTGATAGAATTATAATTATTTAAATAAACTTATAGAGCAAAATTATATTAAAATTTTAATAGAATATGTCGGAATAGATACATTTTTAAAATAATTTTTTTTTTCGACATAATGTTATTAATAAATTTATATTATAAATTTATATATTTACTAGTAGTTCCCTTAACCTGAACTCGGTCCACCACCTGAGTTTCACATCTGTGGTACTGATACTACTACCTGCCGATACAGTAACAAATTAAACCGTCAATCTGTCCTTTCCGGACATCCCTTACAAACAAGAAATAAAAATCCTAAGGATTGTTTGTACCTGTTTTCCCCTAACAAATCTCGCAATCAGGGACTTTACACCGGATTTAAAGCTTGTTTTCTTTCAGAAACATTCAAATCAATCAAAATTTTGCATTGAAGGATGACTCTAACTCATGATGAATTATTTGAAAATGGAATTAGTTTTGGATATTATAATGCCTAAATATCAATATTCATTCAGGCCAAAAATATCTGGCTGATAGAAACCAAGTTGTTGGGTTGGATCAGTCAACCATATATATTGTACATAACAACAGCAAATTCGAGGCCCTTAAAGATAAAGACCTGCCCCGCGTATGTGTAGGAAGACAATGACCCGTCAAAAATTGGCATTGAATGCCATGTATAGCTATATCCATTAGATATCTAGATTAGCCAGTGGGTCCGCACCTGGAGTCTAGGAAATTTCATGTGTGTTTCTCCATGTTCTCGCATTTCAATATAAATATGCAAACTCTAATCCAGAGACTGCTAGCTCTAAATTAAGAGGCTTTCAAGCTCACTAACGTAAAGGTTCATTATCCTATATTAAGAATAAGAAATTGGAATATAGACTTCGAGATGCTTAGGTCTTTTGTTTGGAAGATACAAAAGAGTCTCTCACTCTTTGTACCTAGAAGGCCTGCACTAAGACACTTCAATGAAGATCAACTAGAAGCAGCAACTGTGGTGCCAGATGATGTTATGGAAGGACATTTTGCTGTTGTTGCTATCAAGGGAGAAGAAGCCAAACGGTTTATTGTTGAGTTAGACTACTTGACTGATCCTGCATTCTTGGGACTGCTGGACCAGGCTCGGGAAGAGTATGGTCTCAGGCAGAAAGGAGCTCTTGCAGTCCCTTGCCGGCCTCAAGAATTACAGAAGATTCTAGATGATAGGAGAGCAGAGAGTGCCAAAGGTGGAGCGTGAGGTACTAGCTATTAATGATCTTCCTATGATACAGAACTACTATGAAGTTTTATTAATGTCTAGTCATGAAGATGCATATGAAGATCATTCATTTATATATTCTTTAGTTAATTATTTATAATCACTTCTTGCAAATAATAAACTCTAAAAAATATATATATATATTATTTGCAACATTTTCTTTGGTTTAGGTCATTTGGGGATAGGAGCAACATGCTTTGAATTCTTTTTATCCAGACAGAGTCAAATGTATCAAAGCCCTCAGCAGAGCCCTGAAGCAGAAACATTATTCTCCGTGGCATTGTGAGCTTTATGAACATTTGATTTCATACTGGAAAAGGATCCTATAAATGCAGAACAACCATTGCTAGAACGAATTGTAAGATATGTTAGAAGTAATAATTAGAAAAATGAAGAATCATGCATGTATCTAATTACTATGGTTGTAAGGCATTATGTACCACTTCCTTGTTAAATGATGTATCTAGGTACTTTGTATTTAATTCCTAGAAGTAAGGCATTATGTAATTAAGACTACAGTGTATCAATTATGGGATGAAAGCCTAATGGTCACCTTAGCTTTAGTATGAATATGAGAGTTTAGTCTCGTATCAAGTGTGCAAAGAAATAATGATCATTTTTCTCTTTAGATTTCCTCTCCCTCTAACAAGATAATGTTGTGTTGGGACTCCGTCAACTACCTTAGCAGTTAGCAAGAACGGAGCGTCTATAAGAATAAGATGGCATGTCATGTGCTCAACATATAGTCAGGTGCTAGATAGCTAATAGTGAATAAACTTGACATAAAAGCCCTTTCAAACTTTAGCAGTTGGCAAGAACGGAACGTCTATAAGAATAAGATGGCATATCATGTGCTCAACATATAGTCAGGAACTAGATAGCTAATAGTGAATAAACTTGACACACAAGCCTTTTCAAACAAGGCTTGCAGAAAAGCAGAAACCGGTTCAAACACATTTGTTATCAATCATGTTAGTAATGTTTTCATCAACATAATCTTAGTGTCTATTATTCAACTTCCATTCTGCCCCTCCAGGATAAATAATATCCAGCTAAGCTAGAATATTATTGAAAAAATTTGAACAAATCTAGAGATACTCACTAGTCATTTAATTTGCTAATCTAGGTACTTGGCATAATGATGTCCACTATCACAGCTTGCATTATACGAAGCATGGTATAGAGCAGGAATGGAGATCCAAATTATCTGACTTCTCAAATTTTACGATTTGTTGCTTATATGCATATGCACACGTACAATTTTAGTATTATTCTGAACGCGTGTCTTGGTCATGCAATGATAGCCCATCGGCCCCATCCTAAATGTAAAAAGAGCTTAAAGACCATAATGCTTAATCTGCATCTACCAAAATACTTTTTCTGGTGAAAACGATGGCACTTATGATTGCTGGTTGTCCCATTTTAAATGTTGACACACCAGCTCATAAAGATGTTTTCAAGTACAAGGCCAAAATCTTCATTTAGCACCTTTGGCGTCATATAGCATTAGCCACTTGAGTTTTGGCATGGAGATAGTGATAAATTCAATTTTTATCATGTGAAAAGGAATATGTATGAATGCTTTCATTAGGAATGTGCCATTGTGCCCTTTACAATTGCAATTGAACCAAAGAATTGACATCAAAACTGTTTAGAACAAACTAAACTCACAATTTTCTAAGGTTTGTCTAAATTATATTTATGTTTAAAAATTAAAATATCTTCCTCTTTATTTTTCATTTTTCATTTTTCATAATGTATAAAAGTTGTGCAAAAACGTGTATATATCTTTAAAATGTCTAAATTACGTACACTTGTATATTTAAACATGAACATATTCTCCAGCCCCTTTTATCTGAAATTATACTTATACATAACTTCCTTTCAATTTTCATATATCACTTAACTGTCAAAAGTTTAAACAAAATATAGATGTTATCGTAGATATTAGAAAAATCATGATAAATCTACCCCTATGATTTAATTTTATCTATTTATTATAAAAAAATAAAACAATATACTTATGTATGAGATGTCTCATGTCACGTATCCATTATGCAGAACGTTATGGTAATTGTTTATCGATAAAATTACTATATATATATATATTTATTGGTTACAATAAGTATATTTTATATTTGCTTGTTATATATTTGATGAAAGAAAAAGATTATTATATATTTTTTATATTTTATATATATTGTTAATATATTTTTTTAAAGTGTCAAATTTTATAATAAAAAATTAAAAAATAAATATAATAAATAATATTAAAAAATTAAAAATATATACACTATTAATAATAAAAATATTAATAATATTTGATGAAACGTCACACTCTTTTTTCCCCTGAAAAAATACGGATGATCTGCACCTGGTAGACCATCACGTGAAGCTTATTTATGACAAAAATGAATTGACAGAACACACGATCCACAAGGCAAATATAAAAGTGAAGGACATCATCAATATTTTGTTTATCAAAATAAAAGTGAAGGGCAGAACAACATCACCAGATGGCTTGAGAAAGATGAATAACTCTTCGCACTGTATTTTATCATTTCCACATTAAATTTCACTTCATTTGAGTTTTTAGTTTGGAGGGGTCTGTGTCTGTATAATTTCAAATTACAGGAACTTCTAATTTAAGTTCATGTTTAAGGGTGTGTTTGGGATAGCTGTAAAAATTTGATTATGCTTAGTAATCGATTATTGTATAAAAGCTTTTTTTTGTTATAATCGATTATAATTGATTCAATGTTTGACACTGAAAGTGATTTTAAGTTAATCCGATTCGTTTGGATGATATAAAAAAGAATCGCTTTTATACATTAAATTACTAAAATAGGTATAGAATGATTAAAAAAATTATTTGATTGAGGACAAAATGGTATTTACATATCAAAATGTAAGGAATAATCTATCCTAAAATCATGCGCAAAGTGTGTGTTTGGGATAATTGTGCAAAAATTTGATTACGCTAGTGTCGATTATTGTATAAAAGCTTTTTGTTATAATCGATTATAATTGATTCATTTTTATGTTTGGATGCATTAGTCAAAGCGATTTTACGTTAATCTAATTCGTTTGGATGATATAAAAAGAATCGCTTTTATGTATTAAATTACTAAAATAGGTATAGAATGATTAAAAAAATTATTTGACCGGGAGGACAAAATGGTATTTACATATCAAAATGTAAGGAATAATCTATAAGCTAAAATCATAAGCTTCAATATTCAGCATTATAAAAATCAACTTTAAAAAGCTTTTATTTTATATTGAATTTCGTGTAAAAGCTGAAATTAATTTTACCAAACATGATTAAACACTATTCAAACAGCTTTTTTTCAAAAAAAAAACTGTTGAGAATCCTATCCAAACATGCACTCAATCTTCAGCATTATAAAAATCAGTTTTAAAAAACTTTTATTTTACATTGAATTTTGTGTAAAAGTTGAAGCTAATTTTACCAAACATGATTAAACACTGTTACAACAACTTTTTTTCCAAAAAAAACTAATCAAAAGCCATACCAAACATGCACTAAACTTTTGGATGAAAATCATCTGTGCAACTATCTGAGTCTTTTCCTCTCTCTCCATTAAAATTTTGACAACTGGAAAATTAATTACATATCATCAATTATAAAAATTGTAAAATCCTTACCCTGCTTTAACGCCGTTCTCCACTTCTGCTCCCATTCTCAGTGACTCTGCAATTCTATTCTATGAAATTCCTCCTCTTCTGCGCTTTGTCGTAGTTGACCGGTGTGATTATAACGTAGGTGATCCTTGTGTTTCAATAGAATAGGTGAGTTTTTAGTTTCCAAGCAGAATGGAGAGCAACAACTTTCTTATTATGTGCACCGACCTAACCCTCAGAGAAGAATGAAAGTTGTGGGAAATGAGGAAACTGCGAGTGTGCGACCTGGGAGGGAAAAAAAATGAAGAATGGCGTGAAAACAGGGTTTTAACATAGTTAGAGATTTAACAATGTTCAAGATGAATGATGTGCAATTAATTTTTCACGTGACAAAATTTTAGTGAAGAGACACAGAGGAGACAGGGAAGGAAACGGAGATCGATGATTTTTATCCTAAACTTTAAAGAGTGAAGGTGTACATAATTTATTACTCAACTAAAATATGAAGTATTTGTTGTATTTGCATTTAGCCAAGTGTTATTCTGGGTGAACGATCTACTCCACATTAACCTTTATTTGAACAACAATGACTAACCAGTACGGATCAGCCTCATCCATATCCATTCCCAGCGAGCAGACTCAGAGATCCAGCTTAATTTAGCAGATGGCTATATGTGAAAGACAATAACAACCCCTTGGATGTAGATAACATCTCAATCTACGGTAAACTCTTTTAAAGTAAACATATTTGTAACATGAATAAGTAAATGTATATATAATTTAATTTAATTTAAAATATATTGAAATATTAACTTATTAATAATTAAAGGATAGATGTATTTTTACTTACTTATTTTACGCACAAATTTATTTAGAAAGAGTCTTATCCTCGATTGACATAGCCACTGGCCATATTCACAATAACAAACAATGTCAAGGGTTTGTAGTTTGAGTAATTTTTATGTCCAAAACTACGCATAAATATGTGATCCATTGGGATAATGTAGAAAGAAACCAAGAAAAACATGTTTGTACTTGTTTATGTCATAATCAAAAGCGCATGCAAGGGAGCATAATACCTTTTATCTTCCAACATAAGTATCATTTTTATCCAGGTTTGCAACCAATTCCAAACAAAAGATAAGACAACATCAGCAATAAGCATGCACACACAAAAAAGGACCTAAGGGAAGTAAACTGGCCAATTGAAGTAGGTGAATCTCGGTGGACCCTGTCCATGTACTCGTTCCACTGCAACAGCGTTTGTTTTGAAAGAACATAACCACTAGCTCATTAAATATAGCACATAGTAAACCAAGTATTAGCTCTATTCAGCAAAAGATCTCAAGAAAAATTAGGTATAGAGAAGTCAAATAGCATACCTTGAATTTATATGGCTGCTGCTTCTTCATTGCTTGTTTCCAGTGACATTGCTCAAATAACATTGCTCTATCATGCCAACTGCATGTTGGGGGTATTGGAAATCTAATTGTGAGTCACAAAGTCTTATATTGGTAAAAAATAAATTGAGTGAAGATTATATAAGTGAAAAAACATATAAACTCATTTCTTATATACTTTTTACTTTTGTAGTATTAGACTCACAATTATGGTTTCTCCTTTATAACTTCAACACTCATACAAGGATCTTAGAATATTGAGATGTAAAAATGAATTAATTAGAAAAGAAACTAAAGAAATAAAAAACATAACTAAAGAAGATAGAAGTGGTGCAATCAGATTATCAAATCCCTTGATCAAAGCTAATATAATAAATTTTTTTCATATCCTCTCGAATCAAGTTGATCATTATCATTAACAATCCACATGGTTATATCAGATCAGGCATCATCTCTTTCAGTGAAGCCTACTGGCCAGGGGGCCTTTTCTACTCTTTTACGTTTGTGAGGTGAAGAAAGTGGTAGGGAGGAGAAATTGGTGCAGGAGTAAGCACAAACACACAAGATGGGGCAATCCCGCAAATATTGTTACGTTCACTTAAAAGCATTAAGGTGCCAGTAACAAGCAGAACAACGCGTACATTCGTTTTTCTCTATAACAAATGAAAGTGGTAAAAAAAAAACCTTGTTAAAATGAAAGGATAATTTTGCAGGAATAATAAATTCAACAAAGTAGATGTATATGTAAGAAAATGAATCTACAATTAAATAAGGAAATCAGCATGTCAAGGAGATCTTGCTGTGAACACGGAATACCACTATGGGATGTTGCAATGGATCTATATACCACAATATCTAATATAAAACTGTAATTTATATACCATATTGTGGGGTTCAGCCAAGTGCATATTCGGTGATTGCAATTGTTAAGGCAATTGATTTTTTCAACAATTGTATGCAATCGTTTTGTCAACAATTGCTGGTGAATTTCGGTGGATTAAAGTCAAGAAAGTAGGCATGCTTTTGTCAAACAATTGCAGAGCGATTTCGGTGTTGATGGACGGAAGAAGTATTTATAAATAAAGACCAAATGCTTAATCTAAAAGACATAGAAAGCAGAAACAGAAGCAATACAAGAGTTTTTAAAGAGAAAAAAATAGAGATCGAGTTAATTTGTGAGAGTTCTATCCATAGATTGAAGATACAATATTATTATATTTTTATATTCTCATTATTTTTATAGTAGAAGTTTAAGTGGCCTACCGGTCGCGTGATTTTTCCTTACTCACATTGAGAATGTTTTCCACGCTAAAGTTTTCTGGTGTTGTTACACTTATTTTACGTTTCCGCTTAGTGCCTATTTTGAGTTCACAGAGGAAGAAAATGGTGCTAGCATTTCTCAACAGTGGTATCAGAGATTGCCTGGTTGTTAATCCCATAAAAAAAATTCTTAGTATGCTCTGTGATTGTAGCATTGACTGATCTTCCACATCAGAAAAGATTTTATTGGGATCACTGTCAACTAAAAATTTTATTAGAGCTCATCTGGTTGGGGGAGCTATTATCCTGTGTAATTCAAGATGGAGGGTTCTGTCACTCATGATGGAGATATGTTCAAGCTAACTGCTGAAAATTACTCCTATTAGAAGTTGATGATGGAAGACCACTTATATTGTAAGGATTTGTATGAGCCAATTACCCAGAAGGATAAACTGGAAGGGAAGATCGACAAAGATTAGGAGCTCCTAAATCGGAAGGCCGTAATTATGATCCGCAAATACATTGATCGCAGTTTATTCGAGCATGTATCAACTTATACAAATGCGTATGAGTTGTGGACGAAACTTGAATCTTTGATTCAAAAGAAGACGCCTAGAAACAAAGCCCACCTTGTCAGACGGTTGGTAAAGTTGGAATACATGGAAGACTTTGGTCCGGTGAAGATGGGAAATCATGTCACAAGCAAGATTGTTAGCATTGGTGAAGTAACTCTGATTACTGATAATGGAAACAAACTTATATTGAAGGAGGTAAGACATGTTTCAGACATGCGTTTGAACCTTATCTCAACAAGAAAGTTAGATGAAGTTAGGATGATAAATCAATTTGGTGCTGGTAAATGGAAGCTCAACAGAGGAAGCATGATTGTTGCTCATGGAAAGAAAGAAGGCTCCTTGTACATCATGCAAGGAAAGATATACAAGGGAAAGACCAATGTTGCTCAAGACGCAACCAAAGAATTGTGGCACAGACTACTAAGCCACATAAGCGAGAAGGGTTTGGAGATTCTCGCAAAAGATCATCTTCCAAACATAAAGGGGCAGTTACTTGAATTCTGTGAAGACTGTCTAGCAGGAAAACAACACAGAGTATATTTCCAAAGATCAGATGATGCAAGAAGAAGAAATCAGATTTTGGATCTTGTTCATTCAGACGTTTGCTCAACGTCTGAAAGGTCCCTTGGTGGTGCTCAATAATTTGTTACCTTCATTAATAACCACTCTAGGAAGGTATGTGTGTATCCATTGAAGACAAAAGATTAAGTTCTTCAAGCTTTCAAGGAATTCCATGCTTCTGTAGAACGAGCATCTGGAAGAAAGTTGAAATACTTGAGAATTGGTGGAGAATATAGAGGTCTATTTGAAGCATACTGTAAAGCTCATAGGATAAGACATGAGAAGGTACCTCCCAAGACTCTTCAGATGAATGGAGTAGCTGAAAGAATGAACAAAACGATTTGCAGAGAAAGTCAGAAGCATGCTTTCTCAAGCAAAACTTTCCAAGTCATTTTGGGGTGAAACAGTAAGAATTGCAGTTGATTTGATAAATCTGTCTCCTTCAATACATTTACATGGAGAGATACCAGATGAGGTCTGGAAAGAAAGCCTCCTATGGTCACTTGAGAGTCTTTGGGAGCAGGGCATTTGTCCACATTCTTAAAGATGAAAGAGCAAAGCTTGTTGCTAAGACGAATGAGTGCATATACCTTGGTTCACCAAGAGATGAACTTGGTTTTAGATTATGAGATCTTGCAAACAAGAAGATTGTTCGAAGTAGAGATGTGGTATTCTATGAAGACCAGACGATCTAGGACATTCAGCAATCTAAGAAGCCAAATACCATTGTGATAAATAATTCAGGGGGAGAGACTCTCCAAAGAGGCACTGAGCCACCTCAAACGATACAACCTGATCACACAGAGCAACTTGATCAGATAATGTAACCCAATGAGACGAATGAAGAGCAAGCAAAGATAATGTTCAAACGGAACATGATCCCCAAGTAAGACGATCCACAAGAGATAGGCAACCTTCGAGAATGTATTTCTCAAACAAATATGTTAATCTCACTGATGAATGAGAACCTCAAAGCTTCATGGAAGCTATTGAGGCGAATGATAAGGAGAAATGACTGCAAGTTATGGAAGAAGAGATACAGTCTTTAAAAGAGAATAAGACGTATGACCTGGTGAAATTACTCAATGGAAGAAAGACACTGAAGAACAAGTGGGTGTTCAAGTTCAAGACTGAAGAGAACAACCAAACCCCAGATACAAAGCACAAATAGTTGTGAATGGGTGCAATCAGAAGAAAGGTATAGATTTTGAAGAAATATTTTCACCAGTGGTAAAGATGACATCCATTAGAACAATCCTTGGTCTAGCTACTAAACTAGACTTGGAGATAGAATAACTTGATGCCAAAACAGCATTCTTACATGGAGACCTAGAGGAAGAAATTTACATGGAACAACCTGAAGGTTTTGCAGAACCAGGTAAAGAGCACCTTGTGTGCCGCCTGAAGAAAAGCCTCTATGGTCTAAAGCAAGCTCCAAGGCAATGGTACAAGAAGTTCGATCTCTTCATGGCCCAACATAATTTCAAGAAGACCTCGGTAGACCATTGTGTGCTTGTAAAGAACTATGAGAATGGCGAATCTATCATACTTCTATTATATGTTGATGATATGCTGATTGTTGGGAAAGATAAGATAAAGATAGCTGCTCTTAAGAAAGCATTGAGCAAATCTTTTGCCATGAAAGATCTGGGTGCAGTAAAGAAGATTCTTGGAATAAAAATAATTAGAGATCGTTCTAGAAGAATGTTGTGGATGTCACAAGAAGACTATATCAAGAAAGTTCTTGAAAGGTTTAACATGCATAATGCCAAACCTGTGCATGTTTCATTACCTGGTCATCTTAAACTAAGCAAGACGTAATGTCCAGGGAATGAGGAAGAAAAAAAGAAATGAACAAGGTGTTCTATTCTTCTGCAGTGGGTAGCCTTATGTATGCAATGGTTTGCACAAGACCAGACATTGCTTATGCAGTAGGAATTGTAAGTAGATTCCTATCGAATCCAATAAAGGATAATTGGAATGCTGTGAAATGGATACTAAAGTATTTGAAAAGAATTGCCAAAAGGTGCTTATGTTTTGGCAATATAAATCTAATGCTCATTGGGTATGCAAATGCAGATATGGCAGGGGATGTAGATTCAAGAAAATCTATATCTAGGTATTTGATTACTTTTGCAGGGGGAACTGTCTCATGGCAATCACGACTACAAAAGTGTATTGCTTTGAGCACCACAGAAGCAGAATACATCCCAATCATTGAAGACTGTAAGGAGTTCCTGTGGATGAAAAAGTTCCTGCAGGAGTTAGGTCAGAATCAAGAAAGTTATGTTCTCTATTGCAACAGTCAAAGCACAATTCATCTCAGCAAGAACTCGACATTTCATTTAAGATCAAAATACATCGACATAAGGTATCGCTGGATACGTGATGTGTTAGAAAGTAAACTGCTGCAAGTTGAGAAAATCCACACCAATGACAACGGGGCAGATATTATGGCAAAAGCTCCACCAAAAGAGAAGTTAGAATTTTGTCAAGAAGCTGCAGGCTTAGCATCAACCTCGAACTGATCCAAGGATATTTTTCCAATAGCTGGAGGGGGAGAATTGTGGGGTCCAGCCATGTGCATATTAGGTTATTGCAATTGTTAAGGCAATTGGTTTTTTCAACAATTGTATGCAATCATTTTGTCAACAATTGCAGGTGAATTTCAGTGGATTAAAGTCAAGAAAGTAAGCATGCTTTTGTCAAACAATTGTAGAGCGACCTCGGTGATGATGGACGGAAGAAGTCTCTATAAATAAAGACCAAATGCTTAATCCGAAAGACACAAAAAGCAGTAACAGAAGTAATACAAGAGTTTCTGAAGAGAGAAAAATAGAGAACCAATTTGTGAGAGTTCTATTCACAAATTGAAGATACAATATTATTGTATTTTTGTATTCTCATTATTTTTATAGTGGAAGTTTAAGTAGCCTACGAGTCCCGTGATTTTTCCTTACTCACATTGAGGAGGTTTTCTACGCTAAAATTTTCTAGTATTGTTACACTTATTTTACGTTTCCGCTTAGTGCCTATTTTGAGTTCACAGAGGAAGGAAATGATGCTGGCATTTCCCAACACATATGATGAAAAATTGGATTCACACACTTGATGGATATAATGGAAGAATCTTATTCTAGCAAATGTCAAATGCAATCAACAAAGAAAAGCCGCAATGTCTCAAATATGATAAATTTAGGGTCCCAAAATGGAGCAATTAGGCTTTGCAGAGCAAAAGGTGTTTCCAAGCTTGAGTTAAGAGATAAAATTCGGGAAAGAGAATGGTAGTTGAACTGATTAGAGAGCTGCCACATAAGGATGACGTAGGTAGGGTGTTTGGGGGAAGGATTTGGCTTAATCCAAATCCGACTTAACTTTTTTGATCAAGACAAATTTTTGGAACGAACTCGATTTGATTATCGTATGGTTAATGATGGAGATGAAATTTGGTCAACTCAATATTAAACAAAATGTTTAGACATTATGCATATTTAAATTATAAATTTTTAAAAATAAGAAATTAAAATTAATGTATATTTTATAATATATATTTTAAAACAAATAACATCAATAAAAATATATTATCATGTATTTACAATTATATATATATATATTATGCTATAAAAAATTTATTAATTTAAATTAAAAAATCTTATTATTTATAACTAATAATAAAAAACTATAAGTTTTAAAATATCCAAACTCGTCTAAAAAATATTTCGAGTTTAATTTCTAAAACCGAAATCTATCTTAATAAGTTTCGGTACGATCACGAATTGATAAGATGGGTCGAGTTTTGAATATCTCTAAATATTGGTGAGAATAATCAAAACTCAAAGCATTAAAGGGAGCGAATCCAACCCAAATGATCACGAATCATTTTGGGTCCGCCAAAGTTGACCCAAATGTTCACGAATCAATTTGGGTCACCTCTATAATCATTCTCGAAATATTTCTTATGAAAATGTTTATGATTATTTCTTTATGTTTATAATCACTTTTTTATTAATAATTTATCAAATAATTTTAATTTTATTTTAATATAATAACTTAAAATAATTATTAAATAAAAAATTAATAAAATACGAGTGATAATAAACATTTCTCCAATCTTTTCTCTCCTCCTTCGGTGCTTCCTTTTTTCTTAGTCCACACAGCTACAAGTTTTCTGCCATTATCCCACGCATTCTCCTACGACGTCGTTTTTTCACTGTACCCCAAAACCAGAACTTTTTGTTTCAGTGATAAGAGTTGCCACACTCGCTTCCTTTCTGACGTATCTTTGAAATTGGCTTCATTTTCCAGTTCCTTCCTAGGGTTTCTTCAAGACCACCTCTCTGGAATTTACTTTTTTGCAATTTTTTTCAGTATATATATTCTGTTTGCACAAAGTTGTTCTTTCTGTGGGAAGGAAAAAAGGGTCTGTGTTATTTCTTTGATTATTGCAGCTGTTGTAGAATTTATGGGATTGAAATTGAATAATGCCGCTTATGAAGAAAACCCTAATTGATATGTGGGTTTGAATAAGCCATGGAGGAAGAAGTGCGGCTGATCACTATGGCCAAGCAGTGTCCAAGGTTGCGCTGGCGCAGATATGCGAAACCGCTGGGTTTGATAGCGTCAAGGAGTCTGCTTTGGAGGCCTTTGCTGACACTGCAATCCAATACCTCCTTAACTTGGGGAAGATGGTACAGTCTTATGCTAACTTAGCTGGTAGATCAGAATGCAGTGTGTTTGATGTGAATCAAGGCTTGGAGAATTTACAATCAACTCAAGGGTTCCCTGGTGAATGTGTTGCAGGCTCAGGCACAGTAAGGGACATTGTTAACTTTGTGGATTCAGTGGAGGAGATTCCATTTGCTCTGCCAATACCTGGGTTTCTGGAGAACCAGAGATGGGTGATGCACCACTTACCAAGCATGTACCTTCTTGGTTGCCTGCTTTTCCTGATCCTCACACTTTCTCACACCCGTGTGGAATGAGAGGGACACACATCCTCGAGAGGATAAGATTGAGCAGGCAAGGCAGCGTAGGAAGGCTGAAAGGTCTTTGTTCAGTTTGCAGCAAAGGTTGTTGGTATATAATGGTTCAGTGGTGCAAACATTTACATCCTCAGTGGTGTACATAATTTATTATTCAACTAAAATAAGGAGTATTTGTTGTATTTGCATTTAGCCAAGTGTTATTCTGGGTGAACGATCTGCTCCACATTAACTTTTATTTGAACAACAATGACTAACCAGTACAGATCAGCCCAATCCATATCCATTCCCAGCGAACAGACTCAAAGATCCAGCTTAATTTAGCAGATGGCTATATGTGAAAGACAACAACTCCTTGGATGTAGATAACATCTCAATCAACGGAAAAATTCTTTTAAAGTAAGTATATCTATAATGTGAATAAATAAAAGTATATATATTTTTAATTTAATTTAAAATGCATAGAAATATTTACTAACTAATAATTAAAGGATAAATATAATTTTACTTATTCATTTTACACACAAATTTATTTAAAAGGAGTCTCATCCTCAATCGACATAGTCACTGGCCATATTCACAGTTAACAAACAATCTCAAGGGTTTGTATTTTGAGTAATTTTTATGTCCAAAACTACGCATAAATATGTGATCCATTGGGATAATGTAGAAAGAAATCAAGAAAAACATGTTTGTACTTGTTTATGTCATATTCAAAAGCGCATGCAAGGGAGCATAACACCTTTTATCTTCCAACATGAGTATCATTTTTATCCAGGTTTGCAACCAATGCCAAACAAAAGATAAGACAACATCAGCAATAAGCATGCACACACAAAAAAAGGACCTAAGGGAAGTAAACTGGCCAATTGAAGTAGGTGAATCTCGGTGGTCCCTGTCCATGTACTCGTTCCACTGCAACAGCGTTTGTTTTGAAAGAACATAACCACTAGCTCATTAAATATAGCACATAGTAAACCAAGTATTAGCTCTATTCAGCAAAAGATCTCAAGAAAAATTAGGTATAGAGAAGTCAAATAGCATACCTTGAATTTATATGGCTGCTGCTTCTTCATTGCTTGTTTCCAGTGACATTGCTCAAATAACATTGCTCTATCATGCCAACTGCATGTTGGGGGTATTGGAAATCTAATTGTGAGTCACAAAGTCTTATATTGGTAAAAAATAAATTGAGTGAAGATTATATAAGTGAAAAAACATATAAACTCATTTCTTATATACTTTTTACTTTTGTAGTATTAGACTCACAATTATGGTTTCTCCTTTATAACTTCAACACTCATACAAGGATCTTAGAATATTGAGATGTAAAAATGAAGTAATTTGAAAAGAAACTAAAGAAATATAAAACATAACTAAAGAAGACAGAAATGGTGCAATCAGATTATCAAATCCGCTCAGAAGCAAAGAAGCAATTCATTGCAATACCTGTGTCACCCAGAAAAGATTTGTACGAACATAAAGGGAGGACCTGAATTTTTTATGTACTGTTGAAATTACATTACATTCACAACTGTCTCTCTTTCCTACTTGATTCATCTCTCTTCATTTAAGAAATTTGAATATGAAATTCTTGCTTTTTCTTTATGTATATTCAAAGCTAATATAATAAATTTTTTTCACTATCCTCTCGAACAGGGTTGATCATTATTCATTAACAATCACAATACTGGTTATATCAGATCAGGCATCATCTCTTTCAGTGAAGCCTACTGGCCAGGGGGCCTTTTCTGCTCTTTTACATTTGTGAGGTGAAGAAAGTGGTAGGGAGGAGAAATTGGTGCCGGAGTAAGCACAAACACACAAGATGGGGCAATCCCGCAAATATTGTTATGTTCACTTAAAAGCATTAAGGTGCCAGTACCAAGCAGAACAACGCATACATTCGTTTTTCTCTATAACAAATGAAAGTGGTAAAAAAAACCTTGTTAAAATGAAAGGATAATTTTGCAGGAATAATAAATTCAACAAAGTAGATGTATATGTAAGAAAATGAATCTACAATTAAACAAGGAAATCAGCATGTCAAGGAGATCTTGCTGTGAACACGGAATACCACTATGGGATGTTGCAATGGATCTATATACCACAATATCTAACATAAAACTGTAATTTATATACCATATTGTGGGGTTCAGCCAAGTGCATATTCGGTGATTGCAATTGTTAAGGCAATTGGTTTTTTCAACAATTGTATGCAATCGTTTTGTCAACAATTATTGGAGAATTTCGGTGGATTAAAGTCAAGAAAGTAGACATGCTTTTGTCAAACAATTGCAGAGCGATTTCGGTGTTGATGGACGGAAGAAGTATTTATAAATAGAGACCAAATGCTTAATCTAAAAGACACAGAAAGCAGAAACAGAAGCAATACAAGAGTTTCTAAAGAAAAAAAAATAGAGATCGAGTTAATTTGTGAGAGTTCTATCCACAGATCGAAGATACAATATTATTATATTTTTGTATTCTCATTATTTTTATAGTGGAAGTTTAAGTGGCCTACGGGTCGCGTGATTTTTCCTTACTCACATTGAGAATGTTTTCCACGCTAAAATTTTCTGGTGTTGTTACACTTATTTTACGTTTCCACTTAGTGCTTATTTTGAGTTCACAGAGGAAGAAAATGGTGCTGGCATTTCTCAACAGTGGTATCAGAGATTGCCTGGTTGTTAATCTCATAAAAAAATTCTTAGTATACTCTGTGGTTGTAGCATTGACTGATCTTCCATATCAGAAAAGATTTTATTGGGATCACTGTCAACTGAAAATTTTATTAGAGCTCATCTGGTTGGGGTATTATCCTGTGTAATTCAAGATGGAGGGTTCTGTCACTCATGATGGAGATATGATCAAGCTAACTGCTGAAAATTACTCCTATTGGAAGTTGATGATGGAAGACCACTTATATTGTAAGGATTTGTATGAGCCAATTTTACCCAGAAAGATAAACCGGAAGGGAAGATCGACAAAGATTAGGAGCTCCTAAATCGGAAGGCCGTAACTATGATCCGCAAATACATTGATCGCAGTTTATTCGAGCATGTATCAACTTATACAAATGCGTATGAGTTGTGGACGAAACTTGAATCCTTGATTCAAAAGAAGACGCCTAGAAACAAAGCCCACCTTGTCAGACGGTTGGTAAAGTTGGAATACATGGACGGTCAAAATATGATCGAACATCTGAACACCTTCAAAGGTATTGTGAATCAATTGACGAAGGTAGAAATGAAGATAGATGATGAGTTACAAACTCTTCTACTCCTCAGTTCTATGCCTGAGAGTTGGGACACTCTAGTTGTCACTCTCAGTAATTTTGCTCCAGATAGAAAGCTTAGCATGGATTCTGTTACAGACAGTTTGCTGAATGAAGAGTTAAGGCGGAGGGAAAGAGGCTTGAACAACCAGTTTGAAGCCAATGTTATTGAAAACAGAGGAAGAAGTAAGAATCGTAAAAAAAGAGGTCGTGAAAAATCACAAGGTAGATCCAAATCTCGCACTAGACTAAATTGTTATTATTGTGGCAAACCAGGCCACTGGAAGTTTGAGTGCAGATTCTTGAAGAGAGATTAACAGGCTGGAATAGTCCATCCTGACCAGATAGACCCAAAGAAGAAGAAGGAAGAAGGAATCACTATTGCAGTGGCCTCGAATAATGAGAACATATTTCTTGTCGGAGAGAAAAATTATCTAAATGTTGTGTCTAATGACTACATTTGAATAATTGACTCTAGAGCATCCTTTTATGTAACTCCTCATGAAGAATTCTTCTCATCATACTAAAAAAGAGACTTTGGTATGGTGAAGATGGGAAATCATGTCACAAGCAAGATTGTTGGCATTGGTGAAGTAACTCTGATTACTGAGAATGGAAACAAACTTATATTGAAGGAGGTAAGACATGTTCCAGACATGCGTTTAAACCTTATCTCAACAGGAAAGTTAGATGAAGTTAGGATGATAAATCAATTTAGTGCTGGTAGATGGAAGCTCAACAGAGGAAGCATGATTGTTGCTCGTGGAAAGAAAGAAGGCTCCTTGTACATCATGCAAGGAAAGATATACAAGGGAAAGACCAATGTTGCTCAAGATGCAACCAAAGAATTGTGGCACAGACGACTAAGCCACATGAGCGAGAAAGGTTTGGAGATTCTCGCAAAAGATCATCTTCCAAACATAAAGGGGCAGCTACTTGAATTCTGTGAAGACTATCTAGCAGGAAAACAACACAGAGTATCTTTCCAAATATTAGATGATGCAAGAAGAAGAAAGTAGATTTTGGATCTTGTTCATTCAGACGTTTGCTCAACGTTTGAAAGGTCCCTTGGTGGTGCTCAATAATTTGTTACCTTCATTGATGATCACTCTAGGAAGGTATGTGTGTATCCATTGAAGACAAAAGATCAAGTTCTTCAAGCTTTCAAGGAATTCCATGCTTTTGTAGAACGAGCATCTGGAAGAAAGTTGAAATACTTGAGAACTGGTGGAGAATATATAGGTCTATTTGAAGCATACTGTAAAGCTTATAGGATAAGACATGAGAAGGTACCTCCCAAGACTCTTCAGATGAATGAAGTAGCTGAAAGAATGAACAAACCGATTGCAGAGAAAGTCAGAAGCATGCTTTCTCAAGCAAAACTTTCCAAGTCATTTTGGGGTGAAACGGTAAGAACTGCAGTTGATTTGATAAATCTGTCTCCTTCAAGACCTTTACATGGAGAGATACCAGATGAGGTCTGGAAAGAAAGCCTCCTATGGTCACTTGAGAGTCTTTGGGAGCAGGGCATTTGTCCACATTCTTAAAGATGAAAGAGCAAAGCTTGTTGCTAAGACGAATGAGTGCATATACCTTGGTTCACCAAGAGATGAACTTGGTTTTAGATTATGATATCCTACAAACAAGAAGATTGTTCGAAGTAGAGATGTGGTATTCTATGAAGACCAGACGATCTAGGACATTCAGCAATCTAAGAAGCCAAATACCATTGTGATAAATAATTCAGGGGGAGAGACTCTCCAAAGAGGCACTGAGCCACCTCAGACGATACAACCTGATCACACAGAGCAACTTGATCAGATAATGTAACCCAATGAGACGAATGAAGAGCAAGCAAAGATAATGTTCAAACGGAACATGATCCCCAAGTAAGACGATCCACAAGAGATAGGCAACCTTCGAGAAAGTATTTCTCAAACAAATATGTTAATCTCACTGATGAAGGAGAACCTCAAAGCTTCATGGAAGCCATTGAGGCGAATGATAAGGAGAAATGACTGCAAGCTATGGAAGAAGAGATACAGTCTTTAAAAGAGAATAAGACGTATGACCTGGTGAAATTACTCGATGGAAAAAAGACACTGAAGAACAAGTGGGTGTTCAAGTTCAAGACTGAAGAGAACAACCAAACCCCAGATACAAAGCACGAATAGTTGTGAAAGGGTGTAATCAGAAGAAAGGTATAGATTTTGAAGAAATATTTTCACCAGTGGTAAAGATGACATCCATTAGAACAATCCTTGGTCTAGCTACTAAACTAGACTTGGAGATAGAATAACTTGATGTCAAAACAGCATTCTTACATGGAGACCTAGAGGAAGAAATTTACATGGAGCAACCTGAAGGTTTTGCAGAACCAGGTAAAGAGCACCTTGTGTGCCGCCTGAAGAAAAGCCTCTATGGTCTGAAGCAAGCTCCAAGGCAATGGTACAAGAAGTTCGATCTCTTCATGGCCCAACATAATTTCAAGAAGACCTCGGTAGACCATTGTGTGCTTGTAAAGAACTATGAGAATGGTGAATCTATCATACTTCTATTGTATGTTGATGATATGCTGATTGTTGGGAAAGATAAGACAAAGATAGTTGCTCTTAAGAAAGCATTGAGCAAATCTTTTGCCATGAAAGATCTGGGTGCAGTAAAGAAGATTCTTGGAATAAAGATAATTAGAGATCGTTCTAGAAGAATGTTATAGATGTCACAAGAAGACTATATCAAGAAAGTTCTTGAAAGGTTCAACATGCATAATGCCAAACCTGTGCATGTTTCATTACCTGGTCATATTAAACTAAGCAAGACGTAATGTCCAGGGAATGAGGAAGAAAAAAAGAAATGAACAAGGTGTTCTATTCTTCTGCAGTGGGTAGCCTTATGTATGCAATGGTTTGCACAAGACCAGACATTGCTTATGCAGTAGGAATTGTAAGTAGATTCCTATTGAATCCAATAAAGGATAATTGGAATGCTATGAAATGGATAATAAAGTATTTGAAAAGAACTGCCAAAATGTGCTTGTGTTTTGGCAATAGAAATCTAATGTTCATTGGGTATGCAGATGCAGATATAGCAGGGGATGTAGATTCAAGAAAATCTATATCTAGGTATTTGATTGCTTTTGCAGGGGGAGCTGTCTCATGGCAATCACGACTACAAAAGTGTATTGCTTTGAGTACCACAGAAGCAGAATACATCGCAATCACTGAAGACTGTAAGGAGGTCCTGTGGATGAAGAAGTTCCTGCAAGAGTTAGGTCAGAATCAAGAAAGTTATGTTCTCTATTGCAACAGTCAAAGCACAATTCATCTCAGCAAGAACTTGACATTTCATTCAAGATCAAAATACATCGACATAAGGTATCGCTTGATACGTGATGTGTTAGAAAGTAAACTGCTGCAAGTTGAGAAAATCCACACCAATGACAACGGGGCAGATATTATGGCAAAAGCTCTACCAAAAGAGAAGTTAGAATTTTGTCAAGAAGCTGCAGGCTTAACATCAACCTCGAACTGATCCAAGGATATTTTTCCAATGGCTGGAGGGGGAGAATTGTGGGGTCCAGCCATGTGCATATTGGGTTATTGCAATTGTTAAGGCAATTGGTTTTTTCAACAATTGCATGCAATCATTTTGTCAACAATTGCAGGTGAATTTCAGTGGATTAAAGTCAAGAAAGTAGGCATGCTTTTGTCAAACAATTGTAGAGCGACCTCGGTGATGATGGATGGAAGAAGTATCTATAAATAAAGACCAAATGCTTAATCCGAAAGACACAGAAAGCAGTAACAGAAGTAATACAAGAGTTTCTGAAGAGAAAAAAATAGAGAACCAATTTGTGAGAGTTCTATCCACAGATTGAAGATACAATATTATTGTATTTTTGTATTCTCATTATTTTTATAGTAGAAGTTTAAGTGGCCTACGAGTCCCGTGATTTTTCCTTACTCACATTGAGGAAGTTTTCTACGCTAAAATTTTTTAGTGTTATTACACTTATTTTACGTTTTCGCTTAGTGCCTATTTTGAGTTCACAGATGAAGGAAATGATGCTGGCATTTCCCAACACATATGATGAAAAATTGGATTCACACACTTGATGGATATAATGGAAGAATCTTATTCTAGCAAATGTCAAATGCAATCAACAAAGAAAAGTCGCAATGTCTCAAATATGATAAATTTAGGGACCCAAAATGGAGCAATTAGGCTTTGCAGAGCAAAAGGTGTTTCCAAGCTTGAGTTAAGAGATAAAATTCAGGAAAGAGAATGGTAGTTGAACTGATTAGAGAGCTGCCACATAGGGATGATGTAGGTAGGGTGTTTGGGGGAAGGATTTGGCTTAATCCAAATCTGACTTAACTTTTTTGATCAAGATAAATTTTTGGAACGAACTCGATTTGATTATCGTATGGTTAACGATGGAGTTGAAATTTGGTCAACTCAATATTAAACAAAATGTTTAGACATTATGCATATTTAAATTATAAATTTTTAAAAATAAGAAATTAAAATTAATGTATATTTTATAATATATATTTTAAAACAAATAATATCAATAAAAATATATTATCATGTATTTACAATTATATATATATATATATATATATATATTATGCTATAAAAAATTTATTAATTTAAATTAAAAAATCTTATTATTTATAACTAATAATAAAAAACTATAAGTTTTAAAATATCCAAACTCGTCTAAAAAATATTTCGAGTTTAATTTCTAAAACCTAAATCTATCCTAATAAGCTTCGAGTCGATACGAATTAATAAGATGAGTCGAGTTTTGAATATCTCTAAATATTAGTGAGAACAATCAAAACTCAAAGCACTAAAGGGAGCGAGTCGTCCGACCCAAATGATCACGAATCATTTTGGGTCCGCCAAAGTTGACCCAAATGTTCACGAATCAATTTGGGTCACCTCTATAACCATTCTCGAAATATTTTTTATGAAAATATTTATGATCATTTCTTTATGTTTATAATCACTTTTTTATTAATAATTTATCAAATAATTTTTAATTTTATTTTAATATAATAACTTAAAATAATTATTAAATAAAAAATTAATAAAATACGAGTGATAATAAACATTTCTCCAATCTTTTCTCTCCTCCTTCGGTGCTTCCTTCTTTCTTAGTCCACACAGCTAGAAGTTTTCTGCTATTATCCCACGCATTCTCCTACGACGTCGTTTTTTCACTGTACCCCAAAACCAGAACTTTTTTGTTTCAGTGATAAGAGTTGCCACACTCGCTTCCTTTCTGACGTATCTTTGAAATTGGCTTCATTTTCCAGTTCCTTCCTAGGGTTTCTTCAAGACCACCTCTCTGGAATTTACTTTTTTTCAATTTTTTTCAGTATATATATTCTGTTTGCACAAAGTTGTTCTTTCTGTGGGAAGGAAAAAAGGGTCTGTGTTATTTCTTTGATTATTGCAGCTGTTGTAGAATTTATGGGATTGAAATTGAATAATGCCGCTCATGAAGAAAACCCTAATTGACATGTGGGTTTGAATAAGACATGGAGGAAGAAGTGCAGCTGATCACTATGGCCAAGCAGTGTCCAAGGTTGCGGTGGCGCAGATATGCGAAACCGCTGGGTTTGATAGCGTCAAGGAGTCTGCTTTGGAGGCCTTTGCTGACACTGCAATCCAATACCTCCTTAACTTGGGGAAGATGGTACAGTCTTATGCTAACTTAGCTGGTAGATCAGAATGCAGTGTGTTTGATGTGAATCAAGGCTTGGAGAATTTACAATCAACTCAAGGGTTCCCTGGTGAATGCGTTGCAGGCTCAGGCACAGTAAGGGACATTGTTAACTTTGTGGATTCAGTGGAGGAGATTCCATTTGCTCAGCCAATACCTGGGTTTCTGGAGAACCAGAGATGGGTGATGCACCACTTACCAAGCATGTACCTTCTTGGTTGCCTGCTTTTCCTGATCCTCACACTTTCTCACACCCGTGTGGAATGAGAGGGACACACATCCTCGAGAGGATAAGATTGAGCAGGCAAGGCAGCGTAGGAAGGCTGAAAGGTCTTTGTTCAGTTTGCAGCAAAGGTTGTTGGTATATAATGGTTCAGTGGTGCAAACATTTACATCCTCAATTGTGAGAGTTATTAGTGCTGCACAAGATCAAGGGAATAAACATGTTTCTCCAATTGCCTTGCACTCTAAGCTTTCAGATGATAAAGCTGTTGGTGCTAACCATGTTTCTGTGTTGGAGGCATTTGCTCCTGCAATCAAGGCACTGAAGGGTGTTGGTTTGTGTGATGAGGGGCAGGAAGGGAAAACTGTTGTTCCTGCTGTAAGATCGACTGTTCATTTCAAGTTCAGAACTGGGAAGAAGCTTATTGGTGAGTCTTTGGATACCAGACATCAGGAGAAGAAGGATATTTTGGGGACAGCATATTTGGCTGGCCGAGAAGAAGAGAGGGATGATAAAAAGAGGAAAGCCGAGTATATTCTCAAACAGTCTATGGAAAATCCACAAGAGCTCACTGTGTTGTAGATTAGTTTATTGACTGGCTTGCTGGATAAAAATGAAAGCCTTGCCACCTGATGAGTTACATAGGAATTGGCATTAGCAGAGGGGGGGGGTGCTTAGGGGTGTATTCAATTGCTAATCTTCTGGTTAGGATTATGATTTTGTGACTTCCAGGTAGAATCACTCCTAACAATTTTTTAGAGTAGTTAAATTTGTTTGTTCATTGCCAGTTTAGCTTTTGATTACAGTTTTCTTAACATAAAGTTCTGCAATCAACAACTCAGATTGTACACACTGAAATTCAAGTATCATTGATATACTGAATTTTCTGCTACTATGCCATGGTCTTCATTTTATGATGTAATGACCTAATGGTTATAAGAAATTTTCTGCGTCACTCTGCAACCTAGCTGATTGTTTAGAAATTAGAAGTGCAGAAGAACAGGTAAAGACAAGGAGACGAAGTAATTCCACTAATGGGGAAGGGTGGGCCTGGCACACATTCTGCAGTTTATGCGAATGGCAGTGAGGAGAATTTTGGATAGATAAATACATAAAAAAAACTTTACATTATTCTCACGTCACTTTCTTTTTAGATAATAAAACAAGAAAAATACCACATATTTCAGTACACACTATCTCTACCTTTATTTTCCTAAATAATGATGTAAAATTAATGTAGAGTTTTTAATATGTGAATAACGTTACTCTTCTAGATACTCATCAAAAAGTTCTTTAATGTTGGATACTCATAATAAGTTCTTTAATGTTGGATACTCATCAATAAGTTCTTTAATAACCATTTATGAAACACGGAGATGTATCTGTGTCAGACACATGAGAACGTGTCTTACGTATCTGAATGTATTTAATTAAAAAGATTATTATTTTTAGTTTGATCACGTCTAAGACACTACTTAGATACGATCCATTAATTTTTTTTTTAAAAAAAATTAATTTCTATGACTAATGTCCAATTAGTAAACTCGTAACTCACTCAAACTCAATCACATGACTGACGTCCTAAGTCATTATTTTCTCATATTAGTATTTTAAGTTTTATCTTTTTACTCGCCACTATTAAGTTTTTAAATTTTATCTTTTCACACACCACTATTTTCATCTGCTTTTTCTACCTCTTCTTGTACCAAGTCATTCACTTCGTCGTCACCGAAGCTTACCTCACGCTACTATTCCCTCTAGTTAAGTTTTTTGGATGCACATGTATTTGTACATAGTTAATTCTATTAAGAGAAGTTAGTTTAAAAGATTTTTTTAAAAATGTCAATAGAAATTATGCTTCATATTTTTGGGGAAGGACTTATTAAGTATTAAATATTGACATATATTAAGATATTATAAATTTTAAGTTTATAAAAATAATATTAATGAATTATTAATATTTTTTCTTTTCTTAAATTTTGCAATTATATATATACGTAAACCAAGTTCTTTAATTTACTTTTTATATATATATATATATATATATATATATATATATATATATATATATATATATATATATATATATATATATGTTGTATCCGTGTCATATAGTTTTTTGAATTTAGTGTGTTCTCCTATTTATGTCTGTGTCGTGTCTCGTATCTGTGTATATGTATGTGTGTGTGTATATATATAGTGCATATGTTTTGTGTCTGTATCCTATAATTTTTTAAATTTAGTGTATTTTCGTATTCATGTTTATATCATATCCCGTATCCATATCCGTGTGCTTCATAGCTAACCACAATAGGAATTTCCCGTTGCATGTGGCAAGATATTGCTTGACATTGGTTCCATGACTTCCATCACTTAATAATATCCATCAATTGTGTAATAGCTAGGATATGGTTATTGTGTTTCGAAACCCACTTGGGTTATAGTAGTTACGGAAATATTGGCATTTATCAACATTTTATCTTCCTGATCAATCTCAGTCCCAACTACCAAGAGAAACTTTACTATTGCGGGGCAAAGGCAGATAAACATTTAGTCGTGATGTAGGCGGGCAGGGAAATCAAACCTCGTAATGCTGCTAGAGTATATAAATTTGATAAATTTGAACAAAAGTTTCAGGCTGCTGCAGCGAAAATGGGAAAACCTGCTTTTGGGGGCCGTTGTGTTAGCTGGTGAGAAAGATTTTGCGCAACTGAGTGCTTTGACGGGTCCCAAAACATCAATACTTGATAGTTGATACATCAATGCAACAGTAATCTTGAAATTCAACACCTCATCCGTTGGAATACACCAGAACTAACTCGGATTCTATGATTTCCACATGTTGCTCCCATTACATTTTTCCCCATCTGGCATATTGGACATATTATTTTCAACTACACCAAGCTCATGGAATGCTTCACCTCTAAAAAGTCCAACCATACGCTCCTCTAAAAAGTTAACTCAAGGCTTTTGCAAATCATCTATGTAAGTATGGTCAAAGTGCAAGCTATCTCTTCATAAATGACTCAAGTAATAACATTCTGTCAAAATTACTAAGGCAGTACAGAAATCTAAAGTATAAGCTGCAATAGGAAACTGCAAAAACTCATACATCAACCAACAGTAATATCAAATGCACACACAAATTATTTAATTTTCCAGAGCATATATTTTTCTTCCTCATTTGAGGGGTGTAGGTGCTTGATCCAAAAGTCCTCATTGTCTCAGCTTCACATTCATTTCCGCAGGAAAGACCTTGCCTCGGTGGTTGAAGATCATGAAGTCTAGGTTGGCAGGTAAAGAAACAATCCTGCACCCAATGATAACTCTGGTGATTGGGATCCAAATAATTCCATAACAAGTGATATTTGCCAGCAGAGTCGAAGTTAAAACATTATGAAGTTATATACCTCAACTATGAGCACAGTACAACCAAAGACAGGAATTACAAAGTTTTGCAAACAGAAAATTCCTTTGACAAGGGATAAATATAGCATCAACTTCATAAAACATGATAGGAAACCATGGATTTGCTTGTTATAGAAAAATCACAATGGAATGACTGAATTAATTAATCATAATGTTAACAAATTATTCCTCTAGTTGAGATGAAAAGAAGCAAAACAAATTAAATAAAAATAAAATACATAACCCAAATTGCCCGATAATGTAATCTTATTTACTGAACATAAGACTGCGTATAGCAATAACAAAATAAGTATTTGCTACTTTACTCTTATGTCTTGCCTAGAAATATTATGTCCATCTGTTTTCAAATTCCTAACAAGCAAGGCGGGGTAAAGTTGATTTTGAATTATTTCTTGCTTTTAACTTGCATAAGGTGAAAGTAAATTTTTTTATTCCTCTTAACTTAAACACCTTCTCTATTTCTATTTCTGTATTACTCGATAGCTTCACTCATCTCTATCAAGCATGTTCTAAGACAAAATTACCTACAAATAAAACAACAGAACTGGATCAAGGAAGACAAAGCTTAAAAGGACAATACCTAGTATTAGCAACTTATGTTGCGTATAGTGCATTTTGGGAACTATCTCAAAGCTCACTCATTTCACAACCCATTTGAAAAATAGATATAGTGCCTTTGAATACCAAAACTAATTTTTCTAAAATCAATTCTACTAAAAAACCATTCAACACCAATTATCCAAACAAGCACACTGAAGTACCTAGAACAAGAGCAACCCAGTAGCATGCAACTATAGCAAAACCTTTCTCGTAGATGCCATTTCAGAATTCAGAATAGTTTCCTCAGTTCATATTCACCTATCTTTACAACCCTCCTAACTTTTAAACCTTCTCTATTTCCAGCCCCTGTAAATTTTAAGCCTTAAGACAGAATGCGATCAGCAACAGAACTTCATCAAGCCAGTAAAGAGAAGAGCAACGTTTGCCAAGTGTATGGTTCACACTTCAAAAATGACACTAGTTTTCATTCCCATTTCCCAGTGTCAAGGAATTTATATCATATCATAGCTTTTCTTGGAAACAAATGCTATCAAGTTGTTAGTTCTTTTTTTAGGATACAATAACCTCCAGGCTCTAACTAATAATAATAGGTAAGATAGCAAAATGAAATTAACCACAAACTTAAATTCAATAGAATGTAGCATTCAAACTGATAAACAAGGAGTTACCTGTTCTCTTCAGAGTCTGGGTGTATGGACAAGAACTTGCCTGGCACAGTCAGAGCAGCCCACATACAAAGAAGTAATCCAAGAGACAGCTCAATCACCACCTGCATTCCCAAAATCTTAGATGCATAAACTAAACAGAAACATAAAATCAATCAAATCCAAGTTTTAAAAAAACAGCAAAATTAATTAAAGAAAAATAATAATTACATTGAATGGAGGCCCTGAAAACTCTTCCTCCGTAATCTTCAACAAACCTCTGTCTGCAACAAAATAAGATCCGATTTTAGATAAGAATGCACAAATTCCTGAACCTTAGCACCAGCAAAGTTCAGAGACATGAGTAAAGCATGTAATTTTGGATTACATTGGATGGTTGAATAAGCAGCGTGAAATAGAATCAGAACCCCGAGAACTCCAACAGTGAAACCTAAACCCATTTTCGAGAGCGATTTAGATCTACTCTGATGATTGTCTTATCTTGGACGGCAACAACCACTGAAAGATTCGAGATTTCGAGGTCGCAGACCCTCGAAGAAGCAACTAGCAAAGGTGTCCGTCTACCCCAAATAGCGACAAAAGCCAAATAGAAACACCAAATTGTACTTATAAATAAACTTATATTCTTACATCAAATAATATATATATTCTTTTTTACATTTTATTTAATATTATTTATTATACATATTTTTTTATTATTTTTTTCACTTAATTATATTTATTAAAAATAATATAAATAATAATACATTTATTTTTAAAAATATAAAAATATCTTTTTCTCTTGTACACACCCTCGTATATATGTTACAATAAATAATAAATAAATTAAAAATTAAAACTTACATAACACAAATAATTCAAAATAATTATTGTATTTATTTATTACGAATATTTTAATATTTTTAAATAATTTTATTTATGTTTTTTAATTATTTTTAAAAATTTATTATATTAATATATTTATATCATATCATATTTATATTTATATTTTATAAATCAAAATTACAAAATAGATATGCAAATAAATAAAACTTTTTCAACTTATTATTAATTTTGATTCACACAAGTGTAAAAGATTTTTATAATATTAACATAATTATAGTGATTCATTAACATATATAATTTTGAGTGAAAAACTAATTTTATTCTAAATACTGAAATTTTCTTTTTTAAAAGTGTGTTTTACCAAGTTTAAATTTATGATATGCGTGAACCACTTAACATATATATAATTAAAAGAGTTTGGTCTATCAACTAGTTATTATTGTCATGGTTCAATTTTTTTTAATGATATGATAATAGGTATAATTTAATAATAGTGTAAAAACTTTTTATACTAACTACTAATCAAAATTAAATTCAAAACTGATAGGTTGCTAATTGTCCTCTCTTTAAAGTTTAAACTAGACCATAAACTCCACTCTTCCTAAACTTTTTAAAAACACTCAATAAATTAGCCTATTAGTTAAGAGTATTACTTTATATATTGATTATTCAGGTTTAAATTTTATGTTAGCACCTAAGCTTATGTGTGATGCACATAATAGTATAGTATAAGATAAGATGATAAGATAATATAAAATATAATAGTATAATTAATAGAATAAGACATAGTCTTATCTTTTGTTTGATAACAAAATGATAAATTAACTGATTGTATAACATTTTTTTAAGACCAAAAAATACTTTAGCATAAAAATTAAAATAATTAAAAAATAATAATAAAAACCTTATGGTGGTGGTGGTGGTGACGGTGGCGGTGGTGGTGTGCGGTGGCGGTGGTGGTGACGCAAGGGAGAAGAATGATAAAAAATGAAATTAAGAATAAAATTGGAATAGAAATCTTATCATGTATTGTCATGTACTATGGAAGGGGATAAAATTATCAGCTTAGAATAGGATAAAATAACTTGACCTGATTTCATTATACTATCAGTTAAATATACCAAACATTAAATAAGACCTGATAGTATTAACTTATACTATCATATCTTCTTTATACAATGTACTAAACGTAGCCTAAAGAAAATGCACCAGCCTCATAGGCTACGTTTGGCACACCTGATAGTATAAGATAACAGGATAAGATCTGATAGTATAAATAAGCTGATAAATTCTTATACTATCAAATATTTAGTGTATATAGTATAAATAATATGATAGTATATATAATTATTTTATATGACCATATTACCCTTCTTGACCATCCAGAAGGAGAAGTTCCTCAAATTGTTCTTTGCCCCCTCCCATCTCCCCACTGTCGTCCACCCAAACCATTATAGGGTGCCAACAACGAAACTAATGTAATTGTTTCTTCACAAAACTCATATTACGAAGCAAACTCTTGTTGTAGTATACGATAATGGATGTTGCCGGCACTGGAAAATCTCTTACCGAAATCCAGTTTCTGACGAACCGAGTCATACCCAATTCAAATTGGTTTCTTGTTTTGATGAGCAGTTCTTAGTTTCTTGTAATTGCCACATGGCCCTTTGTTTGCGTGACTCTAATGGTTGCAGAACTGGCACGATGGTTGTAGATCCCCCGCGGATGGTGCTTCGCGGTGGCGCAGATGGAGCTTCACTGGTGGGGTGGTTGCAGATCTGCCTTGGATGGTGCTTCACGGTGGCGTGGATGGAGCTTCACGGCGCAAAATGGTTGCAAATCTGGCGCGGTGGTTGCAGATCCGCCGCGGATGGTGCTTTACGATGGCGTGGATGGTGCTTCCTGGTGTTTCACGGTGGTTGTTCCAAGTGGTGCTTCCTGGTGCTTCTCGCTGCGGATGGTGCTTCGCGGTGGCTTCCTGGTGTTTCACGGTGGTTGTTCCAAGTGGTGCTTCCCGCCGCAGATGGTGCTTCACGGTGGCGTGGATAGTGCTTCCTGGTGCTTCACAGTGGTTGTTGCAAGTGGTGAGGATGAAGTTCTTGGTAGAGAAAGAAAAGTTTGGACGGAGAGGGAAGAAGTTGAGGGGTAAGATAGGGAGAGATATGCTATCAGGTCTTATCATGAGGTGAGACAGAGGATAGTGTTATCAGGTCAGAGTGGGATAAAAATGCAAGACCTGATTTGATTATATTATCAGGTTAAATTACCAAACAATTGATAACACCTGATAGTATTAGTTAATACTATTATATTTTTTTTATCATGTACACCAAACACACCCATATGGGGTTATACTTAACGGATGGTTTTATGCGTGTTTATTAAATCAAGTGAGAGATATTTCAAAAACATCTATGCGGAGTTAGGTGTATTTATAAGTGAATTATATTTTTATGAGAATAAAAGTTTGAGTCCTAAAGTAGTTCAAAAGAAAAAAGTCCTAGAGATGTTATTAGTGGGAAGGTCTAATCGAAAAAATTAGTTTTATAGGTGTATTTGAATTAGTTGTGAAAAAAATTATTTTAATAATTGATTATATGTATAATTAATTATATGTATAAATGATTATTGATATAATTAATTATAATATAATTAGTTTTATATTTAGATATATTAATTGAAAATTAATTTTAAAATAATTTGTTTCATTTAAATTATTTAAAAATATCACTTTTCTATAATAATTAAAAAAGATGTGAAATGATTTATTTATAATATAATATTTTATGTTTTATGATTATTTAGTAAAAATAATATAATAAACTTTTATTTAATTTTTTTTATAAAAACTGCTCAAAAATGTTGATTATGAAAAAAGCTTTTTAACTCATGAAAAAACGTTTTATTATTTTAATCAATTTTAACATCACTTTAACCTATAAACAGGTTTTTTAACTCAAATTTTTTTTTAACAAAATATAATTTTTACCAAATAAACACTACTTAAAAAATATAGAAATATCTTCAAAATTAAAAAATTAAAAAATTAAATTAAATTAAAAATGTTTATATATAATGGAATTTTTTTAAGTTTTTTAAAATATATTTATCTGTTAAATAGAGATGAATTTCTTAAAATACGATTAAATAATTAAGCGATATTTTTTTTAACAATATTATCTATAAAAAACAAACAGATCATTTAATAATTAAATGGAACAATTCTAATTAACTTATAATAATAAAAACAAGTGATCATCATCATCAAAAAATCAGAAAAACGAAAGAGAGATCATCAACGATCCCCGACAATATAGGACGCTTCTCCAAACAGACAATTTGAATAAACTGCTCTTTATCTCATATAATCTTATCTATTTTTTATTTTTTGGATAAGCACTCTTATCAAGTTATACATAGATTATTCTTAAACAAATTATTAATTATTATTTGCGAACAAAAAAAAAAGCAAATATATTATTGATAAATATATATATATATATATATATATATATATTTTTTTTTTTTGCTTACCAAAAAAAGAAAAGAATACTTATCATTATATCATGTAGAAGTCCAAATTTTTTAGGATTTATCAATCAAACCCAAAAACAAGTTTGATTCCATGACTTAATAGGAAGTAAACAAAAACAAAAAAGGTATTACTCTCCTAACAAGGAACGGAGCTAACCCACTTATAAGTATCAACACACCAATCCAAACCCCCTAACACACATTCTCAGATTCATTCCATACGCCTCTGTAGGATTATTCATACACCTTCTTCAGTTCTTCCACCATGGCCAACCAACCTCAATCCTCTGATGCGTAAGATCTCTGTTTCTTCGCGATCGTTCTATTCTTGTTACCGCATTCATCGTTTTCCATTTCGATTTCGATTTCGTCGAATCTGATTGTGCCTTTGTGTTGTGTTTGGCGGTTGACAACTTCTTTCTTTTTTTTTTGAATTATTATTATTATTATTATTATTATTTTATTTTTTTGCAGTAAGGGAACGAAGAGGGACTTCAGCACGGCGATTTTGGAGCGGAAGAAGGCGCCGAATCGGTTGGTTGTTGACGAGGCCGTCAACGATGACAACTCCGTTGTCGCGCTTCACCCTGACACCATGGAGAAGCTCCAGCTCTTCCGCGGCGACACCATCTTGATCAAGGTAATGCTTACTTTTGCGTTTGGTTATAAGAGAATTAGGTTTCTGGGTTGTGATTAAAGACTACTGAAAGTGTTTGTTTTTGTAAGGGTTAAAATCTGTGAATTCATTCGTAGAAGCAGCTAATTTTGTTATTTTATATAGGACATTGAGGTTCCCTTTACTTCCGATAATGTTAGTGTTATTAATTAGGGCTTGGGTATATGAGAAAGTAGAAAGCTTGAAGCTTGACGCATTTGGATTGCTTTCTAGTTTGTTTTCATGGTATAAGTGGTGTGATTTGTATCCAGAGAGGGGTGGGATGCTGATAGAACAGTGCTGATTATTTGGACTTGAAAAAGAGTACATTCTGTGCTAAATGTTTTGACTTGCTACTAATTGCTATGCAAATGCCTCTGGTAATTTTTTTGCTGAAGTGGAAGTTGAATTGAAAAACGAGGCCATTCTATACTGAGTATTTAGGGCTATTATATTTTCTGTAATGTTTTTTCTTTAGTGGAAGTTCGAGCCGTTTCATTCCTTCCTTGTATAAGAATAACTAGTTCCCTATTTAATCAGTTATGTTTCTTTGCTGCTCTTGGTCTTTAGGGAAAGAAAAGGAGAGATACAATCTGTATTGCACTTGCTGATGACACATGCGAGGAACCAAAAATAAGAATGAACAAGGTTGTGAGGAACAACCTTAGGGTTAGGCTCGGAGATGTTGTTTCGGTGCATCAATGTGCTGATGTCAAATATGGAAAGCGAGTCCACATTCTTCCTGTGGATGACACTATTGAAGGGGTAACAGGGAGTCTCTTCGATGCATACTTAAAACGTGAGTTACTACTTCATTGTGTTTGGTGGGCACTATAAAGTTTTTTTTTTTTCTGGCTCTCTTATTTATTGATTTTATCTCTACCAATTTTTTTCCTTTTGGAGACAGTTATTATTTTGATTTTTCAAACTTACACCACCTAAAATGACAAAACTGTTAAGCGCCAATAAATAGTTGGTTGCAGAGAAGGAATTACCTGATTCCAATCACTAACAAATGACAATCAATGACCTTATATAGTATAGTGGCTTCCTTGTGCTATGAGAGGTTCAATATAATGATTTAGTCATGAATTCTTTTATATACATAATAAGCGATTGCAAATCTTGAGTTGTTGCACAGTGTCAATGCTTACTACATAGATGAAGAAAGTATTTTCTTATTCTCTTTATGAAAATGTCTAGGTTGAGTTTATATTGTCACACTAAGCATTGGTTTCTTTGAGAATTATTACCATCAAGTTATTGAAATTAAATGGCAGCAGGACATAGTAGAACTTCTGCTCCGTTATTTTCATTGACATTTGCTTGGCTCACTAACATGTAAGCTTGTTGCATTGTAATTTATTTTGGATACTAAGTCCACTTTCTACTTTTGCAGCTTATTTCCTGGAATCATATCGTCCAGTGAGGAAGGGTGACTTCTTCCTTGTGAGAGGGGGGATGAGAAGTGTAGAATTCAAGGTTATTGAAACTGACCCTTCTGAGTACTGTGTTGTTGCCCCAGACACTGAGATCTTCTGTGAAGGAGAGCCTGTTAAAAGGGAAGATGAGAATCGATTAGATGAGGTTGGTTATGATGATGTCGGCGGTGTAAGAAAGCAGATGGCACAGATTCGGGAACTAGTGGAATTGCCACTGAGGCACCCACAGTTATTCAAGTCTATTGGTGTTAAGCCACCAAAAGGAATTCTGCTGTATGGACCTCCTGGGTCTGGCAAGACTCTAATTGCTCGCGCAGTTGCAAATGAAACTGGTGCCTTCTTTTTCTGCATCAATGGCCCTGAGATCATGTCAAAACTGGCTGGTGAGAGTGAAAGTAATTTGAGGAAGGCATTTGAGGAAGCAGAGAAGAATGCACCATCCATCATCTTCATTGATGAGATAGATTCAATAGCTCCAAAGCGGGAAAAGACACATGGTGAAGTTGAGAGGAGGATTGTTTCCCAGCTCTTGACCCTCATGGATGGGCTTAAATCACGTGCACATGTAATTGTTATTGGAGCCACAAATCGTCCCAATAGCATTGACCCTGCCCTTAGGAGGTTTGGAAGGTTTGATCGGGAGATAGATATTGGTGTTCCAGATGAAGTTGGGCGTCTTGAGGTTCTTCGAATTCATACAAAGAATATGAAGCTCTCTGAAGATGTAATATTGAAATTCATTTCTCCGTAAGTCATTGTTTGATCTAAATGCTCTAAATTCTGAAAGAAATTTGTTCAATGTGTCAATTGCAGGTTGATTTAGAAAGGATTGCTAAGGACACCCACGGCTATGTTGGTGCTGATCTAGCTGCTTTGTGTACTGAAGCTGCACTTCAATGCATCAGAGAGAAAATGGATGTGATTGACTTGGAAGATGAGTCAATTGATGCTGAGATATTGAATTCCATGGCAGTGTCAAATGAGCATTTCCAGACTGCTCTTGGATCAAGCAATCCTTCTGCTCTCCGTGAAACAGTAAGTATTTTATCAGCAGTTTTAGAAGTTCCTTTTATCAATGTTAAGCTTGCTGTTCTCTTGTTCTCACTCTCTTGGCTACCACCTTTTGTGACTACACCTTCCGAAGTTTGTTGATGTATCTCTAACTTCAATTTTGCTAATGAACTAGGTTGTTGAAGTGCCTAATGTCAGCTGGGAAGATATTGGTGGTCTTGAAAATGTTAAGAGAGAACTCCAAGAGGTAACTGAAGCTCTTCCATTGAATCTCATTGCTGCACTTGTCTTCTTTCATCTGCCTCTGGATTTTAATACTGTTCTCTTTTGCAGACCGTTCAATATCCAGTGGAGCACCCTGAAAAATTTGAAAAGTTTGGAATGTCACCTTCAAAGGGGGTTCTATTCTATGGTCCTCCTGGGTGTGGTAAAACCCTTTTGGCAAAAGCTATTGCCAATGAATGTCAAGCAAACTTTATCAGTGTCAAAGGTCCTGAGCTACTTACAATGTGGTTTGGAGAAAGTGAGGCTAACGTGAGGGAGATTTTTGACAAGGCTCGTGGTTCTGCTCCATGTGTCCTATTTTTTGATGAACTTGACTCTATTGCAACTCAGGTTTGTAACAATCGTGGTTACTAAGATATGATTTGGACTTTGGGCAAAACTTTCTGGTTTCTGAAACATTTTTGTATTTATTTAAATATACTGAATAGAGAAGCCTTTAGATAACTATAATTATCTTTTGTGGTTACCTGTCTAAATATTTTCTTTGCTTTATCTTGCAGAGAGGTAGTAGTGTTGGAGATGCTGGTGGTGCTGCTGACAGAGTTTTGAACCAGCTGCTTACAGAAATGGATGGGATGTCAGCAAAGAAAACTGTGTTCATCATTGGGGCCACTAATCGACCAGACATTATAGACCCTGCTCTTCTGCGTCCAGGCCGTCTAGACCAGTTAATTTATATTCCCCTCCCCGATGAGGACTCCCGTCATCAGATATTTAAAGCTTGCTTGAGAAAATCCCCAGTCTCAAAAGATGTTGACCTTAGAGCTCTTGCAAAGTATACTCAAGGCTTTAGTGGTGCTGATATTACTGAGATTTGCCAGCGTGCATGCAAGTATGCCATAAGAGAGAACATTGAGAAGGTACAATTCTGGCCACCTTTTTCTCTATATTCTATTTACCAAGTCCCATGATAACTGTATAAATTATTGTAAAATTGGATTCATTTTAAGATATTTTCTTTTTCAATTTCTCTTCGCAGGACATTGAGAGAGAAAGGAGGAGAAGAGAGAACCCTGAGGCCATGGAAGAGGATATTGAAGATGATGTAGCCGAAATCAAGGCAGCTCATTTTGAGGAATCAATGAAGTATGCACGGAGGAGTGTAAGCGATGCTGACATTCGCAAGTACCAGGCATTTGCCCAAACATTGCAGCAGTCAAGAGGGTTTGGAACAGAGTTCAGGTTTGCAGATGCAAGCTCTGGTGGTGGTGCAGCTGCATCTGACCCATTTGCAACTGCTGGTGGAGCTGATGAAGATGATCTTTACAGTTAGGTCAACTTATACGTTTATTTTTATTCATGAATGCCCGTGCTGTCTTATTTATGATGTACTTCTCCTTTTGTGTATGAAGTCTCTAAGGCTTTCTTTTGATTATTATTGTCATTGCTTCGTAAAAGGCATTGATTCATATGGCCAGCATTAGGTGCGAGCCTCTTTGAAAGTATGAAAGAATTATTTCAGTGTTTTTATTGTATAACTCGAAAGCTTCTGAAACTATTGTGCTCAGTTCTCAAGTACCAACTCCTTATATAAACGTTCCTTTACACACAAATGAAGTCATTTTTGTACCATAAGAGTTTTATGGATATTAAATATTTTAACTTATATATTTCACGAAATTTGTTGTTTCTTTTTGTTTTCTACAGTGTTGTTCACATGGCATTTGTGGATGGTCTGAAATGATTATCTTCTTATCTTCGTTATCTGAAATTACACACTTTGTTAGAAATTTCAATTCTCCTTTTATAACATAATGCTGTTATTTGATGTACGTAGTTGATCCCATCTAGTAAGAAAAGTTTTTGGTTTTTTTTTATGTTTTTATTTTTGTGATTATTGTAACCTGCAAAAACCTATGAACTATTTGCATAACTTAGGGCGTCATGTTTTAGATGAGCAACCACATGGGGTGAGGGAGCTTGTCGTTAGAGGATTTTGTTGGTGTTTCTTTTGTGAGTCGTGTTTTTAGTTAGCGGCCTTGGGCCCCTCCCCCCACTTTTTTATTTGGTCAACAAACTTTCATTTATTGAGAACCAAAGGTAGTAACATGCTTACATCAAAGAAACTGGTACAACAAAATCTAATCAGAGATCAAGCTAAAACTTAAGATTTACAATCAATAAAAACATTATAGTGAAAAAAAAAACTAAAACAACGATGATTTTGTATCACACAACAGATTGACAGTAGTATACAAGTGAGCTCGTCAGATCTTTGATCTTGGTACTAACGGCATCTAAGCATCCAACTACAGCGACACTAAGAAAGGGTGATTGACACAAACATCCGAACATCAAAGCAGAACAGCAACTAAGTACACAATTCCACTGGTCTGAACATGGGGGTCCCAAGCCCACTCCACCATCTCAAGCTTATAGTCCACTTTGCCACCATCATCACCTCCACTCTAGTAGAAAGGGGGATAAAAAAAGGGATTAGAAAAGAAAGAAAAAACTCATAAAAAAAGAGGGGAGACTCCCATAAAAGAGGAGGAAAAACTTTTACAAGAGGAGAGGAAGTTCCCATAAGAGAGAGTTTTTACAAGGAAGGAGTTCACTGGAAACCACCGTGGAGAGAAAGATCTACCTCCATGTGGTCGGTAACCACCCTAAAAAAAGCAAACTTCTGTTGTCGGTGCTCTTATGTGGGAGCTTTAGCCCATTTAGTAATCAATAAAAGAATATTCTATGGCGGTACGGCCCTATTCAAGTCTTAATTATTTGGAAGCTTTGTTTAATATGTAGATACTCTTAGTCAAAAATTGTTTTGGTACATCTACTATGAATAATTAAATTCCAATCTACCTTACTTGGTGGTCTTGCTTTGTCCCGGAATGGAATAACAATTCAGTAGTCTCAATAGAAACTGATCTCCCGATGCTAGTTCTGTATTGTTTTTACTCATGGTATGATTTGAGTTCCAGCCATGAGTCACTCATTGTTGAACATGCATGTAAGAACCATTTAAGCAGAATTTGGGATGTCAAACTTCATCTTTTGAGGGATGGGAATGACTGGAATGTATTCTAACACTCAAAATAAACTTTTTTTAGGTTAAAATTACAAACGAAAAAAAAAAACGACCCCTCCACTTATATTCATGGTGCAAGTTACCCCCTAAATTTTCCCCTTGAAGTGTGTAAAATGCCCGGGAAAAGTCATGACTTTATGGGCACTCTTTTGGCTGAAGCTCGAGACTTTCAATCATCCACCGAAAAAAGTCATGTATGATTCATTGACTTCTTATGGGCTCGGGAATAACCGTGATCACGATTTATTGGGTGTTACAAAGCCAGGCCCAGAAACTTATGTTTATAATTGGGCTCAATTTAGTTCCCAAAAGTAAATCTGTTTTTCATTTATTAGGCCCAGTCCTAACTGTTTATTCTTTATTTTTTTCTTCTGGTTTCATTTGCCAAAATCTTAGCACGGACATGTCATTTTTAATATGTATCTGCATGTTGAACACGTGTTTATATTAGACACATGAAAACGCATGTATGACACACTTATCCTATGTATCTAATTAAAAAAATTATTTTTTTTGACTTAAACACGTCTTAGACACTGTTCGGATACATTTAAACACGTTTAGGACACGATTTGGACACAGTCTATTAATATTTTTTAAAAAATCAATTAATATTTAGATATTTCCTCTAATTAATTTTTTTGGATGCACATGTACTTGTACATAGTTAATTCTATTAAGAGAAGTTTATTTATGAGATTTTTTAAAAAAATATCAATATAAATTATACTTTATATATTTTGGGAGATGTTTACTAGGTAAAAAATATTGGAATATATGACATATTAAGATATTGTAAATTTTTAAACTTATAAAAATAACATTAATGAATTATGATTTTTTTTTAAATTTTACAATTATATATAAACATAAATCAAGTTTTTTAATTTACTTTGATATTAATTTTTATATATATATATATATATATCGTCAATTGTGTCTTATAATTTTTTAAATTTAATATATTCTCATATCCGTATCTGTATCTATATCGTGTCTCGTATTCGTATATGTATTTATATTTTATAGTTAAAATCAAGACTTGATTTCTATTTTAAATTTCTGTCAGTTGAAACAATTCTTTTTAGTATAGTGATCATAAATTTTTTTAAGGAATATATTTTCCATGATAGAAATATTGTTTTTTTAAGCTGAAATAATAAAAAAAATGTAGAATATTCTTTTTTAAAAAAAATTGCATTTCCTTTTCGTTTGATTATTCCGTTCTTGTTGTCTCATCCGTTATCTGAAAGCACTGTGCACTATGATTAAGCCTAAAAGTTTAGCAAAATAAAAAGGTACAAAAGTGTCCCATTCGTAGCACATCCAAGTGGGTTAATGACACGAATATAGTATGTTTTGAGTCAAATTAACCAGCTCACATGCTCAGTGATGGGACTAGGACATCGGCCCAAGTCAAGGTTTGATATGCAGGAGAAACAGGGTTCATGTTCCTCAAAGGAAAGCAAGCCACGAGTTCGTAGGCTTAGGGTTGGTGTGGTACAAGGATGAGAGTGGGGGCATCTATCTCTATGTCAAGAGTGAAAACATGATTTGAGCCAAAGATTGCTATGTTTAGAGACATGATTTGAACCAAAGATAGTTGGGGCTTGTCACAGGGTACTGACTAGACTAAATAACTTTTTGAGAGGCAGTCTCACATGGAAACTCAAGTGTAATGGGTCCTCAATCACTTTTTAGACACATGATGAGAAGGTAATTATTTGGCGTTCTATGTGTTTCTCTATCACGTCACAATTTAGTTGAAGGAGGACTATTGTGCGAGGAAGTATAGTCAGTACACTACTTTTTTCTTCAAATATATGTATCTAGTTTAGAGTTGTTAAACTATATATAGATATGTATATAAACTTTTTTATATAATTATACAAGTTTAGATAAAATTTTAGAAGTAAGATGATAAATAAATTTTGATAGGAAAAAAAAAACATATGTAAGTAAAATGATTCGTAATAGTTAAGCTTAGGTTCATAGTACCCTAAGAACACACAAAGTATCTTGTCCATGAGCGATGAGACAGCCAGAATTTCCAGTTACAAGGCAAGATTTAGTTATGCCGACAATTAGCCACTTAAAAGGAAAGAACTTGTTTAACAATTAGGCTCATAAAGCAAAAGTTTAGAACTATCAAAAGTTCAACTTAGGTTCATATATAGTTCCCAAAACAAACAAACTATCTTGTTCATGAAAGATGAGACAACCAGAAATTTCATTTACAGGGCAAGACTCAATTATGCCAACAATTAACCACACATAAGGAATAACTTGTTTAATATAGTTAGGCTCATAAAACAAAAGTTTAGAACTATCAAAGTCTTGGAAGATCGTAGTACGTATTAACAATAATTAATAATTTAGTACATACATCTCTATAATTATTAATGTGTCCTTTACCTATGTGAAGCTTGCCCACTAGCTACTAAGGCACTACCTTTATTTGGATTAGGAAACTTTATATAAGATCTCAGATGTTACACTTACAAATATAAAGTCGCACAAGAAGTACCATTTGAATTGTAATGTGAACCGAAGACAGCTTCATTTTTGTGATTGAAGGGGACAATGTTCGTTGGCAATCATCTAATGCATTAGTGGCACAATAATTGGCGAGAAACACATCAAATCATATCATATACCGTAAAATAATAATGCAGAGAGCAACATCATATCATACACGTAGATAACAATTATGCCGTTGAGGAAAGAGGGGTATGCCTTGTACACCCCATCAATTTTCTACCTTCCTCTCCCTTTCTCCTTTTTTCCCTTTTTTCCTTTGCCATTTTTCCATGTGTTGAATTTCATGATACAGATATATTTATGATACTCCAAACAATAACTTGCTAAAGATTCTTGCAAATGTAGACTAATAATAATTAGTCTCACAGTTACTAGTTGTATTGAAAAAAAAACACATTTATTAAGTTAAATTTAATTATTCATCTATTATCATGATAAAAGTTTTTTATCTTTATTATTGGTCATTTTAAAATCAAATTTTAGTTTTTGTTAATATAATTATAAGAAATTATTTATATATTCTTATCCTAAATCCTAATATATTGAAATTTATAAATTCATTTTTTAATACTTTTGTAATATATAATTAAAATCATTTATTTGAAAATGCTCTATATATAATTTTTTATCGCAATTTTTGTAATAACAAATACAGTTTCAATTTTTAGAGAGAAGTTTTATTTAATTATATGATGTTATGATAATATTTTTCTTTTAAATATATTTAATACATTAAAAATTGAATGAAAAGTGGTTGATTTAGAGACTGCAAAATGAAAATGCGTGTAGAGTTTGCCCTCTGTAAACAATCTGACGTGATGATTTTTGTTTTCCATTTTTCTCAATCATAATAAAATTAAAATACTAAAATTGTAAAAAGAAAAAAAAGATACAAATTGAGACTACCTATAGATCATGGAAGCAAATAAAATACTAGGTTCAGTAATTTATAATTCGGTCCAGTTTAGTTCAAGAGTTCAGTTCATAAGTCATTTTGCCCACCCCTACCTATAGATTATCATTATGGAAGCTCTTCACGTGAATACTTTGAAACTAGCTATAAGAAGTTAAAATAAATATACAAATAAAAATATAAAATAAATGATGAAACTTATTTCTCTAACTACTAATTAGTTGTTAATAAAAGTGATAGTGAGACTTGTAGCCCGAACTTAGGTGATATAAATCTTTTTATTAATTTTTTAAAATGGTTTTACCATTTACTTATGTGTATTTAATCTAATATTGTATATTTAATTATTTTTTTTATTTTATCACGTCACATTAAAATAAGATCATGCATACGAAATAATTATATTATTTGTTCATTGTATACCAACTGAACTTTGCTAATTCCTTCAACAAATAGAATACATAACCAATTCATAATTATATTATTTGCTTGTTGTATACAAACTCTAAAATTTGCATAACATATGTGATCAACAGTTAAGGAATTTTTATAATATTAGTGATTTAAATATGCGAGAAAGTACTTATGAGAAAAGACATCCTTAATACTTTAAATGAGAATTAGAGCATGTTTGAAAAAGATTAAATTTTTTTCAAACAGCTATTTTTGGAAGATTAAGTTGTTTTATGAAATAATTATTATATTTGGATAAAAAAATTATTTTTTAAAAATTTTTTACACAAAATTCAATACAAAATAAAAGTTTTTTTCAGTTAATAATTATAAGTTAAAGATTGGAACTTATAATTTTAGTTTATAGATTATTTCTTTTAGTTTATAGATTATTTCTTACATTTTGATATGTAAATACTATTTTACCTTAATCAAATAATTTTTTTAATCATTTTATACCTATTTTAGTAATTTAATGCATAAAAGCGATTCTTTTTTATATCATCCAAACGAATCATATTAATTTAAAATCGCTTTACAGCTAATGCATCCAAACATAAAAATGAATCGATTATAACACATATTCTATAATTTTCAATTTTCTCAAACAAGCCTTTAGTCTCATACATAAAGAATGATTATTTCTTTTTTGTAAAACTTGAAAAACACACCACTCAAAAGCGTTGTATGAATTTGTGATATAAAAATATTTCTGTAAATTACTCTACTCTCATTTATATCGTGTTTATTATGTAGATCTATATTCTATTGTAAATTTTACACAAATTTTTATTTTATATATATATAAACAATTAACTCCAAAATAATGCTATGGCTAATGAATTGGTTGGTTAACTCGTTAACCCATAAATATTTTATAGTCAAATGTTATTATTCCTAGGAGGAATTCTTGTATAAATACAACCTACCATGTGAGATTTACATATAATTAATAAGAAGATGCTAACACATAAAAATGGATTCCACCAAAATCATCTTATCACAAGAAACCCATCTCTGCAAATACTAAAAAGAAAAAAAGTAATATCAAAAGAAAAAAGAAGGAAAAAATGCTTGAATCACAAACCAACACCATCTAAGGTCCTGAACAGAAAAAAGAAATAGAGCATGGAGAGGGCGGAGGTGTCCGTAGTCCGTACGTCGGTGGTGAAGAAGGAAGTCTCGCTCTTAGTCGTCCAACAACGACATAAATTTTCTCATTGGAGTTCCTATTTGTCACACCCAACCCACTGTCATCCTCTCATTGAACCCAACGCACTTTATCCATGATGGTGGTCGCTGCCAACACCACAAACTCATCGCCGATTATGAGTTGGCCAATCAATTTCCTCTTTCTCTTATGGTATCACTTTTTATTTTTATTTTTTTTCTCAGTCTCATTGTGCATACAACCAAGCTTCTTTTTCTTTTTTTCTTCTTCTAATTTATCTTAGAAACCCATAAAAAAATTGAATTATTCTAGACCGTGATCTGAGATTCTATTCAAAAGGATCAACTCAGCATACACCACATCCGACTCCGCTATTAACACCCCGAAAAGGTTTATAAGACATCGGACTACGGTATTAGATCATATGACATAGATCACTGAATCAGCGCAAATTCTCATAATTGTCAATTAAGATCTTATAAGATTATAAGCTCTTTAACTGCCCTTAATAATGGATAATCGTAACATTTGCATTCTTGAGTATCTGTACTTAATATCACGATTCCAATCACGCTCCATAAATTCTAGGCTAAGTTAACCTAATGAGGTATCTGTTATCATATAGTAAAAAACCCTACTTGAGCACTACCTGACTTGAGCGTTGGAGTCCTTTTTGCAGGTACCTCCCCCCTCCTGTTTAAAGCACTTGGTAGCGGCTGCGCAAGGAGGAAACCACCACATGCGTACCTAACTACCTATCTCAGGTACTATCTGAATTCACTTAAGAACATTGGTGCCGTCTGTGAGAACTGATAAACTTTCATCCCCACGTCAATCATGGTGAGCACAAGACAAAACCAAAAGAGAGGAAATGTTGCGCACGCTGCCCCTGCCCAAGGACAGGACCCAGCGGCTCAACGCGACCCTCCTGTTACACCACCAAAAACCTCTGCCACTAGAAGCAGACTTGTTCGGGTAGAGACTCTTAACGAGGGGCACGAAACCTCGGCATCGGCTGAAAGCCCCGCCCCCTCGCGAAGGGCCTCTGTTCGGGATAGACTTATCTTTCCCCCCACTGGAGGAGAGAATAACTCTAACCAAGGAACGAGTATCCCGATGCACGCCCGCCTGGGAATCTCGAATATGGATGCTGATCATGTATCTCATTATGAGGATAACGCGCAATCCATAATGGCAAGGAACGATCTTCGAGAACTATTACGTCAACAGACTGCGTTAATAGACAACCAATGGCATTAGTTGGATGAGCAACGTCGTCGCTTAAAGAATTTAGAAAGATCTGTGCGCGCTGACAATGATGATGGAGAGTGAAATGCGGTTCATAACAATCGAGAAGCACAACGAGTCGGCGTCGGGATCATTGGAAACAATGACCCGGCCCCAGCAGCAATTCTCAGACGCTCTGATGGCGTACAGGGTCCCAAGAAACTTCAAACCCCCAAGTAACTTGGAGCCTTATGATGGGACCACGGATCTGCATGAACATTTGGATGCTTATACACAGTCCATGCAGCTTTACAGGTACACCCCAAAATTGTTGTGCCACACTTTCCCTCTCTTTTTGAAGAAGGATGCTCTCCGCCTATGAAGCACAGACACGGACACAGACACGGAGATACACCAAATTCAAAAATTGTAGGACACAGACACGACATATATATATATATATAATTACAAAATTTAAGTAAAAAAATTTCATAATTCATTAATATCATTTCTATAAGTTTAAAGATTTATAATATCTTAATATATATCATATGTACTAATATTTATTACCTAATAAGTTTCTCTTAAAAAATATGGAGCATAATTTCTATTGGTATATTCTAAAAATCTCTTAAATCAACTTATCCTAATAGAACTAACCATAAATGAGTACATGTGCATAAAAAAATAAACTAGAGGGAATATTGGTATAAAACAAGTTTCAGTGACGACAAAGTGAACGATTTAGTACGAGTAAAAGTAGAAGGAGCAGATGAAAATAGTAGTGTGTGAAAAGATAAAACTTAAAAGTCTAATAATAATGTATGAAAAGATAAAACTTAAAATACTGATGTGTAAAAATAGTGACTTGGGACATTAGTTATATAATTCGGCTTGAGTGTGTTACAGGCTTACTAATTGAATGTTAATCATAGAAACTATTTAAAAAAAATATTAATGGATCGTGTCCTAGACATGTCCAAACGTGTCCGAGACGTATCCAAGCGTGTCCAAGCGTGTCTGAGACGTGTCTAAATTAAAAAATAATAATTCTTTTAATCAGACACATTCTGACACGCAGGACACGTGTGTCGTACGTGTGTCCCCATGTGTCTGACACGGACACGTATCCGACACGCAGACACGCCTCAACAATGGCGTGTCCGTGCTTTATAGCTCTCCGCTGGTTTATTACTTTACTACTGCCAAGGATGGGAAGACCCCACACAATACTTCTTACTACCCTATACTATTGCCAAAGAACGGCCAAAGTCGATTGATTCTCTTTTTGGAATCCACCAAGGAAGCAACGAATCCTTGCGCGAATACATTAGGAGGTTCAATCACGCTTGTGTAGGTATAGAGGCCCTTGATGACAAAATAGCGCTTTATTATGCTAGAAACGGTCTCCAGACTGATTCAAATTTTTTTTGGTCGCTTGCTAAAAAAAAGCTGGCTAGTCTAGATGAGTTTCACTTGTGGGTAGACAAATATGTTGAACTAGAAGAGATTACCAAGGCTAAAGAAAGCTTGGAAAAAGGTGAACCCCTTCACCAGAAAAAGAATCAGAACTCCAACCAACCCTGTGATTCCTCCAAGAACGAACGGTATAAACCCAAGTATTCTAAGGATACTCCTTTGAACACCCCTCGAGAGACAATCTTGAAGTAGGTCCTTCAAATCGAGTTCTAGGATATCAGGAGGTCACCACCCGTGAAGAAGCAATTCCAGAGGGATCGTTCGAAACACTGTAGGTGGCATAAGAGCAACAACCACGAAATAGAAGACTGTTACCAGCTTCGAGATGTTATCGAGTCCCTGATCAAAGAGGGACGATTGTAAAAGTATATCAGCGGTTTCTGAGATAATGAGGACCACGGAAAATGTAGGGGTCGGAGACGAAGCCGCACTCCACGGCGGAGTCCGAACCAATGCCAAAAAAGAACCCAGAGCCCTGCCAGAAGGTCCCGAACCCCGCCACGTCGTGATGTCGAAAATAAGCAAGATCATAATCGAGATGCTCAAGGTGGGGGTTACAGGAAAAACAGACTTATCCATACCATCTCCGAAGGGTTTGCAGGTGGCGATTTGTCTAATAATTCCAGGAAGAAAGCACTCTGGACAACGGTCTTGAGCATATCTAGTTCCTCGCGAAGACCACATGTTGAAGACAGTGATGCACTGCCCATTTAATTCTCCGAAAAAGACTACGACAATATTATCCGAGATCATGATGACTCACTGGTCATATCTGGAATAATATCAAATGCTGAAGTCCATCGTATCTATGTGGACTAGCGGAGTTCAGCGGATATTATGTTCATGGACGCCTTTGAAAGGCTGGAGTTCCCTCTGTCCGCATTAACACCATATGAAGGTGAACTTATCAACTCTCTGGAGAAAAAGTTACCCCGGTGAGATATTTTGAAACTTTCGTAACCCTGGGTGACGATAGTATATACAGAACTGTCAAGGTGAAATTCTTAGTTGTGGATTGTCCCTCAGCTTACAACATTATTCTGGGCCATCCTACATTGAACGGCATTGCTGCTGTAGTCTCTACCACCCACCAAGCCATGAAATTCCTTAACAGGAATAATAAAGTGGTCACGGTCAGGGGCGATCAGATTGCGGCCCGCAAATGTTATAACAAAAGTTTGAAGATCAGTAGGGCTTCCAGGAAAACAAAGGCGAGCACATCCATCCCGGCCCACAATTAAGTCAACATCCTAATGACCGAGTTGGATGCACATGAAGAAATATGAGGTACAAAACCCCAGTCTGAAGGAGAATTAATCCCGCTGCAGCTTGGTGATAAGCCCAGCCAAATCACCAAGACAGGTACTGTTAGATTCTAACCTAAAACCAATTGGCATTAAGAGGAGTGGCCCAACAGATATATAAACTGCACCCGAAAGATTGAGGCAGGCGATGTGGGGCGCTTAACACCCCCCTCCACAGATGCCTGGATAGAACAGGCGAGCCTAGCGGGATAGGCGACACAGTAAAATAAAATCTTGGCTCTGATACCATGTTAGATTCTAACCTAAAACCAATTGACATTAAGAGGAGTGGCCCAACAGATATATAAACCGCACCCGGAAGATTGAGGCAGGTGATATGAGACTCTTAACAGGTGCAAACCTAGAAGAATAGGAGAAGATCTAGTTGATAAAGCTCCTGCAGAAAAATAAGGATCTTTTCGCATAGACATCCGTTGATATGCCTGGGCTTGACCTCGCTTTCATCTGTCATCGTTTATCTATTAAATGGGATGCGAAGCCGGTCTCCCAGAAAAAAAGAAAAGTTGACCCAGAGAGGCAACAGGTTATTGAGAAGCAAGTCAAAGAACAATTAAACGCCGGCTTCATTAGGGAGATTTCGTATATTACATGGCTCTCGAATGTCGTCCTAGTTAAAAAGTCAAATAGCAAGTGGAGGATGTGTGTGGACTACACTGACTTGAACAAGGTAGGTCCTAAAGATCAATACCCCCTTCCAAACGTTGACAAGTTGGTTTATAGCTCCTCCGATTTTTGGCTACTATCTTTCATGGATGCTTACTCTGCATATAATCAGATTCCAATGTACCCCGGAGACGAAGATAAAATCGCCTTCATCACTGAAATGGTGAGTTATTGCTACAAGGTAATGCGTTTCAAGTTAAAAAATGCCGAAGCCACTTACCAGAGAATAATGAATAGGGTTTTTGAAGAATAGATGGGAAAAATGCTAGAGGTCTACATTAACGATATGATAGACAAGACCCCGTCGTCAGGATCGCAAACTTCAGACCTTGAAGAAGTGTTTGCGCAACTGAGAAAGCATAACATGAGGCTTAATCCAGAAAAATGTGCATTCGGGGTCCAGGCTAGAAAGTTTTTGGGGTTCATACTGACTCATCGAGGAATCGAGGTGAAACCCGATAAGTGTAAAACTATACTCGACATGCACAGTCCCTAAAGCATGAAAGAAGTACAACAGCTAACTGGACGGATTGCAGCTCTTACACGATTCCTATCTAGAGCCGCTCACAAATCCTTCCCACTCTTTAAGCTATTGAAAAAGGGGACAGGATTCAAGTGGACGTAGGAATGTGAGGACGCTTTCACGTCTCTAAAAAACATTTTGTCATCCCCTCCACCATCCTCACAAGACTTGTCAGAGAAACCGATGAGGGTCAGAAGCGGGTCTATTTTGTGAGTAAGGTACTGTAAGGTCCTGAGCTCTGATATCAAAAAATCGAGAAGGTTACATTTGCACTCATTGTCATAGCTAGAAGACTAAGGCAGTATTTCCAGTGTCATCCGGTTGTGGTAAGGACAGATCAGCCTATCCGACAGATATTGCACAAATCAGACTTAGCAGGGAGGATGATTGCCTGGTCCATTGATCTCTCTGAGTTTGGGATTTCCTACGAACCCAGAGTAGCCATTAAGGCACAAGCACTCTCAGACTTCCTAGCAGAACTCACTTCAGAAACCAGTGACACCGAGGAAAAATAGTGGACTGTGTTCGTTGATGGGTCCTCAAACCCAAAGGGAAGTGGCATCGGGATAATCTTAGAGAACCCCGAGGGAGTTATCCTTGAAAACTCCCTTAGGTTTGAATTTCCCACCTCGAACAATAAGGTAGAATATGAAACATGCATCGCCAGATTGGCAATGGCCAGAGACTTGGGGGCCACCAAAATTAGACTTTATAGCGACTCCCAGCTCATGACCTCCCAGATCTGGGGTGACTATCAAGCTAAGGAACCCTTCCTGCAGAAATACCTGGTAAAAGTACAAGAATTCCTCACGAGCTTCCAGTCGGTACAGGTAGAGCATATACCACGAGATCATAGCTCTAGGGCCGACCTCTTATCCAAGTTGGCCAGCACCAAGAATCTGGGCAATAACCGTTCAGTAATTCAGGAGACCTTTTTGCAGCCCTCAATTGCAGACCTGACTATCTTCCAGGTCGACGGACAAGAATGTAACTGGATTACTCCATTGATGAAATATTTACAGTCTGGCAGCCTCCTCGAGGACCCAAAGAAAGCTTCCAAGTTAAAGAAAATCACAGTCAGGTATACCATCTACGATGGACAGTTATACCAGTGTAGATTTTCTTTACCCTTCCTCAAATGCCTTGCGCCGAAAGAAGTCGAATATGTCCTAGCTGAGGTCCACGAAGGAAGTTGTGAACACCATCTAGAGGGCAAAACCCTAGCATTGAAGGCACTCAGGGCAGGCTACTACTGGGCGACAATGGAAGCAGACTCCCTTGCGCATGTCCAAGTATGCGACAAATGTCAATGACATTCCAACCATTATCACGCCCCCCAGAGGAACTATCCACGATATCTATACCCTAGCCTTTCTATCAATGAGGAATAGATATCCTGAGTCCGTTCCCTCAAGCACCCGGACAGTTAAAATTCTTGGTCGTGGTCGTGGCTTACTTCACTAAGTAGATTGAGGTAGAGCCCCTGGTCACCATCACCTCGGCCCGAATTCAGAAATTCACTTGGCGCTACATTATTACCAGATTCGGGGTCCCAGAGTCAATTATGACAAATAATGGGACGCAGTTCAAAGACAAAGGGTTCGAAGAACTACTTGCCAGGCTAAAGATAAAACATCAATGTGGTGTCATCGAAAACCTTAAGACGAACGGATAAGCCGAAGCCGCAAACTGTATCATTGTCCACGGGTTGAAGAGAAGGCTGGATGAAGCAAAAGGAAACTGAGTTGAGTAGTTGGACCACATTCTATGGGCCTACTAAACTACTGCCCACTCCTCAACAGGTGAAACCCTCTTTAAGCTCACCTACGGATGCGAGGCTATGATCTCGATGGAGATAGGAAAACCAAGTTGGCGTTTTCAGAACTTCTCACCTGATAATAACCCCGGCTTGATCAGGGAAGACTTTGATCTACTGGAAGAAAGAAGGCGCATCGCCCACATACGCAATGCTGTGATCAAGTAGAGAACGACATCCCTGTATAACTTGAAGGTTATTCCAAGAAGATTCTAATCAAGCGACCTAGTTCTCTGCAAGGCTGACATCAGCAAAAGGAATGCCTCTCAGGGGAAACTAGACCCTAACTGGGAAGGCCCCTACCGTATCGTGATCAGCACCGGTAAAGGAGCTTATACTCTGGAAACATTGACAGGGAAACTAGTGAAAAATTTGTGGAACGCAGACAAACTCAGAAAGTACTACAACTAAGTACCTTCTAAGGCCTAGTCTCCTAGTTTACTTTATGTTTGATCTGTCCCAATTGTTATGGGAGTACATTGTATGGACCTTATTAGTCCTTTACCTATTCAATAAAATAAGTGTTACGCATTTTTTACTAAGTTTTCAAAGGCCTTCAAAAGCTACTGCGACATCCCAAGGCGCCATGGTACCAACTGTGAGTTGTCTTGTACTAGATAGGTCGTGCAATAATAGAAAAATCTTGTCTTAAGAAAATTCTTGCACCAAACCATAAGCACAAAAGACCCCAGCAATAACCAATCTTTTAAAACCAGTCACGTGGTATCCTAAATAACAAAGCAAATTGTAATGGACCCCGGACAAAGTTTGTTACCTTTGGCATGATTCTATCCACTTTGGACATCGGATCCTAAGCCAAGGTTGTTCTTATTACGCTAAGTCTTTAAAGGGAACCCTAAGCGCTCAACTATAATGTGCATTAAATCATAGTTTTCCTCATCAATTAAAATTCACAAGTCTACAGTCTACTATTTTAAACAACACGAAGGGCATTAGACCCCAAAATAAGCAAAGAAGAATAAAGTTCATCAATAAAGCCTTGAAGCCTGGGGTGACGTTTGTACAAAAACATAAACCCCGTGCAGGGGGTAACAAAAAGGCTAGTTGATTATCTACACCATAGTGAAATTTGGACCACGGGTTCCAACAAAAAAATCTCCAGCAGTCGAACTTGAAGAAGCAACATGGGGAACTACAAGGCACCCCTCCCTGACCACCTTCCCGGAATCAAGCGCATCTAAAGCCAGGGCAACCCCTGGATTGAAGAGTTGAATCTGGATGATGGCATTGCGGAATTGCTCCTCATTTATCTTAGTGCAAACGATTATAAGCTAATTTACATCGTCCTAAAGAGAGGCAGCTTTACCTTCAAACAACTGGGACTTGGCACGAAAATCATCATTCTCAGTCTGGAGTGCGGCTATTTGCTTCTGCTGCTCCACCAGGGTAGCCTCTCTTGCCTTATCGGCATCCTTCAGAGCCACCACTTCAACCTCCAGACCCCAGATTCGGGATCTGGCCTCATTTTTGGCCTTGACAGCATCCTCTATGGCCTTAAGAGCTTTATTTTCACTTCGCTCGGCTGCCGCCAGCTTTTCTGTCATCTATTGTTCGTGTTCCTCAAGGGCTTGCTTTAAAAAATGAGCCTTGGTAGAAATACAGATCCCTATATTTTTGAAAGACAACAGAGCCTCTTTTGTGCTACACTGGGTGAAGTAATCCCTAACATCTTCATCCAGAATGTGAAAGTCAATAAACTCCCTGTGATCCGACTCCTCGCAAAACAGCTTCATCAAGTCGGAAGACTTTCCAGTTGCTACCCTTTTACCTCGTGCGCCCGAATGACCTTCCTCTGCCGCCTTCCTCTTACGCCTCCGAGGTGATTAGGAAGAATCCTCCAAGTTAATAGGCTCCACTACTGCAGAAGGAACTTCGGCCACCGGGATCAGAGGAGCTAGAACGACCTCCACTGGGGGACCCAACGGTACATCGGCGTTCCTTGCCCTCAAGGCCTCTAAGATCGCCAAAGAATCCCCATCCTCTATCTCGGCCAAACTTTCTGCACAGAACAAAAGTAATCAGAAACAGTCGTGATGTGACATAAGCAGATGAAACATTTAAATAAACATGCACAACGGTCAACACTACCTAGCACGACCCAAAGTTCATCATCATTTGGGGTGTCTAATATATATTTAGGTCGGATCTTGCCGACCTCATCAACCCATATTTCGAAGAAGTTGACACACTCGACCTCTTCGTTAGTAAGTTGGCCTATTTCCCTCTCGAATGATCAAGTGGGGATACTCCAAGCCGCTGGGTTCCAATATAGGCTGAATGTTTGTTCCCCATCACTGCCCAACCAAAAACGACGAGTACCGCTAGTCGCCATCAACTTGAAAAATTTCTCCTTGAAGTCCTTGTAACTTTCTAAGTATGGAAGAAAGACAGTCTTTCCTTGCCGTGATCGGACCGAAAGCCAGGATTGCTGACGAGGTCGAGCACCATGAACAGAATACCACGTGTGAAAATAAAAAAATGCCCCATCTGAGAATCGCAACCCCACTAGTAGGCATATTATCTGGAAGGCCAACATATTTTCCCAACCGTTAGGTTGGATCTGACTGGGAGCAGCATGAAAAGTTCAGAGAATGGCAATATGGAAGTCGTTGAAAGGGAGTCGAAGTCCAAACCTCGTAAAAAAGTCCTCGTAAAGAATCATGAAGTGTTCCCCCGCTTATCGGGTCGAACACACCCGTTCTCTACCCGGGGACATAATCAAGAATTCGTCATCTATTTCACCCCCTCGGTAAGCTCCAAATACTTCTTCAGCTTATTCAGCTTCGCCCCGGATTCATAGCGGGATATCCTGTCAAAGGCGTCATTTGCAACCCACATATAAGGTAACCCCAGACCTCGGCGAATTCTAATCGCCTGCTCCTCAGCCTATTGATCTTCCGACTCTTGAACTTCCGGAACCGGGGTAGGCGCTCCAACTCTTGGCCCTCTCCTTCTAGCCATTTGATTTCCTGAAAAATACACAGAGGCCTAGGGTCAGAACCAGTTAAGTTCGAAGATCCAAACATGACAATGGGCGAAGAGAGAACTGAGCACCCATGCACTGGCCTCTGCACCCACCGAAGCTAAAGCCTCAGAAGGACACCCCCGCCGCACGTAGTGTGATGGAGGAGGTGCTCCATAGGGAAACGCCGTTGAAAGGCAGGAGAACAGTGTTCCCACCCTTGTTCGTAGAAAAGAAAAGGAAATACACTCTATCAAAAGAGTGCGCAACCTTTTAATAATCGGTAATTGAGTTAAGGTGAAAGGGAATACCTTCAAGAAAGTTGAAGAAGATTGTCTTTGAATCTTCGAAAGTGTCAGAACCACCCTTCACCGTTGTAAAGCTTGTCGAAAATCTCCTCAGACCACTAGTTTTCAACGAAGGAATAGTGAAATAAAAAAAAAAGGTTAACACCCTATTTATAAAGGTTACAGTTAAGGGGTAATTTCGTCCGACTAGTTCAAATTTAAAAAGATATTCATTATGGCGTGTGAAATACTATGCACGTCCGGTCAACCCTAGTGCGTCATATGGTCCACATAGCTGTCATGGCAGTTGAGGGGACGGTTACTCAGCAGACTAAGAGACAACACCAGCGTTTAAGAGATCGAAAAACTTATTCGGACCTCGAAACGTTGATTACCCCGGCGAGATCCCCCAGGTACGAAGACCCCGAATCCAAGACTTTAGCTTGGTACTCCGCCGGTCTCGACTAAGTCCTAAGCTGGGGGCAACTAGTTGTATTATACAAGGTGAGTGTTAGACTCACCCTGGTAAAATATAAATACCACGATTTTTTAGAAGAAAGAAGTGATATTCAAGCAAAAGGATATTTTATTTCTTTATTTTCATTCCACACATCGTCATATATTAATACAAGAGAGAAAAGAAAATAGAGACATGGAATATATAACAAAAAAATAATATCGAAGAGCCTAGAGGAAGGAGCGAGCGTCACCAACACTAGCTTCCTACTCATGTTCTTCACTTCCACAGTTCCTGCGGAACCCACACCGATCTCTCCCTTGTATAACTGCCTCTTGAAAAAATGGATAGACTTTGGAAAACCAAGGATATCCGGAATAGAACATTGTTGTCAGATCAAAGAAATTTTGCCACACTATTTTTTGATGTCATCTTCACAATGATAAAAAAAGGTCGGGGTGCGCTCTCCTTTGGTGGACGGGGCATGGTTTTTCATGAAGAGATCGTTCCATTGGAACCCTAGCCAGTTTCACGATCACTCCAAATTGCTTGAAAGCAGCCACCTCAATAGTCATTCCTGCATATTCAAAAGGAGGACGAAGATAGGCTCTATTTCTCTAATTGCCTCCGTCCAACACGACAGGCATCACAAAGCTCCCCAGCTACAGAGCATAAATCAGATACACCCTCGTACGCTTGGAAAGCAAAGTTCCTGTCGTTACTACGCTGGAAAAGAAAAGTTCCTAATGAAAAGTTATTGGTAACAAGAAGAGAGAATATCTTCAAAGATTTTGGGAGGAACAGAAAAATGGCTTTTGCGAAGGACATAACTTTCAATTGAGCATAAGTTTGAGCATAAGAGAAACAAGAGAAACAACAGGAGAACCATTCTGGGAGAATAAAAGGAATGCCAGTATCAAACACAAACCTCCCATATTTATAGAGGGAATGAAAAGTTGATTGGCCCCAGGAATAAAAGTCAGTCATATTAAGAAATCGCATTTAATGCTCTCTCCCCTTCCCATTAGTTACGAGAGCAATGAGTGGTTGGGAAATATACTGAAACTGATCCTCTTTTAAAGGATCCTTAATTCCTAATAAAGTCAGAAGTAACAGTTTCCAAAGATGACTCGGATCTGTGCAAGTTACAAGGAGCATCATCACAAAAAACCCTATAACCTAAGGGGGCAATAGGGATCAAACCCCGGAACAAGGGACACAGATTTTGTGGAAATAGGTTTGCCCCAATGATTTAATATGTTAAGTTTTGATGATGACAAATACAAGACAAAAAGAATGATGCTTATGCTTTATAGTTGTGCTTAATAAATGATAAATGCATTACAAAAGAATGTTGATCATGTTACATAGATGTGCTTAATGAGATATATTAGATAATGCATGATTATATACTTTATTTAGTTATACTTCATTTAATAATCATGCAATGAGATATATGCAATATTCTTATATGCATATTAGAGTTATATATTTATGAATCATGTATATTAAGATATTAAGTTATGAATTTAGACTAACTATGCTTGTTTTAAGTGAGCAATACTTTATAACATAGTCCAAGTACCAAGAGTGAGCATTGCAATTAGAAAGCAAAAGATCACAACTATGCTCAACTCAAGAAGGATGAGAATGAAAATATGTTCCAAGCTTTTGCAAGTTTTGAAGAGAATATTTTCTTTGGAAGCTTGGATTACATCAAGAATTGATGGTAGCAAAAGATCAAGTCCCAATGTTCTTCAAGAATAGCTTATAGGACTTAGATCTTGTGTAAAGGTAAAAAGGAATCACACTAAGCTCAAATAAGTTTTAAACATCTTTACAAGTGTTTCTAAAATGCTTAAATGCCCAACAGAATATTTTTGGAAAGTTAGTCTTGGTGGTATTTCAAATCTATGAAAAATAGTTAAGTTTGTGTTTTGCAAAACTGACATATAGTTACTCTTTTGATCATAACTTTCAAAATACTTTGAGTTTTACTTTGAAACTTATCTCATTTGAAAATAGACTCAAAGATCTTTCCAATGACTGGTATTTTCTTTAAACAGATAATAAACGAAAAAGTTATGACCAATTAAAGTTTTAGTTTTGAAAATCTGACCTTTGGTTACTATTTTGATCATATCTTTCAAAATACTTTGAGTTTTGTTCTGAAATCTTTCATACGAAAATAGACTCAAAGATCTTTCCAATGAGTGGCCATTTGCCTTAATTGGATAAGAAATGAAGAAGTTATGACCTTTTAAAGTCGGTTTTGAAAACCAGAAATGGTGTAATCGATTACACAAGTCATGTAATCGATTACAATGTTGACAGAAGCCGTGTAATCAATTACATAAAGTGTGTAGTCGATTACAAAGTGCCTAGAAAGCTTGTAATCGATTACCAAGTGCCTAAGAACATTTCTAATGGCTATAAATGGCTAGTTTTCATAGAAAATCATTATTAAATACTACCAACAGCTATTTTATCATTTGGGCTCTCTATATAAGTGATATTTGAAGCATTTACACTTAGAGAAACTCTTGAACACTTAGTTTGATCCTTGAATTATCAAAATCATATTTTGAGCTTTAAAGTGTGAATCCTTTATACCCATTGAGCTTCAACTTGTATTATACATTCTTGAGAGAGTTTTCTTATTATCCATTCTTTGTTCTTCAAGTTGTATATCTACTCTTGTGAGAGTTTCTATTCTTTCTATTCACCTTGAAATCATTGTAAGAGGGTGAGGTATCCCTCAAGAGAGAAAATGGTGAGGTATCCCTTGTAGTGAGACTCAAACACAAAGGGTGAGGTATCCCAAAGGTATTGTGAGTGCTCTTGATTGTAAAGGTCATGAAGCACCTGTGAAGCTTGAAGAATTGGAGGCTCTAGCACAAGGGTGAGGTATCCCAAGGTGTGAGGAATGCTCTTGTATGTACAAAGGTTTTCCTAGCACCCGTGAAGTCTAGGAGATAGTGAAGAAAATCTCAAGTTAAGCTTGGGGACTGGATGTAGGCCACAAGTGGTTGGTGGCTGAACCAGGATAAATTCTTGAGTTTGATTCTCTCTTCCCTACACTCTTTAAATTCAGTATTTGGTGAAATATATTTATCTATTGCATATCTTAATGTTTTGATTGTTACAACTTGATATCTAGCTTATTCACTTAGTTCATCATATATCCCAAGTTGTATTTGAGTAATCCTCAATAGTTGTACATTTATTAGACTTATTTCGCTGCATTTATTAATTGAGTTATTCAAAATGTATAATTTGTCAAAGTTGTATTAAAATTTATAATTACCCAATTCACCCTCTCTCTTGGGTAATGGCTGCCATGACTAACAGATTTAACCATATCCCAACCCCGAAGGTACTTTTTATACAACGGATATCGGTCTCAACACGAGACATCACAAAACCTAGCTTTAAAGCTAGGCCATAGTCCACTGCGAGCTCTATCCTAGCGAAACTTAACCTTGACACTTGGTTGTCCTACCTAAGCATCAACCTGGGGGCAACTGTTCTGGATCGTGGTCCGGAATCCTATTTAGAAATATCAACTCGGCATACGCGACACCGGACTCCGCTATTAACACCTCGAAAAGGTCTGTAAGACCTCAGATTACGACATTGAGTTATATGACGTAGATCACTAAATCAACGCAGATTCTCATAACTACCAATTAGGATATTACGAGATTACAGGTTCCTTAACTGCCCCTAATAATGGATAATCATAACGTCCACATTCCTGAGTATTTGCACTTAATATCATGATTCCAATCACGCTCCATAAATTTCAGACTAAGTTAACCTAATGAGGTATTTGTTATCATATAACAAAAAACCCTACTTGAACATTGCCTGACTTGAGCGTTAGAGTCCTTTTTGTAGGTATCTCTACCCTCTGGTTTAACGCGCTTGGTAGTGGCTGCGTAAGAAGAAAACTACCACCTGCGTGCCTATCTCAGATACTATATGAATCCACTTCAGAACATAAATCTTTTTTCTTTTAAAAAGAAGTTTGCTTTGTGGTGTTGCACAAAGATTTTATCCACATGAGCTTGTAATGTAATTTTTTGTGAACAATTTATGCTAGAATGGACTCCAATGGTTTTAACTTCTACGAATAATTTACGTGGACAATTCCTTTTTCAATCTCACTGCTATAGTGTGATAAGGATAAACATATTTTGGTTCTTTTTTCTTCAAATTATTTCTCTCTCATCTATCCTTTATCTGTTCAGACTTCGAATGGTGTTAGTTCATCAATCTGATTCAAGTTTAATATTTCCCTCCTTTTTTCAAATTATCCTTTTTTCTTTTTAATATTTACAAAGATAAATTTCTTGTAATAAGATGGTTTTAGTGCAACTCATTTTTTATATATTAACATCATTCTATTAATTATGTATAAATATGATGTGATAGATCCATATATATACAAGAATTTCTGTATTCGTTGTTTGAATGTTGACTTAATTTTGGTCCCAAGATATTTTTAATGGGTGTCAAACAAACTTTTACATTGCCAATTAAATTTGCTCACATAAAATTTAGTTTGTTAACAGAATTATACTTCAAGATTGAGAAAAATAATATTTCGATTATAAAAATTATTGAATTAACGGTTTAATTATTGAATTTATTAGACCTGTCATAATTCTAAAATTAATGGCAACATTTTTTTTAAAATATAAAAGAATTTTATATAAATTCTCGTAATAAAACAAAAGTGTATTATGTAGTCTGTATGATAATAAATGTAAAATATTAGAAAAAATAATTTAGTGAAAAAATTATAAAATATTTGAGGTGTATTTGGTTCAATTATAAATTTTTTAATTATTTTAATAATTGATTATTGTATAATTGATTATAATATAACTAATTTTATGTTTAGATATATTAATTAAAAAGTAATTTTAAAATAATTTTTTTTGTTTGGATAATATAAAAATAATTATTTTTATACATTAAATTATTAAAAGTGATATACAATAATTAAAACAAAATTATTTAATTAAGAATAAAATAATATTTATATTTCAAAATTTTCAAAATAATTTATAATTAAAAATCATAAATTTAAAATTTAAATTTATAAAAATAATATTATAATACATTACATTTTTTATAAAATTAAAATAAATTTACTTAAATATATCATAAATAATAAAAAAAACTTTTAAAAAAAATATTAATTTAAAAAATAATTCCAACTAAATATGCTATTGATAAGATTCGTCCGGATTTTGGACAAAATCTTATAGGCACATGAAAGGTAGGCTGATCGTTCACACGTAAAGGTCGCTTTGCCTTTGGTGGCAGTGGCCGTGGTAGTAGTACCCTTCGCCATCGGTATCACTTTGTTTCATTCACTCTTTCACTTGCAAAACAAAAATGGGATCGGAAATTATGGCAGCACTGACAAGTGGTTGGAGAAGATAACCTAAAAATAGGTATAAATAAATCAAAGTATTTAATCATGGATTCATGGTTGTGGTGTGTAAGTGTTCAGTACTTTTTAGTTTTTATGAGCACCCACACGTGCGTCTCCACGTGGGAAGTTGCGAGTGGATGGTACAGAGAAACACAAGAAATGGGCAGTTTCATTTGCTTTTGGGTAACACTTGACATTTCAAACTTGTCAGGATTGCACGTGTTTGCCCAGACTCACCACCAGGTCCCCCTACTCATATTGTCTACGTAGTAGAATAGTACCAATCCCCAGTACTCAAGTCATACTTGCAGTTGCATTCCTTGACTTCCGTTTCTATATTTGTTTACTTGAGATTAATGCAATTTCACATGTCTAAGTCTTAACATATTTTCATATCTAGACAGGTGATTAAATCGGATTATAAGTCTGTAAAAAATGAAGGAAGACCGAATGCAATCATCATGGATCAAAATTAAACACAAACTTAAGAGGATAGAATTTGATTCTAATATTAGAAGAAGTTATTTTTTTAATCCCTTAACCTGTTATTATATATTTATTAATTTAATTAAGTAATATGAATAAATATTAAAATAAAAATATGATAACAAATTAAGAAAATTTGAGCAAGATAATTCTTTTCAGAATTAGTGTCAAGTTTTTTCCAACTTAAATTTTATTTTTTTATTATCATTTTTGAAAATAAAGACGATGAGTAAGTGACCTAATGAAGACGAGATACACACGTACGAGGATTTACATATACAGTTCAGGATGGTGTGCATTTACATTTTACATTGTGGTGAGTAAACTAATTTATCTCTTAACCCTACGTGTTATCCAATATTTGAATTTGTAAGAATTGTGGAAATGTACTAAAGAAGAATCAGACAAGGAAAAATTAGTTCGCGTTATTGATTGACGATTTTCATAAAAAAATGTATAAAAGTCTATTAAATGGTGACGTTTACATGCTCCTAAACATTTTTAGAATATTGGTGTTTCAATCAATTTTATTTATTATAATTGGTTAATTAGTTTTTTAATCTTATTACTACATGTATAAATATTATTAATTAAAATTTGTAAAATTTTTTGTATATACAATTATTTATAAAAAAATTTAATCCAAGTTTTCTATGTATAAGTTCGTGTGTGTATAAATATTAACAATAAAAATTTATTAGATTTTTTGTATGTACAATATAGATTATATATATTACCTATTAATTAAGTAAGAGATAATTAATCACAATTGTTCATTTACTTTAATAATATATCTATGGTATGAAATCATAGAACACCAGTGGTTCATAAATTTTTAGGAGCACCAGAAACATTTCCCTATTAAATATAATTGAAAATCAATAAAATGCTTAAACATTCACTTTAATTTGAATACCAAACCTAAGAAAAAATAGGTACTAGAATAATACTTATTATTCAACTAAATTTTTAACATGTGGTGAAATGTATGGAGAGATAATTAGTAAAATATAAGCAAATTAAGGATAAAAGATATGTTGAGGTAATATTTTATATTTGATGGATAAATTAATTAATTAATCATCTAACTATATTATTAATCTTGATAATGATATGAGATATCTGACATTCGCATTCTTTATGTGTATTATATTATTAAGAAATTATTTAAAATCTTAACACCATATATCCATAATTTTTAGAGTAAATTACACTTATTTTCTTTTAAGTTTGATGATATTAGACTCAAACTTATTCTTTTTTAAAAATGACACTACCATCATTAATTAATCAAGTTGCATAATTGTATAATATTATCAGTTAAAATGTATATAGAATTTTCAAGATTCACGTTATTTATAAACAAATATTTTTTTAAAATAAATATTAGCCTCATTTTTAAAAAAATGACACGCATCCCTCAATTAATTGATTAAATTACATAATTATGTAAATATTATCAGTTAAAATTTATAGAATTTTCAAAGTATTACGTTATTTATGAAAAAGCGTATATACTAAAAATAAATGTGTATATCTTAAAATATTGATTTTAATTAATAATATTTATATATAATAATATTTTTTTATAAATTTTTTTTATAATTTTTTCTATGTGAGTGTGTAAGGAGTTTTTGAAAAATATATACATTTTTAACTAATAATATTATCAAATTTTAATCGATAAAAAATATTATCGATTTTTACCGATAATATTTATATATAATAATATTTTTTAAAAAATATTTTTTTTTCATAAATAACTGTAAATACTAAAAATTTTATAAATTTTAACTAATAATATTTATATAATTATGTAACTTAGTCAATTAATAAAAATAAATGTTATTTTAAAAAAATAAAATTGAGTATAATATCATCAGACTTAGAAGAAATAAATGTAATTTACTCTAACTTTTAACTGCCGTCAATTAATTTTTGAATTATAGTGAATTTTAAAATGTTATAAAAATACTCAAAACTTAGAAAAGTTTCATTACATTTTTTTTTTGGTTCTTGAGTTTCATTACATTATTAATCCTCTATATTTTCACGTTATTAGATATTGTTTTCTCTTTTGGTGTCCAACGTTGCCAACTGCGTGGAGTGTTAAAAAAATAATTTTCCCTTTTGATCTTTAGAGTAAGGAGAAAATTTAACATACTACCAATGAGTTTTCAACTGACATGGCAGCAAGTGTTTACTTTGCAGGGCGGTGAGTTCGATCTCCCTTGTAGCACTCTTCTCTTCCTCTCTTCTAGCTCCCCTAGTGGGGTATCTTTAAATTCTACTGTATTTGTGGGAGAGATTCTTCTATATTCTTAAAAGATTTTTTCATAAACATATCTACCATTCAATATTATTTTGTTAGTTAATTTTATTAATTCGGCGAGTCTTATACATATATTTAAAGGTGGATAAATTCATGAAAGAAAAAATTTCTTTAAACATACAAGAATTTCTCTGGTGGTGGTGCTTCCCAATGTTCATAGGTCTAATACCAAAGAAAAATATTTAACATACTCGCAAACGGCAAAGCACGTGCACTGTATGACTTAAATCGTCAAGACGGTGGACACAAAGTACATGCTCTTGGAATTTGTCTTTGAAAAATAAGACCGAATAGAAGTCACTACTTTTGAATAGTAGCCTTATTCATCTAATTAAAATATTTTAATTTTTATTTAATTTTTTTATAAATTTATTTTATATTTCACAAAATAATTATAATAATATATAATTTAATTTGATATCTCTCTATATAAATATATAATAAACATACAATAAATATATTTAAATTAGACAAAATTTATTTTTCTTTTGAATATGAATATACTTATCTTGAAATCTTAAAATTATATTGACCCAAAATTATTTTCAACAATACAAACAGAAGTTGAAGTTTGAGCACGGAATCTATTTTGAAAACAACACTCATATTCTTATCATTTTTTTACATAATTTTTTATTTATTTTTTATATTATTAATTATTTTTTATTTAATTATAATTATTTAAAAATAATGTAAAAAATAATATTTAAAAAATAAATTTAATAATATCATTTTTCTTTTAAAAAAGTGTTATCCAAAACATACAATAAATCGTAGAATGCACGACAAACATGAAAAAGATTGGTGAGAGTGGGAAAAAGTATCAAAGCGGTGTTTTGAAATTATGTTTTTAATTTAACTATAAATTAATTATAAATTTAATTAATTAAACTAATTAAAACATGATCTAAAAATCTTACTAATTTAATTTTTAATTTGATTTTTAAAACATAACCTCAAAGCAATTAGTGAGTTTGTGTAATATAAAAACGTGAAGGGTAGAGGAGGAAATGGAAATAGAGTGGGTGGGTGGGACCCGACACACGTAAAAGGGTAGGAAAGGGGGGTTGAGCCCACGGTGCAGGGAGAGGCAGGGAAGAGTGAAGAGGGCCGCACGAGGTCAGGGGTGCAGCTTGGCATAGCACCGGGTCGTACCCACAAACTCAGCTTTTCTTCTTATTACGATTCTCACTGTCTCCCTTCTGGACCCACCACACCCATGACTCATCCCCATCCCCTCCTCATATGATGCTCTATGCTCCATGCTCTATGCTTTTTTTGGCTAACATTATTAGTAACTAGTTGTAAGTACTAACCCAATTCTCACGCTCCTTTCTGGATTGTCAATTCAATTGTCATCATCCTTACTTTTTACACTTGTGATCATTTGTACGTGCACATCAACTACTTTAATCACATTGATGCCAAATTAAGTGCTTCCACCCATCATGATGCGGGTCGAGATATGTAGTTCAGAGTCCTCCCTTCCACCAATCAAAGATGTGAGTACATATTTAGTTCAAACTCCTCACTAGAACGATTATGCTTTTTTTTTAAAAAAAAAAAACATACTTATAAAAATTATGTGAGATACGTATATAATCTGAATCATAACAAAAAAAGTTATGATAAAACTGTAAAGAATGTGAATGTATATTTGTGCAAGTATAATTACGTTGTTAAAAAGTTTGATATTGTTAAAATAACATTTATAACAGTATTATTCTCTTAGATATTTTTTTTTGAGAAACTATTAGATATTTTAGAAGTAAAAAAAAAACTTTTTATTTTATACTTTCACATCAATTTTTTTTATATGATCATATCAAATTTTAGTTATATTTTTAATGTTATAACTTATGTAATCACCTTAATAGATTAAGAAAATTTTCCGGTTTAAGGAATACATAAGATTCTCTCCACCTTTTTATTTTCAACAGTTTGCAATATCTATTCCTCATCCTAGTTTAAATTAAAGTTTAAATTCTGCATCGTATACAAGTTCAAATGGAAATTTCCTTGAAATTTCATGGTGGATAAGAAAGTGAAAAAACAGTTTCGCATTCAATTCTTGATGATGAACAGAAGTTCTCTTGTCCATAAAGAAAAGCTAATGATTTGAGAAAGCAACCACACATAAAGTTGGTGTCATGCTGAGTCATTCCTTCCTATTTCTCCCCAAATTGGCCAGCCATGTGCTTCTGGATTACTCAATTTCACCCACGTAAAATCGAATCAAACCTATCTTTATTCCCGTAACTTTTCAAGCTTGTCGTCTTTGTGTGACCAAGTCTAGTTGTTACTGTGTACATAGCAAAAAACTTCATTAATTTCAACTTGATGTTGAATTTTATTTGTTGCTTGGATAGAAACATTTAACCAAGAGATGGTGTGGGATTTGAGGACACAAAATATTACAGAAAAAGAGGGAAGTTATAAAAAGGGATGGACCCTAGAAAATAAATTTAAATTGAGGCTTGATCTTGTCTGATGTTTCCTTAGCACGAGGACCATTGTGATTAGATTGTCTGAAAAATTGACTAATCATATTGTATTTTGAAGATGTGGGATGCATGATCATTTATGCATAAAGAAATTATACGCTACTATTTTAAATGCTTATTGAATTTTGGAGCTCTCTGTTGTGTCCTACTCACCCTCTATCACCCAGTAGCAACCTTTTTTCTTTATATTTTTCAATTTTAATTTTCATATCATTTGAAAGCTTGGCAATGTCAGGTAAAGGAAAATTTGGGTAGCCACATGGTTTCTTCCTATTTTCTTCTTAAATAAAGTCAATAATTTCTGCAGACACCTGCAATAGTGTCACTGGAAATTATAGTTGAGACAAACATTATTTTAAGTTAATTTCTGATTAGTTACTGCTTTATCGTCCGTGAGAACTATGCATAAGAGAAAAAGGGGTCTCTATGGTATAAAAGGCAAAGTTGCTTTATGCATCATAATTCCGCCAGATGAACTATAAAAGAAGATATGGGTCTCTACAAACAAAGAAACCACCACTAAATATAATTTTATAAATCAGAATCTCATCGATTATTTCAACCATCAGTGAAGCCTTTTCTTTTCATCTTAGCATTACTTGGAACTGAAAAGAAATAAATAAACTCTTGAGACTTGAAGGAAGTGAAGCAGAAAGATGCTGATACATATAAGTTTCAGTACCTTAATGAACTAAACCTCAAATAACATCCATGTAAGTTTCAGAGATTCTTCACATCTGAAAAAGAAGATCTACTCAATAATTCTGAAAGTTGAAACTTGAAACAGATCTAATCTCTTTCACATGTTAGCTGCACATAATTACACATAATGCAATTCAATAAGAAAAAAGTAACAATTTCTAGAATGACACAGTCCCCTTTATGTTCCAATCTTATAATGATATAGAGAAAAAGATGATACTGTGCCAAGCATGATGTCATATGTGAATAAGGTTGCTGCCTCAGCTCAGTGCTCACCGCGCTCATGCCAACACAAAAGCATTGCTACGCAACGGCGAAGAATGTAGAATTTCGCTCGCTGCTTCTTGACCAGGTGACTGCACTTCTGGCCAAAAGACTTGCAAGGATCACAAGCTTCTTGATGCTGCTGCTGCTGCTGCTGCTGACTATTTTGGCTTGTGTTGCTTTCCTTCACTGCCATGTATGATTTTTTGGCAACTCGAGTACTGCTCCTGATTTGCCACCATACAGCAGTAAATCTAGTGGTGGAAACATGGTAGCTTCTGCTTCCACTAGGTATTTATATAGCAGAGCAGACATCTATTTGGGTAGGAAGCTAGTAATTCTGGGTCTTCTAGATCAAGTATGGACTGTTACTATTGCAAACCAACAGTTGTCAGAAGCATATGAAAATAGAATGGGCCAAGGTTGCTATATATTTTACCCTCCTAGGTACTATATTTCTGCCAGACAAAAAAAAAAGTCACTTTATCTCACATGGCTCCAATGTAAAGGATAATGTTTTTTTTTTTTTTTTTTTACATTTTTGAGAGGGAGAGGGGTAAGTTAAAAGGAGAAATTCTTATTGTACTTTTGAAATAAGTTGAAAAACTTGAAATTTTTCTTTGGAAATATTAGATGCAAGACAAGTATATAATGTTAAATTTGACAATAATATATCCCTTATTTTACGAGTAAGTAAGAATTCTCGGATTAAAGGCTAATGTTTCATTCAGTACTAACCATTTTGCCTACCTGGAAGGATACACCCGCTGGCCCAGCCGATGTGTATGCCTTAAATATGCAATAAGATGGACAGAGCTAGCGGGAACTGCATATTTTTAGTGCCTATTATTTGGCCCTTAAGAATTGTTTTTAGTTCTTAGAATCTAGTGGATATAAGCATAATAGAGTTTTTCTTTTTCTTCTTGCAGCAATATTGTTTGTAGAAACCATGACATGAAATTTCCCTGATGAGTACGTATGCAGTGTCCGGGTCATTGGTCACACTTGCAACATAAATGTCTAACGCGTGCAGAACAGTTTTGGCATCTTCAGCTTCCTTCTTTCTTCTTCTACTAATTTCTTTTGGTTATAACATAAAGTGGACAAGATAGAAGCTTGATGTTTGATGAACTTAATTATAGCTTCATTTGGGTCAGTGTGCTCCTTTGCATGCCAGCAGTATACCCCCAAAATGATATCAAAAAGCAAAATTTAAAGAGCTTGATGAATATTGACCGGTTGATAGGCATAGATATAGTATACTCCTACTAAGAACCTCGCGTCCAATCTACTGTTTTTTCTATAAAGAGATAATGGGAGGGTGGAATTTTACAAGAAAGTCAGATGCACAAGTTGAGCTTCTGTTTCGTTTCATCTAGCATAATATAACAACGGATACGTTTAATATGCTCCTGAAATCTTCTGAAGCAACGGTATTTTATGTGTTTTTACCCATTATAACTGGTTAATCAATTTTTTAAAATTTTTTTTATTATTGTGTGTGTAAATCTTAATAGTTAAAATTTATAGAACTTTTTGTATGTGAAGATAAGATTGGTTTAAGTTAAAGTATGTGAGTCTGCATATGTATAAATATTAACAATTAAAATTTATAAGATTTTTTGTATATAAAACATAGATTATACTAGTACTTGTTAATCAAATAATTGTTGAAAATTTAAGTATGAGTGTCGAAGTCCCACATTGATAAAGAATAGACAAATTAAAAATTATATAAGTAGAAAAGACTCATAAACTTGATGTTTTAAGGTTTTGAATTAAAATATAGTGTCAAGCTTATATATGTGATTCTTTACTTTACTCATTGATGAAAATTTCTTTGATTTTTAGGCTCTCCTTATGGCCCAACAATAACAAGTAATTAATCACATCTGTTTATTTATTTTAATATTATATCTATGGTCACACATCATAGAACAGGTGCTCCATAAATTTGTATGAACATTTAAAACATTTCTTATAAATTAATTAAACTTCATATGATCCCTGCCATGAAAAGATTATTGAATTTCCTCTTTAAGTATCTGGTTGAAGATACAAGAAAAACAACTAAGTAGTGCTATTTGCAGGTCACCTTTACATCTCCTTTCACATACATCATTTTGTCATTTAAGTGTCACTTACATCATGTATTATCTTATATCAAATTAATGATTTAAAAGAATAGATATAGAAATTAGAAAGAAGGTGTAATTCGTGTTGTGCTGCTTGTTCATTCATCATTTCTCACTTACTAATAATTGGTAGGCTTGCTTTTCTAACAAGAAAAATGCTGTTTGCAAACACTTTGTGCACACTAAGTGGTGTGCAAAAATCTGCTTAGAATAAAAAGGTTTTAACTCGATTTAGTTAAAGCTTAGATAAGTCTTGTATAACTAAAATTGTACCATATCTATTTGTAGAAGTGTTGTGCATGAGCTCCGCAAATAGCATATCCCACCTCGAGAAATTATTGTATATTCGTGAATCACAATTAATGCATGCTTTAGGATAGATTTTTACTTTTAGGGTGCGTTTGTTTTAGGGGTAATAAAAGAAAGAATTTTTATTGAATAAAATTTTAGGTAAGTGAAAGTGTTTGGTTTACAGATAAAAGAAAATAGAAAAGTTTTTTTTTTTTACTAAAAAAGATATTCATTCATTCATATTGGTAAAATACACCGAGAACAATACAAATCCAACATCGCTAAAAACTGAAAAGGATGAATCTGCGAACAAACTCACAACACCCAGGTTAATAGCATAACACAGCAAAATGCCTATAAATGTGACAAAATCAAAGTGACCGAAATATCCATGCCTCCGGATCTGTAACGTTGACGCCCAAGTCTTGATTGAATCTGTAATGGATCGAAGCTGATCTACCAATCTGAACCAAACGAACACCGCAACAAGACGAGAAACCACCGCAACAAGATGGGAAACCAAACGATGCCGCATCAAGACGACGAACAAAACACTGCCGCACGCAAATGACGAAAACACAGAAAAGTACAAAAGAAAAACCAGATTTATGTAGAAAACCACTTATTTAGATAAAAGGAGAGAAAAAAATGATGTAGAGGGGTGATTCTAAGCCAAAAAAATGGCCCAAACCACCCCCCTCCGGTGGATGAGAAAGAAAGAAAAGAGGAGTAGATAAAAGAGAATTTTGAAAATAAAAAAGTTAAGAGGAGTAAAATTTTCTCTAAATTTGGGAGTAGATATTATCCTACACTTAATTAGGGTAAAATTCCCCCTCTTCTCTCTCTCTTCATATCTCACCTTCTCTCTCTCTCCCTCTCCCTCTCTCTCTCTCTCTCTCTCTCTATCTATCTATCTCTCTAGTCTGACCTATTGATGTCGATGGCTCTGGCTGTTTGAGTAACGTCATGCACGGCGTGATGATGTTGTGATGGTGCAATCACAGTTTCACCTGTTGCCGTCGCAAAGTCACCAACGACAAGATTTTTGTTGCCAACCACTGCAATTCTGTCACCATCGCCAACCATCGCAGCGCACTTGTGTGTTAAGAATTGCCTCACGATTCTCCTATGAGTCTTCCTTTCTTGAGATTTTGTGTTGAGAATTGATTTTTGGTTTGAACTTCGAGGGCTTTGTTGCCTTTTTTTATCTTTTTAAACTAAAATCTTGATTTATGTATCAAACATGTTTAAGTTTTAAGGAAGAGGAAATTCTACTCCATTAATATTTACTTCAACAAAATTTGTCCCATAAATTTTCCTCAGTTAAATTTTAATCCTATACCAAATTGATCTTTAATTTTAAATTAATGATTTAAAATTTATGTAAATTATTTAAAATCAAAAGTGAAAATCTTTTTGAAAACATAGATTAATTATACTCTAGGAACACGTTAGAATTTCTCATCCTTCCTCGTTCTCATGCAAAAGCAAACTCAGCAAGTCCCAAAAGTGGCTTGGGCCTTGTTTGTTGCTTCCACAAATAGGTGAACAATGCAATGCTGGGTGTATACGGCATCCAAAAGATTAGTGGATGGATTTTATTTTATTTTATTTTATGTGAGATTAGTGCAGGGATTATGGATACGAATATTATACATTTAAAAAATAACTTGTATACATAAATAAATTTAGAAACTAAACTACAAGTGTTAAAAAAAACTAAACTACAAGTGATTATTGTCAAATATTAAGTTGCCATTTCTTTTTTGTCTCAATTTATTTTGAAATGTTCCACATGCTACCTCTAAAGGTATGTGACGCATGTCACTCTTGCTTCAATTTTGTTACTTGCACAAAACTTTTTTCTCATAAAACTGACACTTTACCATCACCATTTATTCTTCTCTCTTTCTCTCTCTTTCTCTTCCTTTTCTTAGGCATTATTAACAGTCCACATTTTTCAACGTGAGCTCCCTTTTCTGTGCAAAATTGTTAGCGCTCTTGTTTTGTGTACAACTTCGCTGTTGGATTGTAATATATAGATATCTTTCCGTGTCTAATAACGGATAATACACGTCGTCTTATAAACAAATTCACAAAATCGTATGAGATGATACCAACTTATCACAACAGTTTAAAACAACACATGGATTGTGATTCCGTGTTAGTTTGGCATCCCAATTTTCACAACCTACACTAACCGTGTTCACTATCAACAGCCCAAAATGCAGTTCACAATCCCCTTATTCCCTGTGTCCCTAAGAAGAGAGATCTCTCTGGCTTGTGGAATATTTTTTCATACACGGGAACGTTGAATTATCATGATTGGTACAAGATTTTAAAAAATATTCTCATGCAAAAATGATTTTGGAATGTATAAAAAAATTTAAAAATGATTTTTTACCTAACAGTCTCACATTTCCATTCTAATGAGGTATTGAGAATTGGTGTTTGGTTTATTTTATATTTTTATTTTCAATTTATATGTTTTCACTAATAATTACAAAAATGTCACATTAATTTTACTTTATTTTTGTTTTCAACATTTCGTTTACAAAAGTTTAAAAACAGAAAATAAAATAACATTCTTTTAGTTGTCGAAAACATTCATGAGAATAACTCCATCTAGCCACTGTATGTTGCCTTCAATTGTTCTCTCAACAACAGCGTCAGGCAGTGGGATTCTATTGATCCACAAACCACAATCACAAAGCAGACGGCAGTAATAACACCGCTATGGAGGGGTAGGCAAACTTCAGACATTTCACTTGGCAAAATATTCTCATGTTATGGAAATGTTAACCGAAAATGTGTAATTATCATTCTCAGAAATAGTACTCTGAGTAACGATATTTCCAGATATATTTTCAAAACTTTAACTAAACGCTTTAAAATTTGCAAAAACAGAAGGCAGGGAATAGTTACAATATAACATAACTTGCTCAAAAACTCATCTGAAAATATGGTATGTGGGAGTGGAATAGTGGATAGGCAAAGACTCTCAGGAATGCATAGAAGCCTATGACTTCAATCAAAATGAATTGATGGTGCCGACAGATATAGAAGGGTGAAGGAGACGGATAAGGGCATGTGACTTGCACAGTAAAGTAAGTGATAAGTCTGTATAATAAGATTAAAATGATGATTTTATCGTCACTTTTTAGTTATAGTTTAAGCAAAACATTTAGCTTTTTAGGGAAGTAAATCATGAACACCTATAAGTGTGGAAATCCACTTTATATATACTCCAACCTTACTTTTTTTCTCTTGAATTTTCTTTTTCCAACTGCTCAGCCATTAGTTACCCTGGTTCATCCTCAATTACCATGGCTCAGTGTCAGTTTTTCCTTCAAAAGCTCCATCCAGTTACTGCGCTTTTGTACTTAGCCAGAAAAAAAAAGTCACAGCCAAGTAAGATGAACTGCATAACCTTGGTGTCTCTACTCATCTATACAATCAAGTCTACATATGCATCAAGTCCTTGACTGACAAGGCACTGCTTGAGCTTGTTCAATGCTCGGCTCTCCAACTGTCGGACCCTCTCCTTAGTCACACCAAGTATGTTTCCAATTTCTGACAAAGATTTCTCGTGGCCATCCTCAATACCAAATCTTAGCCTGATTATCCTCCTTTCTTTAGGGCTTAAGATACTTAGGAGGTTTCTCACATGCGTCCTCATAAGCTGTTTTGCAACACTCACATCTGGGATCTCAATTGCAGAGTCTGCAGTAATCTCCTGCAATTATAAGAAAATTGCCGTTAATTCTTATGCTTGGAACATTTGTAATATTATATTGCCTAAAAGAAGCAGATGATCCATTCTGACCATACTCAACATCCTCCAACACTAGGAGACCAGCTTAACAGAAATTTACACCAAAGCAGTAGGACAATAACTTAAATCCAGTGCTGGAATCGCATTGCATGGCTACTAACACACAAGCTCAAAACAAATATAGGAAAACATATCTAAGATTTTGTAATATTCGTGATCCCCCTCCCAAAATGAATAACCATTTCAATCAACACGAGAATTTTAGACTGTTTGTAGTCTCCGTAAGTCAACAAAAGCAGGCATACCATACAGAAATACATATTAACACAGAGATTTAAATGATCCAACTTTGGTAAGGAAGCGAATAGAGTTTAGCAACTTGAGTCCGATCGCTACTCTTGACATATTTAGTTAGGGATGTTCACGATCTAGTCAAGTTTGGTCTGAGGATCAACCTCAAACCAAACCAAATTCCCCGGTTCACAAACCATAGTTCATTACTGCTTCAAATCCTACTAATAACATATAATGTGCATATATGACATAATGTGAGGAACATAGGTATATGCTTCCAAGTTCCAACCAAACATATGTAATAATATATAATGCATATATAATATATATGTTTACTCAGTTTGGTTGATACCCCTATGTTTAGGTAGTATGCTATGCCTCCCAGGCTTATCTCCTACTGAATTGCTGTGATCTGATCTACCATCTCTTCCACACCCTAAAAAACCTTTAGGCAGCTGCTGGTTGTTGTTCCCCTCCATCACACACAACATAATGCAATAACTATGCAAATTCAAGACGATTCTTGCAGTCAATTACATTTTGGCTTTCTTGGCTATTAGATTTCCACCAATTTGTTTTTATAATTATTGGCACAAGCAAAAGACTCGGTACAGACATTTGGCAATTTAAAATGGGAAGCTGAATAACCTTCAGCTGTTCTAAACATTCTAAATATTGATACAGAGCTTTCTTTTCACTGTTTTAACTTTATAGATCTAAGAAATTATATCATTGCAGGGGGGAAATCATATTTACTTGAAAGCCCTACCTGGAAAGTTGTATCTTGGTCTGCCCACACAGTTTTCTGCATCGAAAGTGGAATTCTTGCAGCAAATAGCAAATTTTCCAACTTGTCTACTGTGATTCCTACCCTTCTTGCTAATTCTTCTTTGGTGGGGCGAAGATTGCCTTCTTGAATGTATAACTTCTTTGCTTCAATGACCTTGCCCAAAAGGGTATACAAATTCTCCTGGAGATAATACAGTGGTTCCAAGTTACGGAAATAGATTAGATGCTTGCTTTATAAATAATGTACTATTTTTTAAAAAAAAAATTAATGCAATGATAACATCATTTTGTTCTAACATACAACAATTTCATGAATACTGACACTTCAGAAGGAGGAAGCTTAAATTTAGCTAACTGGATTATAGATAAATAAACAAATTGTTTTTACCGGCAGACGGATCGTCCTGGAATGTAGAAATATGGCCCTCCTTATTGTTTGCCTTATCCACCAGTATGCATAAGTGCCAAACCGGCAACCAGCTTGCGGTTTGAACTTTTCAATACTCTTCATAAGACCCATACTTCCGTCCTATAACAGCACCAGAAAATAAATGTAAAAGATGTAGCTGCTAATTACCCTATTAAGATAATGATTGCAACAGTTCTCAGAAGAAATAATAGAGTCCCTATAACCAAAGCTTTTTTCCCCAATTGCAGCTCCAACTTTAGCCAAACATTTATTTTAGGGTTCTTCTTTGTTCAGAAATAATGTAGAACACATACATGGCAAACTAAGTATTAATAATAACTGTGCAATAGAAAGGATTCTAAGGAAATATAAATAGACTCTGCTAGTGGGGAATGGAGACTTCTAATTTCTCAGAGGCTACCTGCAATAAGTCCCGAAAGCTAAGACCACGCCCCTGATAATATTTAGCAATGTGAACTACCATGCGTAAATTGGCATTAATCAGCTTTTCTCTGCTTCTGTTACCACAATGAAGCTGTGTCTGCAGGGCATGACAGTTTAGGCCCACACCTTCAGCCCATTCAGCCAAAGTTGGTTCCCGCCCAAACTGAGATCGAAGCCTGATCTTTACTTCTTCCAATCTCAATAATTCCTGTTACATATTTCACATTAAGGCAAAAGAAGATCCTTAATAGAGCATACCATGCATTTAATGAAATATGGAATTCTGAGTGACACCTGTAGTTGAGCAATCAATTGAGACTCTTCTTCAAGGGTCAAAAGTTGCTTTGTTTCAGGACCCCACAAGAACAAGCGCAGGGGGTCATTTTGATCAAAGCCTTCCTTTATCTTCTTTTCTACATGTAACCTTCCCTGTACATCTGACTTTCTTGCAAGGTAACTTTCTTCATCAAGAACTTTTGATTTTGGTACTTTTCTCTGTTTAGATCGTCTTTCTAGAAGCCGTGTTGACTTCACAATTTTATTCTTTCCAAGTGAAGAGTCAGCCAAACTTGTGGAGGCCAGACTGAATGGCATATTTTAGGCATTATTCTCAAAGCAAATTAACCTATAAACCAGAAAAACAAATTAAGGAAGCCAGAGTGACCCACTAAGATAGAACTAACCCAAAAGAAAGTGGATCATCGTCATCAGCTTTAATTGATTTCAACTCTTCAGCTACTGACGCTGCTTGTTTTGAGGCTGACAAAGCTTGCTTAGCAAGAGAAACTGCATTACATTGCAGATCATCCACAGGCCTCTCTGAATCAATAGCAACAGGCTGCAGAGTAGAAGAAGCAGCAATTTCCCCTGTTGGTGTGGAAGTCAATCTGCAATACACCATATATGCACCCTATAAAGAGACAACTTTGGATGTGCAAAAATTCAAATTAGCAATTGCAACTGAAAAAAATTAATATGAGAGTACAATTCAATTTATCTCACAAGTTCTGTAAATGAGACCGGAGATGCAACTGCTGCTTAAAGTCATGCGCTAACTGATCAGCATTGCCAATGTTATGCTTTTCATGAACTGAGGCCAAATCGATCTGCCTTGTATTTAATATTGCCTTCAGTAAAATAAAGGGGAGATTTATTGATAACATGTACAAAAAATGCAATCAATACGTACAACAAAACTAAAAGTTGGTCTTCAAAAAGTATAAAGGATGTGATTATATGCATTTAAAGAAGGCTGAGTTCGATGAAGTTAGTCTTATGAACAAAATTTGAACCTGGGATGTCTTGTCTTCTTTAGACATGTGCAGTAGAGGCCTATACTCATCACGCTGCTCTTGTAAAAGAACTGAGGTAGGAAAATGCTGGGCTGCAAAACTAGAAGACCAAGAGGCGACCGCAGGAGCAGCTTGTTCATGAAGCATCAAAACTGCAGATGGTAACACTTTTTCAACTCAGACAAACAGGTGAAAAATAACTAACAATTCCAAACATACAGGAGTAAATGAAATTTCACAAATTAGGAAAGAGAATTAAACAGAATTGGGAAGATATAAACAGTGGGCAGTAATAGTATGAGTAAAACTGTAAAAATGGGATGAATGGAAGGAGAATGGTGAAAATGAGCAAAGTATCTCAGTTCTCAGCATACATAACATAACAGCTTGATACATTAGTAATTTTCTATCTCTAACTAAAACCCTTAATTTAAAATATCCTGTGTTAGAAAATGACACTTAGAATTATATATATTAATTTTTCATAGAGTAGGGGAAATGAAAATTGAAAAAGCAAAGCCAATTATCATACTGAATTTATTTATATAGCTGCCCTTGACCAAAAGTTTCCTTTTCTTGGAAGAAAGAGGGGTGCAAGCTAAGCTTGAGTGTCAAATTTGAAGTGATGCTGCTCAATTTCTGGATTTGTGGGTAGTGTGAGAGCAGAGACCCCCAAGCTCAGTTTCCTACTTCCAACTTAAATATATTATAATAAATATAGTAAAGTAGGAAAGGAATTGAGAACCCAGAATGTAAATTGATTTACTGGTTATAATAAGCGCACCTGAAGGTGATGAAGATGAAGAAAGAGTTCTGGAAGTTGAAGAAGGAAACGGTGGAGACGAACAAAACATTGTCTTGGCAGATTCCATGCCTCAATCACTGTATTCTGTAGTAATACATAGAGAGTAGACTAGTTTCCAGTTTCCAGTTTCCAGTTCCACGGAGGAATTGTAGATGATAATAATATGGATATACAGAGATTATTATATATCAAATATAATTAGAGAATAGAGATATTATTATTGCAAAAGCGAAAAGCCTTTCTACTTTCAAGTGCCTAGCCGATTCCACACCTCAAGTTTCTCAAGTTTTATTCTTACAAAAGAAAAAGATCTTGTTCTTTTTTTTTAGGGCAACAAAAAGATCTTCTTTTATAAAATGCCAACTTATATATAACTGGGTCACCCACACCACTTCGGATCCTCAAGCCCAATTATAACTTGTTCCACTAATTTGAACGGGCCCAATTTCACGACTGTGTTTGGTTTCTACATTATACTATTATAGTCCATGACCATAACACAAACTGACAAACTTTATGTCCTACGATATGGACCGGCCCGGCCACTGAATCAGGCAAGTATTTTCAACTTTGCATCATTTTATTTTACAAAAATCCATAACATTCTTTTTATATAATTTAAATATTTATATATTGACCTCACCAAAAAATATACATATTGACTTGTTTATAAAAAGTTTATTAGGGTTGGATTACAGTTATTTTTCTTAAAGTATTTTTCTATTTAAACTTAGAGTGAAGTACTTTGGTGTCACGTAATTTATATTAAAAACAATCATTGTATAACTAAATAAAATAATTATTTATCAATGTAATTGTACTTACATAAAATTTAAATATTTTAAAAATATTTTAATAAATTAAGAAAATAAAATAATCTTTGTCATTTTACTACAAAATTGTTTTTTTTGGGCCAATTGCAAGTTTTGCGAAAAATACAAAAACTAATTCATGTGTAATGCTCAAAAAACATAATTTGAAATAATAATATTATTTTAATAATATGCAATCAAGTTAGGTTCAATAAATTTTAAAAAATTATACTGACTTCTTTTAAGATTTGACTTAATTACACTCAATTTCCCTTTTATTTCAAAAATTATATTAACATCTTTTGATATTTATTTTGTCATTATACTTATTTTTTCTTAATCATTGTACTTATTTCTCCTATAAGAAAGTCAGTGTAAAAATACAAATAATAAAAATATTAAGTATAATTAAATTAAACTTTTAAAAAGGTCAATGTAATTTTTTCATAAATTTTTACAATTACATTTTACTCAAAAAAAAATTTATAATTACAATTCAAAACATTTTATTTTAGAATACTCAAACAAACAAAACTTTAAATTTAATTAATTTATCATGAGTTTTTTTTAAATTATTTTATTTAACATCAGTTTTTTTTATAGTTTAACTCAAGGAGACATGTAAAGAAATTTTTAAAAAATTGTAATTGTAACGTAGTGATAATGTAAATTGGAAATAACGTGTAAGAGATTTTTATCATTTTGTGGATATTATTGTAATTTCATTAATTTAAATAATACATTACTGATGGATCATGGATGTTATTGAAGTACAAGTTCGAAGAGCGGTCAATGTCTCAGCTCGTCAGTTGACTCACTAAATTTGAGACAAACAATCTGAGCGCCCACGCCATCCCAGGTTCCCCTTTCTCTGCCTTGTTATCTTTTCTCTTTCACCCTCCTTTTATCAAATGAAACACTATTTTTTAAGAATAATTTTAAATTTTTTATTAATCTTTTTAATTATCAAATAAAAAATATTAAATATTTTTTATATTTTTTAAAATATTAAATATATTTATTTTTTTATTAAATATTTTCTGTATTTAATATTGAAAAAATTATTAAAAAAACTTTTAAAAAAATATAACAAAACTCACCATAAAAATCGAAGGAGGATCCTATTATGGTCAATGGTCGCAGAAATTTACTGTGAATTGTAGGTTAGTTACTTGCTAATATTTTTTTTTCTGTTTTACATTGTTTATTATATTCGAACCCCCAATATTTACATATATTACATTTTAGTCCTATGTATATTATTTCTGTACCATCATTTTTGTCGAAACTCAGCCATCAAGTGGTGCCCCACCGTGCTGAGAGTCTTATCCCGCCAAGTCAGAGTCACGTCCCTGCCTCACCAAAACAGAAATGCCACTGAACCATGCAAAACCCCTCAGCAGCCCAACAACCACCACCAACCAAATTGCCACTCAAGCCCAAAGATGGCCACCGAACAACCACGGTCCAGGACCTCCAAACCGAGACTAGAAACCCAACCGCACAAGCCTAACACTAGCAATTAGATTTCGAACCCATCACCCCGATCTCCACCATTAGAAATAGAGAAACCGGGATATAGAAAAAATTTAAAGAATGCTTTCGTATATTTTTTAATTACCTCTAAATTATTCGGTGTATATAAAAAGATTTTTAATTTTTGATTTTTGATTTATAAGACATGAAATTTACATAAAATATACTTAAAAAATAATTTAAAAATACAACGCTAATATCTTAAAAAAGTTAAGAGGTCAAAATTATATTTGAGATGGAATCAAACTGCATTTGAGATAATTATAATAGAAAAAAAGTCAAACTGCATTTAAGATGGAACCAATTTGCATTTAGTTAAAAATAATTGCGACGGAGCCAATCTATTGGACAGAACTGACCGGAGGTTGGAGTAACAGAGAAAGAGCCAATCTTTCAAACTGGATAATACGGAATTGATGGACGAAACTAAACAAAAATGTATATCGGATATGCTAGATCAGGTGGAACTAATCGGGGATGCGAGATCAGGTGGAGCTGATCGAGAACGCAACAGAAGAGGGGAGGAGAGCAACAAAAGAGCACGGCAGAGATACAAAATGGAGGAGAGCAACGAATATGCATAACAAAGGAGCGCAACAAAGACTAAGCCAACTACGAATAGGAGAAAGAAAGTGACAACATAAAGATAGAGAGAGGAAATCAGAAAGATAGTACAATATGAGAGGTGACTAATCAAAGTTTTAGATTTTCAAAAACTATGAGTAAAATAGTGATAGAACATGTCACGAAAGATGATATCGTTCTGATACTATGTCAGAAATAGAGAAACAGGAACACAGAAAAAGTTTAGATAATATTTTTGTATATTTTTTAAATTATCTCGAATTAATCAAATACAGTATAAAAAGAACTTTCTATTTATAAGAGAATAAATTTATAAAAAAAATAAATATAATTAAAATAATATATCTAATTATATACAAATTAAATTCTTAAAATAATAAAAAATTAAACATAATTTAATTTAAATATATATTTTAAATATTGTAACATCGCGTGCACCACCTTATCTGTCAATCAACAAAACCCACCAATTCCCATAATACATGGCCACTGAACCAGCACCTCCTTTCTCTCTCATCGTCGCCACATCTCCACCACCATAGCCAAACCAGAGCCCCAAACCTAGCTGAGATGCACCACCGCACCAATGCAACACTGACTCAAAACCCATAGGACCACCTCGAATCTCTACCACGTTCAAACCAAATTGTCCAAGACCACCCTGCTGTCCGTCGAGCTCCCCTGCAAACTTGTCGTCCACTCACAAAAAATTTCCATTACCTCTTCATCCGGTTCGAGGTAATTCATCCATCTATTCGTTTTTTTAATTACTAAATTAACAACTTGGCTCCTTGGTCCATCGATGGGCCACAATATTTTGTGGCCATGTTAGATATTCCCAAAAATCGAATAGAAATTGTTTGTAAACCACAATGAGTTTTTTTTTAGAATTTAATTTTGACCGTAAAATGTTTTATATTATTATCTAATCATATATTATTATATATGTAATTTTTGAAATAATATTATAAGAGTTAAATATTTTTAATAATGTGATAATTTATAATTAAATAATAATATACAATTATTTTATAATGACAGTGTATTCAAATCAAATTCTTATTTTTATCGTAAAAAACGTGTTTATTTTTATATTAACAATAACAAGTTTAAGTTTCTTTAGAAACGAAGAAACCTATCGATGATTAATAAATCATTAAAACTTATGCCAAATGAAGTGTATTTTTTAAAATTTACACAAATTCTTTTTATTTGTCCATAATTATTTTCATAATTTTTTCCTATGCAATAGGAGAGAGAAATGAGAATGGTAGATTTCTTAATTATTTTTTCAAAAAAAATATTTGCATAGAAAGATTAAGTACAAAAACCTCAGAAAGAAAAATGGATGGCTGAAATTTTTTATGTTGTCTATATAGCAATATTTTAAAATTTGGACTGGAGTGTCTACTTTAACCACTGAGATTAAGAACTAGTCAAGTTTTTAATTTGAATATCTTTCATTATATTGTCCAATTTGACGCCCATTAAATTATTAATTTAGCTAATTAAACTTATCAAACCATAACTTAGATAATTCACTAGTTCAATTTTTATTACAATTTTTAAAACGTTACTATAAAGTAATAATAATATGAACCTTTTTAGCCCTTCATTTAGAATTTATGTACATATCACTATCCTATTTTTTCAATAAAAAAATAAAATATCGTGTTATATTTATTTATTTAATTAGTTTTTATTGCGTTATAACATGATTTGAAAACAAGCTTCAAAAATTTTAACCATTAAAAATAAATATTTTTATAACAAATGTAAAAAAAAATAGCATATTAAATAATAGACATCAAATTTAAAACTGCACCCAAGCAGTTTAAAAGAAAGAAAAGAAAAAAAATCTGTAGCACATCCGGGTCCAGATATGAAAACACAGTCACCAGTCGTGTGAGTGGACCCCTACTGAATTCACAAATAGCAAAGATGGGGCAAAAACACTAAATTGTCATCGTTGATAAAATTATTTATTAAAATATTATTTTATTTAAATTATTTATTAAATTAATTTTTTAAATTATTTATCAAAATGTCACTCTTTTAAAATTATATATCAGATCATTTTCTTTTATCTTACGTGATATTTTTTAATATTTTTACGTCGATAAGGATGCTTGTAAGTAGGATATAGCGATCCATGTAGGTTGCACCAATACGGTTGGTACAACCTACATGGATGCGTCATCCTACTTGACGCATCCTTACTGACGTGGACAAAGAAAACTCCAACAATGGTGGCGTAACCAAGCCACCTGTGCCACCCTTATTGACGCAACCAAGACACGTGTATTCAGATTACTTAGTTATCAGACACGATCCTGTTTAACTCTACAATCGCTTACAAGTCCCTGTAAGTGTGCAACCCTAAAATATAAGTATTTTTAATTTGTCATTTTTAATGTAATAAATGTGATTAAATTTTGAAAAAATGAAAACAATGTAATAAATGCATGATAGGGATGTATGTTTAAAAAAATAAAAATGTTATTTCACACGGATTTAAATTTGTAAAATCACTTATAAAATGACATCCACTAATATTATTGTACTTGCATTTAATATGAGACTACTATAATACTTTATTAAAATTGTAACATGTGACAATATACAACTATATAATTTGTCATATTGAAATTTATTTTTTAAAATTAAATTATATGGAATAATACTTTAAGAATATTTTAGAATTTATATCTTTTTTAAAGCGAAATTGGTATGAGTCTTTTTTGAAGACTTACCCAAGGATCGAACACATATTCTTTCTTATGAAACAAATTTTCAGTCTTCCAACACCAATGTTAATTTCTAATAAACTCCTTATACTTTCACCTTTTGAATGAATATTCCAAAGTTTAATTAATGTATAAGTCTCCATATTTTTTTAAACAAATTTTTAAAAAAGTTCTCATAATGTAAAAAATTATAACATGATAAATGCTTAATCTTGCAACTTCATAAGAGGAGTACATTGATATCGAAATTCAATAGAATTCATCACTCGGTGGTAGATTGATGGTCATACTTATCTCCATTTTGAAAAGTCTGGCTTAATCATTCATGGTAGAAGAAGATTGTCAATTTTAACTATACTCGCTCTTTTAAATCTAATATATCTTTAATATGAACATGCAGTAATCTCAATCATCTCGCTCTTAATTTATAATCGTTTGAATTGGAGTGAAAATTTTGACAACATTTTTCCTAAATATTGGACCTCCCCAAAAGCACATGTACCTGTTTAATTCACCAGTTACCAATATCTTTAACAAAAACTAAAACTGAGCGGCAAACATATTTAATCCAATAAGGGCACCAAAATCACAATAAACTATTATCAATAGTATGTTACACAAAATCACTAAATATAATGTTATCGCACTAATGACATATAAATACATGTCAATGGGATGGGCCCGCATCAGAATGTGGTGGCTTGTGAGATGGATCGGAAGAATGACCTGGCTGTGATGGGTATGGTGGGTAACCTGGTGGCGGGTAAGGGTATGATGGGTAACCATGCAGTGGGTACGGATACGAGGGGTAACTTGGTGGCGGGTAAGGATATGGTGGGTAAGGGTATGGTGGGTATGGTAGGTGATATGTAGGTGGTAGATGAGTTGGGGGTATGTAGTAGTGGTAGGAGGCTGAGTCGTGTGCTGGCTGGTAAAGCCGGAGTCCTCGGGATGTCCAAGTCGTGTCCGAGTGCTCGCTAGCCCTGTCCTCCGTCTACGCCGCGTTCCCTGTTGACTGGACTCTTCGGGTGGCCCTGAAATGCCATGTGCTGCTGGAGCTGGACGTAGATGTTCCATCATAATGCGGTCATGCTCTCGCAATGGGTGTAGGATCTGTGTAGCAGCTTCTCGAGCGGCAGTGTCAGTAGTTGAACTGAACAAATACTCTGCAATGTTCGCCTAAGAAACAGATATAATTTATGTCATTATACTGAATACAACATACAGATAGACACTAACAAATTGGTAAAGAACTTACCGCATTCCCAATAGATGCACTAGTGGGAGCAATCCAGTGTCTGGTAATTGTTTTATACTAACGCATGTACTCAGAAAGTGGACCGAGGGGTGCGAGCAATGGGATTCCCGTAACAAACCTCTCCCTTCGACTATCCCAGGTGACTATGTAAACAACATGTGTAGCTGGCCAATCCTCTTCATGTCTACCTGCCAGTGTAACTGAGTGCAAACTGTCAAGCTGGAGCGGTCGCTGTGGTATGGGCTGGTCAAGACTAAATTGGCGCATCACACGGTCTGGCTGGTGCCACTCAACAATGTGAAAACATATGAGAGGGACCACTGTCAGTGCTATGTCCCTACCAGCCACACAAAAGGGTGGCAGTGCTGCCACCCTCTCATCCGTGTATGGTTGCCATATAATCTGTAAAAATGAGATGCACACAATATTAAGATGACATATACATAAGTAAATAATTCAAATGAATGTAAAACAAGACATACCTCATCGTTCTTCAGTTGATCGAAGAACTGGCGATAATATGCAAGGACGCCAATCACAGTATCACTCTACTTGGTAAATAAAAGTACTATAAACATAAGTTATAAATATTAACAAAGTAATGTAAAAAAATGATATGAAATAGAAACTTACTCCCATCCTAAGGGACGTAATTGACCACAATCTGCACCGTAAAACACATCAAACTCAACATAGTCAGTTAGTGTAGGGGGCAAGCCGGGGGAATCTGTATCATGCCCAATACTGCAATAAGATGCATGCCCCTCCAATCTCGCGTGCATTGTAGTTCGTAGCTTTACAAAGCTCTTTATACAGGTATGCCAAGACTGCGAACCCCTAGCTATATGTCCCGGCAACAGCAAAGTCCTCCAACAATGGAAGGAATATTAAGTGCACAAACTTACCAAAATGATCGGGGCATAAGAAACCCTCAAGCAATCGAAGTGTGTAATGTCGTGCACACTATTGTACGTACTCATTATCGTCATCCTCAGTGACTGCAGTAACACCCGGCTACCACAGGTATATCATGTCAATGCGTGCCCCAACTATGAGTGACGGTGTCTCATAAAGACCCAATAACTAAACACACAGACTGAGCCAATCAGTTTTATGGGTAAGGCCAGTGATTGTAGCGCCATCAATAGGAAGACCCGATATTATAACGATATCCTTCAACGTAATGGTGCACTCTCTGGTAGGCATGTAAAATGTATAGGTCTCTGGGTGCCATCTCTCAACCATGTTAGCGCAACCTACATATATGCGTCATCCTACTTGGCGCATCTTTACTAACGTGAAAAATATTAAAAAATATCACGTATGACAAAAGGGTAACAGTTTGATATATAGTTTTAAAAAAGTAGCATTTTGATAAATAATTTAAAAAAATATCAATTTGATAAATAATTTAAATAAAATAACATTTTGATAAATAATTCTACCAACAGTGACAGTTTGGTATTTTTGCCCAAAGATCGCTTATATACGCAAACCTACAAATAGCAACTCTTACATCCACGCCATCCTGTTCGGCAAATTGTTGTGTAGGGTTATTATGTATGCTATGCGTAAATTAAGTTAATATGTAATTAACATATTATTATTTTAAATATAAAACAAATGTAACATAAAAGTTATAAAAATTACTTCTTTGGGTAATATGATCGAGTGTTGTTTGGATTAACTCATACTCAGCTTGATTAATCATTTTTTTAGTCTGATCAGAAACATATCATTCATAAGTAATTGATCATAAAAATATTTTTTGTAGTCATATAAAATAATAATATAATATTTATTGAGTTAATATACACTTCATATAAACCACATCAACATTATACAATAGCTATTAATAGATTCCCCATAAATTTCACGGTAAGAATTTCAATACAATCTAACAATTTTAATTTCTTTTTGCGCAAATAATAAAAAAAGGGTGTAAGAATTATTACAAGTAAATGATTTCTCATCCTCCTATTTATATGGTGCATTTGGATAAATTAAAAAAATTATAATACATTTAATTTCAGAGCTGTTATTCAAAATTATATTTTTGACTTTTGAAAAAAAACCAAATATGCTTTTTTTATACTCTTGTTTTTTTTTAATTTTTATTCAAATATTTTAAAATTTCTAAGAAGAAATGTTTAATTTAAAAAGTGCTTCTTTTCTAATGTGATTATCTCATATAGTCAATTTTTTACTTATAACAAACGCATAACTTAAGTTTAAATCTTAAAATTTTTATTAATAAACTATAATTATACTATAAATTTTCGTTGAAGATAATAGTTTATCTTCGCTTTCAATGAGAAAGCTTCCGTGACTCTAAACATTTTGTAATTAAAAAAAAAAAAAAAGACTAAACAAACGGACGCATAGTGAATGCATTTTGCACTGATGGAGTGTGTTTGGCATGTGGGGTCAATAGAATCCACTTCAAGTCTTCAATTATGATTTATGATTATAAACTCAATCCCCTCTCTGTTTCTTTCTCTCTCAAAACCCTAAAATTTCCATCTTCTTCATGCAGCTCACATCAATACCCTAATATGTCTCTCTCTCTCTCTCTTGTAACTAACATGAGTTCAGACGTAGTCCTCCACAAATTTCCCCAATCAGACCCCAAACCACCGTCCACCACCACCGACTCCAACCGCAACCTCCAACTCACCACAAAGCCATTGTCCTCCTCCTCCCGCACCACCAAGGACCGCCACACCAAGGTCAATGGCCGCGGCCGCCGCGTCCGCATGCCGCCCCTCTGCGCCGCCCGCATATTCCAGCTCACCCGTGAACTCGGCCACCGCTCCGACGGCGAGACCATCGAGTGGCTCCTCCGCCACGCTGAGCCCTCCATCATCGCCGCCACTGGCTCCGGCACTGTCCCAGCCGAACCGGTATCCATCAGCACCGCCGCCGTCGCCTTCTCCGCTCCCTCCCTTTCTTGCCGCGTCCAACCCGCTCCTACGGTTAGCGGCGGCGCCCAGGGGATGTTCGCCATGGCCATGTCGCAGCCGCAGTTGAGTTGTCGACTGGACCTGTGCCAGCCGCCGGGAATGGAGTACGCGGCGGCGGCCAATGGGTACAGGCACATGCCGTTCACGGCGTTGTTGTTGCAACCGACGACGACGGAGGAGGCGGAGAATACGGAACAAGATAAGACTCTGAGGAAACAATAATAATGGACTGTGTTTATGTTATGAGCGAAGCATTGTTACGAGGTTATGTTTCTAGAATTAGTGTTGAGACTTGAGAGTGTTTTTTCTATTTTTTGGTTGAATTAAGATTAGACCGTGGAACATGGTTGTGTTTAGTTAATTAGTTCGAAGTGTGTTTGTTCTCGTTCGGTTTTTCTTCGTTCTCGACAGAAAAAAAGAACATTGTGAAACAGAGGTGTAAATAGGATGACAATTTTTCTCCACAGAATGAGAAACAGAGGTGTAATACCGTTATTCGGATATAAAATCGTATTATCTGAAGGATCAAAAATTTTATATAAATATTTTATATAAAATTATTAAAAAAACCTTGTATTGAAAAAATTTTGAAAAATATGTATTATACTTTTTATTTTTATTTTTTATTTTATTTTTTTATTTTTTTTAATTTATTATTTTTATTGCTTTAAAGAAAAAAGGGGATTCCGTATATTTAAGGTGTAAATTATTCGGAATCGTATGAATATGAAGGATCCTTGATAAAATATGATAATTATATATATATTATTTTTTATTGCTTTAGGGGATTCCGTATATTTAAGTACAAAATTTGGAGTTGGACCCACCATCGATCAATTAAATAGCATTTAATGATGTACTTAAGTATCTTTGGAGTTAGAAGACCTTTCTTCTCATCATTTCAAACACACTCAATATTTTGCAGCAATGAAAGTAGCACCCATCATGTACCCTTTCTGCAGATATCACTTACATCCACAGCTGTGGAAGATTAAAGGTAGTTTGGTTCTCCTTATTTTAGGAGAAATAAAAATAATTATTTATATTTTAAAAAATTAATATTTTTAAATATAAAATAAGTTAATTTATGTATATTAATAATCGAAACATGCATGGTGTGGTATGAGTAAGAAAAATATCATCTTACATCTTTTAAAAAGATATAAGATTATTTACATATTTTTTTAAAGAGTGTGATTAAATAAATAATAATAATAATAATAATAATAAAATAAATATAATAAATAAAAAAATATAAAAAAATACGCAATATTAATAATAATAATATCATAACCAAGGGTAGGGCAATTTTGGCTTACGGGTATGGAGTGGTGGGTCGCTGGTAGTGCAATAAATGGTGATTGTGCATGAAGTGCAAGTGGGTTTGACACAGACACCATCGTCAGTGATCAATAAACGGTGATTCAAACAATCCTTTTGAATTTGGAACCTTCCAATCGAATTGGGTTGTGCTTAAAATCGTTGCTTTTCTTATTCTTCAGCTGCGAACGAACGTTACCCCCAAATCTTATCCTTCAGTGAGTGGATGCTCACCAGAATCTTCACCGCAACGGCAAAAATCAGATGCCGGTAGTGGCACCGCTGTCGTTGCAGCGTTCGCGGCTAAGTCCCGCCGGCGGTGATTCATTCTAATGTTGAGAGGGAACAAATTGAAATATTAAAAAATAATATAACTCCTTAAAATATGAAAGAATCTTCGTCCCTGTACGAAATTAGTTGGAGCAAAAGATGGCATAAAATATTTGAAAAACTAAAATAATTATGTTGAACGATCCATATTAATAACGGGGTTTATTTTTTATTCAATATTTTACATTATGATCTTATGATAAATTCTTGCATCATTAAAAAAGTTTGACTAGTAACAACTACTTGAAATGTCAACTCTTTCAATGATATATCAACCCATCATTAAGTTTTTAAAACTTTGTTATGAATTCCGAAACCTAACAAAGCGTCCAAACTACTCAAGATAAAAAAAAAACAGTGTAAATCAACCATTCATCTCATCTACTTTAATGTTTAATACTTTATGTATAAAATTTGGTTTCTCACAAAGCATCCGAAAATGCCACTGGGATGCAACTGTGTCTGCATACCCAGATTTATAATTAAAAAGAAAAAGAAAATCAATTTTATTAGTCCATTAACCAATTTTTAACACATCGTTCACTCGATGTAACAATGGTGTGAAATTTTTGTGTGCAAGAATCTTTTTCCATATTGTAAGAGGCTATAAGTTAGTTATGCCTGTAAAGCTGTAAAGTATAAAGCCTTGCTGTAGTTAGTTATGATGCAGTTAGAGTTAGTTGTGTTAGTCAAAGTCAATTACAATAATATCAATAGAAGTTAGTTACAGTAATATACAGTATATAAGTCTATGTATTATGACTGAGCAAGTTAATCAATCACATTCATTCATTCTCTCTCAATTTTGATTTCTCTTTCTTTCTCGTCTTTCTTATTCTTTTTCTCTATATTAGCCTGATACCTTTCATGATATCAGAGCTTGATCGATCCATGAAGAACCAAGAAAACGCACCACCACCACCAATCTCTTCACCACACAATTCACTCCTCACATATTCTCAAACTTGATACCTCTGAAACTTGATCAAACCAATTATTTGTCATGGAAGCAACAAGCTCTAGCTACAATCAAGGGATTCAAGTTACAGAAGTTCTTGGACAAAAGTCAAATTCCCAAGAAGTATGAGTCTGAAGTTGATGCAGTGATTAGGAATATCAGTGTTGAGTATGAAAATTGGGAACAATAGGACCAACTGATTATGTCCTGGTTACTTGCTTCAATGTTAGAATCACTCACCACAAGAATGATAGGTTGTAATTTCTGTTATCATATTTGGAAAAAGATTGAGGTTTTCTTTGCTTCTAAAACGAGAGCAAAGATCAAGCAATTGAAAACTCAACTGAGAAGTATCAAGAAAACCACAGAGATCAACTCTTATCTTTTACAAATCAAAAAGATTGTTGATTGCTTAACAGTAGTAAGATCTCCTGTGAGTACAGCTGATCACATTGAAGTTGTGTTAGATGGTTTACTAGAAGAGTATGATCCTTTCATTACTGCAATTACGTCTAGAATAGATCCCTATTTAGTTGAAGAAATTGAAGCATTACTTATGGCTCAAGAAGAGAGGTTGGAAAAGCATAGAAAAGTTGATTCAGGAATGCTACAAGCAAATATTGCTCAATCACAGGGTTAATGGTCAAGAAGATTCAATGGTAACGGAGGACATAATTTTGGAGGAATTAGAGGGAGAAGGTTCTCTAATTTCAGAGGCAGAGGTAGATTTGCTCGAGGTGGAAGGTTCAATTCTGGGTTCAATCTTGGAAATAAGTCACAGTGCTAACTTCGTGGAAAATATGGTCATCTAGCTTGGGACTGTCACCAAAGATTCAATCAGAATCTTCAAAATCCCTTTACGTTTCAAACATCTCAGTAGTCTCAGCCTCAGTACTTTGATCAACCCAGTTCAAGTCATCAACAGTCAAATTCCTCTTCCTCATACTCGCAAACAAATCAGCAATGCTTTCTTGCTACACCATCAACATTGTTTGACCCTTTGTGGTACCCAGATTCTGGAGCCTCGAATCATATCACTCCTGATTCAACAAATTTCATGACTAGTTCAACGTATAAGAGTTTTGACAGAGTTCAAATTGGTAATGGTTCAGGTATGTGTATTCAGCATATTGGGCATTCACTCCTACACTCCAACTCTTCTCAATCCTCCTTTGTTCTCAATAAATTGTTACATGTTCCTACTATAACCAAAAATTTGTTAAGTGTGTCTTAATTTGCTAGAGACAATCAAGTTTACTTTGAATTTCATCATGATACATGTTTTGTCAAATCTCAGGATACTAAGGAGGTCCTTCTCCAAGGCACACTTAGAGATGGACTTTATGTTTTTGACAATGTAACTGTTGGACATTCCTCACCAAAATTTGTCAATTCTATTATATTTCCTATTAATTCTGATGTTACTTCTCAAAATCATGCTAATTCAGTTTCTGTTTCAAATTTTCTGCTATGGCATGCCATATTAGGGCATCCATCTAGCAAAATTGTACATAGGGTACTCGGATCTTGTAACATAGCTACTGAAATGAATAAAACTCCTAGTGTTTGTGAATCTTGTTGTTTGGGCAAAGCTCACCAATTACCTTTTTCTGCATCTGATAGTGTTTATACTAATCCACTTGATTTAGTTTACTCAGATATATGGGGTCCAACTCCTATTGCTGCCACTAGTGGAGCACATTATTACATCACTTTCATAGATGCTCATTCATGGTACGATTGGTTATATTTACTAAATCATAAGTCTCAGACATTTAGCATTTTTCTGCAATTTAAAGCCTTAGTTGAGCTTCAATTAGGAAGAAAGCTTAAAGCTATTCAGACAGATAATGCAAAAGAATATCTCACAATTACCAAATACCTTAATGCAAATGGCATTATCCATAGGTTGTCTTGTCCTTATACTCATGAGCAAAATGGGTGGTTAGAGAAAAAACACAGACATGTGACTGAAACTAGCCTAGCTCTCTTAGCCAATGCCTCTCTTCCTCTAAATTTTTGGGGTGAGGCATTTACCATTGCAACTCATTTGATAAATTTGCTTCCTACTTTTGTTCTCCACAATTCCTCTCTATTCGAAACCTTATTTCACAAGAAACCTGACTATCACTTCCTAAAAATCTTTGGTTGTGCTTGTTATCCCCTACTATGACCATATCTTTGTCACAAACTCAATTACAGGTCAGAACAATGCATTTTTCTAGGATATTGCTCTCAACACAAAGGGTACAAATGCTTAGGACAAAATGATAAGGTTTATATTTCCAAACATGTGATATTTGATGAGAACCTTTTTTCATATAAAAAGCCAAATTCTACTTCATCATCAATTGCATCTATCATTGAACCTGTTTGTACTGCAATACCTTCTATTTCACTTGTTCCTGTTTCACATACGCAGATTGCCCATAATGCTATTACACCTATCTTTTCTACTACTATTACTACTACTAACCATGATAGAACACTCTCTCCTTTAGTCTCAGCAGGCTTACAAATTACATTACCATTAGTTCCTCCATCAGAGGTACATGCTCCTTCACCTATTCAACAGTCTATTGTCAACACTAACGTACATCCTATGGTAACTAGAGTCAAATCTGGCATCTACAAGCCTAAAGTGTACTCAGCTGTAGTTGAACCTACCACAGTCAAACAAGCATTGGCAATTCCTGAATGACATCATGCCATGAAAGATGAGTATGCTGCTCTTATGAAAAACAACACCTGGTCTCTTGTCTCTCTGCCTTTGGACAAGTCTGCCATAGGTTGCAAATGGGTTTTCAAGGTCAAATACAAACTTGATGGCTCTATTCTAAAGTACAAAGCAAGACTAGTGGCCAAGGGTTTTCACCAGTAAGCAGACTTTGATTTTTAAGAGACTTTCAATCCTGTTGTGAAGCCTAATACTGTAAAAGTGGTTCTTACAGTTGCACGCTCCAGGCAGTGGCCAATTCATCAATTGGATTTCAATAATGCATTTCTTAATGGAAATTTCCAAGAGAAGGTCCTTATGTCTCAACCTGAAGGCTTTGTTATTGAAGACTCTCATTTGATATGCAAGTTAAATAAGACATTATATAGCTTGAAACAGGCCCCCAGAGCCTGGTTTGAGAAATTTAGTGGCACTCTTCATCAATTGGGCTTCCATACTACAAAATGTGATTCTTCTTTATTTATCAGAATCACTACCAGCTACACAATATACATTTTAGTATATGTGGATGACATACTAATTACAGGAAGCTCTCCACAAACTATATCTCAGTTAATCTTTAAATTAAATACTTCCTTTCCCTTGAAAGATCTTGGTCATATACACTATTTCCTTGAGATAGAAGCTAAGAAAACAACAGCTGGTGGACTGCATCTCTCTCAATCCAAATATGTTGCAGACCTCTTAGTTAAAGCCAATATGGATAAGTGCAAGTCTCTTCTTACTCCAATGACTGCTTGTTTGAAGCTATCTAGTCATGATGTTGATGAGTTTGAGGATCCAGCACTTTACAGGTCAGTTGTTGAAGCATTACAATATGCTACTATCACTATCACAAGACCTGATATTGCTTATTCTATCAACAAAGTCTACCAATTCATGCACAAGCCTCTGCTTAGTCATTAGAAGGCAGTCAAACGAATTTTAAGATACCTCCAAGGCACTCTAACTCATGGCTTAAATCTAAGGAGCTCTCGGCAGATGCAATTGACAACATTCTGTGATGCAAACTGGGGGTCAGATCTAGATGACAGGAGGTCAACCTCTGGATACTGTGTATTTCTTGGCTCCAATATAATGTCTTGGTTATCTAAGAAACAGACCGTGGTGTCTAGACCAAGTACAAAAGCCGAGTACCACATTCTTGCAACAGTTATAGCTAAACTCACATGGTTACAGTCACTGCTCAATGAACTCCAAGTTCCAATTTCCTCTACTCCTAGAGTTTACTGTGATAATCTTACTGCAGTCATGCTAGCTGCTAATCCTATCCTCCATAATCGAACTAAACACTTTGAGTTAGATCTTCACTTTGTAAGGGAGAAAATTGTAGCAAAACTTGTTCAAGTTCAACACATTCCCTCTACTGAGCAACCAGCAGATATTCTGACGAAAGCCATTTCTAGCAGTCAATTTCATCATTTGCAAAACAAACTCAGAGTTGAAAATGTTTCACACTCTGAGTTTGAAGGGGGGTTGTAAAGGACTATAAGTTAGTTATGCATGTAAAGCTGTAAAGCATAAAGCCTTGCTGTAGTTAGTTATGATGCAGTTAGAGTTAGTTGTGTTAGTAAAAGTCAGTTACAATAATATCAATAGAAGTTAGTTACAGTAGTATGCAGAGTATATAAGTCTATGTATTGTGACAGAGCAAGTTAATCAATCACATTCATTCATTCTCTTTCAATTCTGATTTCTCTCTCTCATCTTTCTTGTTCTTTATCTCTGTATCAGCCACCTTTCACATATAAATTAAATCCTGAACAAGGAAAATTGTACAGGTTCAAAATGGGTGTGCTCTTAAAGCCAGCCAAGACTCTAATGCTTACTCCCAAAGCTCCACCACCTTTTCTTCTTTCTCGACTCACTTGAAGGTATATCTGGATCAATAGGTTAATATATAAATGATAAGACAAACCAACTCCCAATATTTGGAAAATTAAATAAATAAGTAAACCTCCAAATATGTATAAAAAAACAAGGGGAAAAAATCAAAAGAATTTCAATTGGCTCAGGGAGTTAAAGTCAACTACAAACTATCAACACAATGAAATCTCATTGCATGGATAGTCAAAGGAAATTTTGCCAAACACAGGGAACCTTGATCTATCAATTATGTTAAATTCCAATCTAGTGATTGAAACCATTAGCAAGCTTGTTTCGGAAATGCAACATTTGTAAAAGTACCTCCTTGAGGGTAGATGGAGTTGTAATGCACCTCTGCCCAAAAACTCAGGTAAATCCCTGCAATAAACGGACACATTAGCCAAGTTGATTGATTATATGATAGAACGAAAAAAAAAATATCCTATAACAATTAATACCCAAAAAAGGGCAAAGGCAGCATCATCAATGGTCCAAACGTTGATATAAGTACAATTACTTGTATGATATAAAATAACAATCACAGGTATGGAAAATTTAATTTATTCAAACATTTTCCACAATTATGTTCCAGATTTCCACCACAATAGAAACAGACACAAAAGCTACACAATCATTCAGAACTATTGCATCTTGTGAAGGCACCATTGCTTTTAAAAAAAAAATGTCAAATTATGGTCAAGGTTCAGAAAAATTTCAAGAAACAATGTGAAGTACAGAAGAAAAAGAAAAAGATTAAAGAGAATAAGAGACCAAAAAAGGAAAAATGAAAATTTAGAGTAGAAGAAAGGAGAAGTCTTAGTAGAGGAAAAAACCAGCCTCCATTTGGCCTCAGCTTAAGTGAAAAATTGGCCAGGGCCCAGTGATAAGATAAATCATCTCGTCCGACTCATCACAAGGAAAACCAACCTCCTTTTGGCTTCTCAAAATGAGGAAGAATCTCTATGCAACAGGTGTCCTTGAAAGAAGTCATCACAAATATTCTCACACCATACTGGAGGAAAAAAAAAAGGTATCATTATAAGTGAGTAGGCATATCATTTAATAGCTAATTCCAAATATTGTTCTAAACTAAGCAATGGCATCATCTCAAGAAACAGACAGGGTACAGCTGTTGAAAATGTGGAGAATTAAAAAGGGGAGAGAGGGTTAACAAACTTTACCAGGCAACTACGCCTCAAAAATTTGATATACCACACTTTAAATTCATGATTTTATTTTTTTAAATATTATAAACCTGCATAAAAGACTATTTATTAACACCCTTGTAATATGAAGGGTATGACAGTTGAAACTATTACAACATACAACAACTGATCCATTTTATAAGCAGACACAACATTTTGGTTGTCCACAACCAAATTCAATCATCCACTCGCTAGAAAAATTATAAATGATGCATGCAACAAAATAATGGTTAAGCACAAAGCAAACAACCAAACTTGAAATTTTCAAGCCACGGCTTGGTAAATTAAATGGTCAAACTATCGATTAATTATTTCTCTAGATGTTTGGCAAAACATTGTCTCACAGCAAATGAAAGAATAATCGAACAAGTACTAAAAAAAAGTTACATAGAAGAGTAATTAAAATGCAAAAGTCATACCGAATCAGCAGCTGCTTGAAGAGTGACATGATCACCCCATTCTCCACTCCTAGTTTCATTTACAATGAAAGTAAAGGGACTATTGGTTAGCCAAAAAGAAATTACACAGAGAGAGAGAGAGAGAGAGATTATTACTTAGCCATCTTCTCCAAATAGTCACCATATTCCATGGGAACATATCCGTCATAAATCGCTGGATTAGATTTGAGCTGGGTAAAAACACCATTCAACAATCAGGATCCAAGAATAATTGCACAAAAGTAGAGCATATATTATAAGTCAGGCAAGCATAAAAATTGATAATCCACTAGACAACAAACCTGATTCACAACTTGTCGTCTCACAAACTCATGGTGATCAGGTGCGTGATACAATTGATCAGATAGTGCACGGAACTGGGGAGGAATAAACATAAAAGAATTATTATATGAAATTTACTCTAAATATACTAAGTTGCTGCTGAAAAATATAAATTATTTCTTAGTGATTAGGAAAGTCTTCTAGGTCAGGTTAAGTAAGCAGTTAGTTATAGTTCAATCAATTTGGAGGGCATAACTGTCTTTGGTTGCTCAAAATCTGGCTGTGTGCTTGCGAATTACAAGGGTGGAAATGGAAAATGGAGATTATGAGCAATAGGAGCAAACCTGATTTTAAGGAACTAAAGTGGAGGAGGAAAACTAGGAAACAAGGGCGGACTCCTAAGACCCAGAAACCTTGAAAAATGAGTTCAGAAGGTGGAAAACCAACTCCAACTCGAAAAATTATATTTAGGAGACTTTCCTGATCACATAATAATTTATATTTCTCAATGGTTACAACCTAAAACTAATGAAGTCTACTCTGCTGCTGTGGATAAACAGAAATTTGTAAAGAAGTGAATATTAGAAGCAACACACCTGACAATTACCATCACCTTGTACCCTGTGCTCCACAAAGTCATATAACTGCAATCTGTTAAAAAATTCACACAGCTTAATTTGGCGTGCTAATTATTTGTCTAATAAAGAAAATGTATAAAATAAATAATTCTTTCAAGCAGCCTAATTTAATTACAAATTAATGCAGGATAAAACAACCCACAACGAAGCCCATCTGTGACAATAGCTTAAGCTTAAATGGTATAAAGAAACAAAAAGAGTGAATGACAAAAAAAAAAGGAAATAGCAATTATTCAGTTACTGGACAAAACGATACACATATTGTAGCTGCAGTTATATTAAGTTTGTCAAAGAAAGAAAATTGTTTATGACTAATACCTATCCAGAAGCCTTTGATGATCCGAAGTTGCTTCATCAATTGAAGGAATTTCTCCATTAATTTTTGGAACATGCTACACAACAGAGGGAAAGGCAATTTAAGCACCATAGTCCAATACACAAGTCATACAACTGACCAAAAGAAAAGGACTTTCTAAAAATCATACCACATGTGAAAGGCTTTAGGTTGACAATAAAGGGATAAAATTCATCACAAGAAAAAGAAAAATAACAATAGATAGTACTTGTTCTACTGCCCAAAAAAATGACCACTCTGTATGATTTAAACCAGAAGTTGCTTCATTCATTACTGTGCATGAAAACTGATGAACTGTAGGAGTAAATGTTTCGGCATCCCGCAACTTAAAATTTTAAAAATAATGATTTACTCTAAATATCAATTAATTTAATAAGATGAAAATGTAGTCTAGAAAGAAAACTATCACTAGAAGTTGAAAAAGAATATAACATGGTGAATTAGCTGTTTGGTACCTAAATGACCATTAAAAAGTGCTAAGTATATCTATTTATTGCTTCAATAGCTGATCCAAAAAGGAATCTACAGAAGCAGATGAGGCTAAACATACAGGAATTGGTATCATCTGACTCCATCTCCTCCCTACTTCATCATCAAGGGGATAATTGTCAGTTAGCTCTAATGAGTATTCCCCTGTTTCACAAGGACTAGAACATGAACTAGAGGGTTTTACGCCATCAATTCCTTCTTGGGCATAATCATGACCTGCATTCGTAAAATATTTGATTGAATTAACCAACACCTAGTAAAAAGATAAATCCCAAATATAAACAAGAACAAAGCAGTTTATGCCTTTAATGATACCTCCTGAACAATAGTTCACCATTGAAGAGTTATGCCAATCATATGCAGGCTCAGTCTCAGAAGCATGGTACTGTTCTTCACCTGCCTGTACATACCTTGAACATTCAGCAATCTCTAGCTGTGAAAACTCTTCTTGAAGAGTACGTGCAATGATCTCATCATTCTCTACATGGTTACATTCATTATCATAATGGTTATGGAAGTAGTGTCCATTATAGACGTCACCAGTATCATGTTGAATTATGTCGCTATAGTATCCAGGACTATAACCAGGGTCACCATCAAGAAGATTAAGACCCCACTGAAGAACATCTGAATGCTCATGTAAAACCATCTCTAAACATTAAACTTGACAAGGAACCTGAAACCTTCTTCAGACAATGTTGAAATGATTCCAAACCAACAAGAATGCACCTGCACAAATAAGCTGTAGATGAAGAGATTGGAGCATCATATGTAACTAAGATATCATAACATGGGGTGGAATACAGTTGTAAGACCAGGTATTGTATTTCAAAGTGTACTATTAAGGACCTAAATTGGAGGATTAGATGCTAATCTGAGGATGTAAAAACTCTGATATGGAAGACAGATAAAGGGCAGCCTAGTGCTATAAAGCTTGCGCTATACGCAGGGTCCAAGAAGTGTCAAACCTATTACGTGGGTCTATAGTAGCTAGCCTTACCTTGCATTTGCAAGAGACTGATTCCACGGCTTAAATCTGTAACCTCCAGGTCACATGGATAACTGTTAAAAATTTATTTTAAAAAAAAAAACTGCAACTTGTCCCTCTGGTATAATTAATAAACTCAATATCAGAACTGTTCATAACAAATTTGACATGAAAATTTTATCATATAAACATTCACATGCCCTATATTTGATACTTGATACTGTAGACATTTTTGCTTTCCAGCGTTTTCATGCTTTAAAATTGAAAATGGTATGTTCATCCACATTAGGGTGAACGCATCTTGGCGTATGAGACATGGTTGAAGGAAGTAAATGAATACTTCCTCTCTCTCAAAGCCACACGCGTGGCGTTGAGAAGAAACAAAAACAAACAGGCTACAAGTGGGTATACTCTGCAGACCCCAACCCCACTCCTTTTTTCCCTTATAAAAACCCAAGTAAAAGCATTCTCCACAGTCCCAACTCCATTCTACTCCATTAGTAATACTAATATATAATCCAGCTATGAAGCTACCTAAGTACAGCTTCCCAGATGTTGATCAACAAGGAGTTATGATAATTCGTTTCAACACCACCCAATATTATTATATCATCAACGGAAATGTCCACTTTGCTCTCCTTTTCAGGAGAACGCATTAAAATGCTTCTCCTCCGGGGATCTTATGCGTCAGAAAAATTATAACACAAAAATAGAATCCATCTAGCATCTGCTTCATTCATTATTTTAGAGATCAAACAACTATTCCACCCAACCCATACCTCGAGATTACCGCTTACACCATTCCAAAATAAACCCACCCCAGATATGTTCCAGAAGAAAAGTTTCCAACTTCGAATGCAAACACCAGGTGATCCAACAGCATGCAGAGTACAAAACATTGGAAAGGAATTTTTTAAAAAAGGAATTGAGCAGCACAAAGAAATTAACTAAGCAAAAAAAAAAATTCATAAAGTTAAGAAGTCCCCCACCTTCGATTCAGCACCAACTCAATTGAATTCAGAAAGCAGAAAGAAGAAGAACAAAAGGGGGATTATTGAGAAATGACTGTTTACATAGGGAAGGTACAAATGCAATAGTTGAGGACGACGAATGAATGATGCATTGAATTGAATGAATATACTATTTATGTTACGAAGAAAAATAGAAATTAAAAAAGGCGCACTTCAATTCACGCGCTTTATATACAGTTTGCCACCACGTTAGAGGTCGAACACCTTGTTTGCTTGGTTGTGTTTAAAGCTGTGGCTTTTAAGCGGCATTTTGCTCCAAAACACACTTTATTTAATCTTTAACAAATTCTTAATCCTAAAACCTCAAGTACTCCGAATGGTTTTTCTTTGTGTGTCGGAATCTTACAACAGTTTTGCACTAATGACCGTTGATTAAGGCGTGGGTCTGTTGGGTTGGGATCGGATCTGAGAGCGAGGGTGTGGTGAAAATGACGGTTCAGATTGGTTGATGAGTGAAGAAGGCAGAGAACCAGCGTCTCTGATTGGTGCAGAATTGTCACAAATTGGCTCCTTTTTAAAAAAATAATAATAATAAAATTGAATAATATGGCCTTTTTCATTTTCGTGTTTATTATGGTCCCTTTTTGCTGAAAGGTCAGCTTTCCATCAAAAGAGCAGAAATCCAACAAATCGGTTTCACGCTTTTGTATCATGACTTGGTACGTAGACTTTGGGTCCATGAACAGGTTTTTTATTTTTTTAATTTTTTTTAATTTGATAGAATTTATAGGTAAATTTAGATATGTATAAAAATTATTAATTAAAATTTATAAATTTTTTATATGAATAATTATTTATAAAAAAATATTTTAATTAAATTTTTGTGTGAATTTTTAGTATTACTAATTAAAATATATAAAAATTTAATATTTTAATCTGAATCATTAATTTATTTTAACAATAAATTAATAATTCAAAAATTATAATTCATCTATGAATCTCTTTTTTAGAAGTCCATGTTAAAATTTTCTTAATAAGTAACGTAAGTTATTATTACATTTAGGAGTGGCGGTTGGGTGAGTTTGGTAAATTCAGCAGCGTTTTTAGATTTGACTCACTCACTAAAATAGTGAGTTAGGTTAGATTGAGTTGAGAAGATTTTTTTGCTCAATTCGACCCGCTCAAAAGTAGATTAGGTTGGGTCAAACTCATGAGTCTGACATATTTTTTTATAAAAAATCTTGAAAAAGAAAAGTTAAAATACAAAATCTAACAAAATAATATCATAAGTTTCAATCTTAAATATAATAGGTCTCAATCTAATAAATTAACACTATAAGTCTCAATTTCAAATATAATAGGTATTAATCTAACAAATTAACACCATAAGTCTCTACCAATCTTACTCAAATATAATAAGTCTCAATTTTAAATAAACTAAACAACATTAGTCAATAAGTTCATAACAAATTAACAACTAATAAGTTTTACTAAGTTTAAAATAAATTAAACAACACTAGTCATAACTCAAATAACAAATTAGTCTAACCAATTGAAGTCTGTATTATCACGCATGTCACATGTATTGACATAATCATTGACTTCACTCTCTATTTTTTTCATATACTATTTATCATCTAAACTACTTATTATTTTTTTAAAATAAAAAAACATAAATGAGTTGAATTTGTGCAGGTTTGTGATGGTTAAACGTGTTTTAACCTCGCTAGCCAATTCACACACTGCGAGTTGAAGCATTTTTAAACTGAACCCGTATTTTATGGTTAGGTTGGGTCGAAACACGCGAATTTGCAAGTTGACCTGACTCACTAAACACTCCAAATTACATTATTTTCATTTTGATTTTAAATTTTGTTATATTCTCTTGAAAAGTTGTTACTTTTTTTATACTGATTAAAAAATATTAAATAAAATAATAATTGTAGTCAATATTTTATAAATATAAAAAATATTTTATTTATTATTTAAATATTTTTAAAAATTAATTAGAAGAATTTAGATTCATTTTTTTTATTTTTTTATTGACTAATGCTTGAATTTTATTTTTCAGATTAATCATTAATACTACCTTTTGAAATTTTTTAGGCGAGAAGAAAGTATAGAATTGAGAAAGAGTTACTTTCACTTATTTGAATTTGAATGTTTAAGTAAGTTAATAAAAGAAATTATCTTTTCATTATTTGAGAATTAAATGGGAGGAATAAGAAAAAAATTATTTAATTTAAAAATATAATATCTAAAACTTAATAATCCTTTTTTATGAGATTAAAACTTATAATCTAAATATTGTAACAATAACTTTTGATTAAACTTTGTTTTGTATATGTACCCAAAAAAAAAACTTTGTTTCGTGTAAAATTAAATAAAATCATATATATGCTTAATCACCTTTTTCTGACTTATCCTTCTCCTTGTCTCTGATGTGATCTATTAGGTCTCAATCTCAATCAGTTGTGTAGTATTCAAATTCTTTTTTTCTTTCACATTTTCTATGGGTTTCGTTTCCTAATGAAAGAAATTCTTTGCATTTATTGTGAGGTCTGCATTGGTGGGCAGCAGATACCAAATATCAAATTCATTATCATTCAAAAGTTAATTTTTTAAACTCTTGGCCATGTTAAGGTTAAAATTAATAATATGAATTTGATTTTGTATTCGCCCAAGTTGCCACAGGTAGTTATGATGATTTAATTATGAAATAAAAAAAATGACAATTCAACGAATAACGCACGCAACCTCATTTTCACATATTTGACTATTTTGTTTAGCATGTAATCTCAAGTATCTGACGCATCAATGATGAATATTCAACAATGATCTCTTATTATTATTGGTCGTGATCCTCAAATTAAAGTGTTTGCCAATTTGGTATGCCTCCATCAACTCTCAAGAATTGTTGTTTACTTATTTCATCGCAGGGAATTTTTATTTGTATTCTCACATGGTGTTTAGAGTATAGTCAATAGTATAATTTGATTTTGCATATAATTCTTATCCCATCCCAATCGGTCAAATATATTTCTACTGCTGTCCTTCTCAATCTCATCTACTTTCTACCGTCAAAAAAAAAAATCTCATCTACTTTTCAATTTGGCCCTTTAAAGTCCTTGCACGCATTGTTTAAGAGGGGGAAAATGGTTGTACTCTTATCAAGTTGATGTTTAATCTAATTCAAGGGATTGCCCTTGTAAGACGCACCTTAATAAATAAGCTACGTACGAAAGAACACATCTGCAATGACGTTGGCATAGGCATGCGATTAACGATGATGCCTTGGTAGATTAGAATAAAGTTATTCACACGTATTTTTACTTAAAATATTTTATATTTTTATAATTTTTATTATTTAATTATAATTGAATTTATCTTATTTTTTAAATAATTTTGTTTTAATTTTATTACATAAATAAATGTGCATGAGATATAAGTTCAATTATATGTCACTAACATTATTGGGATATATAATACAGCCCTCAAGAACGTATCATAGGGAGTGTTGGTTTCATAATATAACTCTATTTCAACAGCTTAAATTTTGAGAAAATGTTTTTTTTAATGTTTTAATCATGTTTGATAAATTATATTTTAGTTTTTGTATAAAATTTAATGTATTATAATAATTTTTTTAATAAACTTAAAGCTTGAAGGTTTTAATTTTTGATTATAAATTATTTTAAAAATTTTGAGATGTAAATATTATTTTATTCTTAATCAAATAATTTTTATAATTATTTTATATTTATTTTAGTAATGTAATGTATAAAAATAATTCTTTTTATATTATTCAAACGAAATATATAATTTTAAAATATTTTTTAACTAATATATGTAAATATAAAACTGATTCTATTGTAATTAATTTAACAATAATCAATATACATATAATCAATTATTGAAATAATTTAATTTTTACAACTAATTAATTTAAACACACATAATTGACAATTAATTTACCATTTTAAATTTATACTTTAATATGTAATATTTGTTGTTAAAATAATTATTTAGCATATTATAGTTGGTCATCCTAAAAGTAAACTTTACTTTAGAGAGTATTTCATCTAATCACCATTACATGAGCAATTAATGAAGAAAAAATAATAACTACTTGTTTTTATGTATATAAACTAAACGTGCACAAAACCTCTTGCGGTTCATCGCCTAATTTTTATTTTTATTTTGGTAAACCTAATTATTCTGCAGAGATATAAAATCGTTTCGTTTAAAAGCTTATTAAGGAATGCTTTTGATTACTGGTTAGCACTTAGCAGTCATGCTTACCACAAAAAGTTCATTAACTTTTTTAAGTAAATGGCAACCATGATCCATCCATACTCTATATATATATCCCGTATTTTTAGCTAAAGAAAGATACATTAAATTCACCAGCTGCTGAAAAAATTTCAGCAGTTTGTGTTATTGTCTTTTCTTTTTTATGCTACGAAAGATCGTGTTTATCTACATATGACAAGTTAAATTGCATACAAATTTATATAAAAACTTTATAATTTTGCATATATTCAAAAATAAGTCTCATGATACATAAAAATGGTGAGACATTTTTTTTTTCACTTACTTTCACTTTTTTACAAACAAGGGTGCAGGTACTTTTAATTCTAAAACATGCAAAGGAGATACTTTAAAAGTTTTAATGATGTGATTTTACTTGCATTCTCATAAATCAAATTGTTAGCATTACGCACAGTGAAAGTGACTGGTGCTTGTTGGTGGCGTGAGTGAGCAACCCATAACATCGGAACAAAAAAAAAAGGCAAATCCATTGTACCAAAAGTAAATGCAATAATTTGTTTTTAAAAAAAAGGTAAATCCATTGTACCAAAAGTAAATGCAACAATTTGTTCCAAAAAGGTAAATCCATTGTACAAAATAATAATAATAGTAATAAGGTAAATCCTTAATGCTTACCTGCCCAAGCAACTATTCCCAATCCCCAGTTGGCCCAAACAAACACAAGAGGAGGTTTAATTAACCAAACCTTATGTAGAACAAAAATAAAAATAACAATAATTAAATCTTTTTTTATTAACTAAGATTGTCTACATAAATTAAACGATATTATTATATCTTATCATAAATTAAGTATTCAGAAATATTATATAAATCTAAATCTTTTTTAATCGTTTTACCTATAATTTTTTCTGGTCTCCCTCTACCTTTAGCTATTAGGCTATCCTACACTTAATCTACTCTTTTTACTGGGAGTTTTAAGGGTCTTCTCCTTACATGTCCAAACCACCTAAGGCGAGATTTTTTCATTTTTTCCATAATAGGTACAATCTTTACTTTCTCTCTAATGCATTCATTCTTAATCGTATATTGTATTGTATGACCATACATCTAGTACAACATTCTCATATCAGCGACATTGATTTTATGCTCTTTCTGACTTTTTACCGCCCAACATTCAGTGTCATACAATATCGCGGGTCTTATAACTGTGTGGTGAAATTTACCCTTAAGTTTGAGAGACATTTTTCTATTACAAATAACTCTTGAAGCACTCCTCAATTTCATCAATTCAGGTTCAATCATATGGTTTACATCTCTCTTTATCTCTCCGTTATTTTGTATGATAAATTTAAGATACCTAAACCGTGCGACTTGTGATATGATATGGTCTCTAATTTTCATCGCTAAGCTAGTATTAGTACGCTTCTTACTGAACTTATATTCCATATACTTTGTATTACTCCTGCTTAGACAGAAAATCATGTTATTCCAAAATTCGTCTCCATAACTCTAGTTTCCTATTTGTTTTCTCTCTCGACTCTCCAACTAAGACTATATCATCTGCAGAAAACATGCATTGTAACACCAACTCTTGGATATGCACAATAAGCACATCCAAGACTAAGGTAAAAAGATAAGGACTCAAAGTTGACCATTGGTGCAGTCATATAGTTATAAGAAAATCTTATGTGACTTCACCTTGTGTTATCACATTAGTTTTAACCTCATTATACATATCTTGAATTGCTCGAATATAAGCGATACGAACTCTTTTCTTCTCTAGAGCCTTTCACAAGACCTCTCTCAGAACCCTATCATAGGCTTTTTCCATAAGACAAAAAAAAAACCTTATTGATATAATCTTTTATATATAAAAAAATACTATGATGTTATTCTAGAGTTGGCTTAAGGCAAACTTTTATTATTATTATGGAGTTATTTATGTAATTTTGTCCTCTTTATAATTTAATAAAAAATTTGATCATTTAATTTCTTAGTAATTGACTTTTAAGCTTATTTTATTTTCTATGTATAGGTTTTAGTTGTTATGTTTTATATACATGTTGTTAATTTCAATTATACTCATATTTAATTACTTTAAACCTTTCAATAATTTAATTCTCACTTGTAATTTAATATTTTATATGTGCAAAAGTAATCAAGTATGTAGTTGTCATATCATTTCACTTTCTCTCCTAAAATATGGGTGTTTTAGATAATTTATATATGTAATTACTTTAATGTCTTAAAATTTCTATACAACTCTCTTAATTATATCTATTTATCTTTTTTTTTTATTTCTCACAGTATCCTCTATTCGAAATGTGAGAAACTAATTTCTCAAAATTACCTAAGCGATGACTCCTCCCAATGATATTATTTCCATATAATTTTCTTAATTATATCTATCTATCTATACTATATATAAATTAGATATAATTACAAGGAAAGTTTATGCAAAGTGTAAGTTAAGCCAAAATTTTAGGCTTTTCATTTATTGTAAGTTTCATTTACTTTTTTTCAAATTAAAATATAACAAATAAAAAATATTATATTCTTTATGAATTGCCATATGGATATTGAAATGTCTTTTGATATTTACTATGGCAATTGCATCATTATCTACTATACTTGAATTGAATTTCAATTTTTTTTTTATCTATCCCATTAAAAAAGCATTTTGATATTTATGATGGCCATTATAAACTCCATTTGAATTTGAATTTTAAATTTTTTATCAATCTCATTATTCAATTTAACCGATTTGTCATCCCCTTTGTGTGATTTCCTTCATTATAAAGGAGTTTTATTGATAGATTACTCATAAATATTTAACCTCTTCTTTGGATATTAATAGAATATTTGCTCTCCAAATTTTCATTAATTATCTTATTGTAGAGATGACATAATATTTTAATCTATTAAATTCCTCTTAATTATACGAATTAACTCCATTCATTGTTTGGGCTTGCAAGATCTAGCATCTTGATTATATAGGTATTTACTTTGTGATCTAATTGTTTTTAAAGATGTATAAGAGTTTGATATATGACAATGTTGGATTTTAGTCTATTACATTAGACTATTATTTGAAATAGAGATGACGTGAGAGCTACAATAATTTTTTTTCATGTTAGGAAGCTCAAAAACTTGCTTGCGTGCTTTTCTGATGGAGATGGTGAAGGAATAGATCCAACCAACAAAATTGCAAAAGTTCTAGGAGATTCACTCTTTGACAAAGAAGTTGAGAAATTAATTAGGCAAATAATAATTTGTCTTTGACTTGTCATCATTCAAATCTCCTAATCCGGTGTTTCAAAGGCCAAGAGATGTTTTTGATGCCGTTATATACTGTAATTATTTTTGCATTTTGTGAAAGATTTTCATAGGCTGGTGAGGGGTTTTCGTTCATGCTCTGGATCTTAGGTTCTAGTGTGTGTGTGTGTATATATATATATATAATATAAAAATTAAACCATTCCATGATTTGTAGGCATAAATGTTAGCTTTCTCTTTTTATTTGTGATGATTTTAATTGAGTTTTGAGTGATAAAGAGGCCTAAATCCAATGTAGGTGTAGGTGTAGAGCTTTGGAGTTTTAGGAGGCGCAACGAACCAAGCTTGATAAGTGCTACACGTAAAAAGTCACATTTTTTGTTATATATATGAATACTGCTAGCTTCTTTATACTTCTTTTTTAGAAAAATGAGGTTAACATTTTCTACCTTCTGTTTTAAATAAAAATCTCCTATATATTTTATTTCTTTATTGAAAGTAGCATCTCTCATCTCTCTTTATTAAAATAAGATTCCACTACTCTCTCTATTCATTTAAATATTTAACTTTAAATTAAAGATTTGTATTAAAATTTTACTAATATACCCTTAAAAAAAAGTAAAGTGTGAAACTTGTTAACATTGTCTTTCTAAAAACGAAGTGAAAGAAAGTTAGCAATATATCATCATAAATTATATATATATAGAGAGAGAGAGAGAGAGATTAGTATATATGACTGTTTATCTCATTATTTGTCACTCCTATATATATGTAACTTTTTTATATAAATAATAATAACACCTTTTACTATCTAATTAGTATTAGACATGATTATTATTTATGCTTTTTGTGCTATTTTTATTAATTAAATATACTTTGAAAGAATGTTAATGGAATAAAAAACAATGAAACTTTGGAATGAATTGAACCGGAATCCATTACATTTAAAAAAAATGCTTTATTCTAATATATGATTGTTTTGCTATATTCAAAAATTTTAATATATCCATTTCATTGAATAAAAACTTTTTATGAATACATAATAAAATCAGTTAAATGTAATTTATTATTAGAGATGTAGGTTAATTAATTATAGGTTTTTTATAGATAATTATTTTTATCCTTATATTTTTATTATTTTATAATATTTAAATATTTTAATATACATTTTACCAAATGAAAACATAATATATTACTCACAGAAATGAAAACTTTATATAAATATATAATATAATCAATTCACATCTAATTTATTATTAGAACATTAAATAAATGTAATTTTTTTTCGACATGTCAAATATATTTTACATTATAAAATTTTAATATTTTTTATTATTGTTTTGATAATAACTCTGATACATTTAATATATACATATGAAATACCACCACAACCATTATGCAATTTTTTACAAACAAATAATTATCAATTTAATTCAATTTTTAATCATCATAAATATATATATATATATGTGTGTGTGTGTGTGGTGCAATGTACGGATAAAAATACTAATTCCTTCATGACGAGCAATGAAACCATATTTTGTTTGAAAACATAAGAGTATAATTTTAAGTATTTTGTTAAAGTGTCTGAGCACACGTTAAATAATAAAAATAATATTTATTATTCATTTCAATTACTTAAAGAATAAAAATTAAATATTTTTTAAATTTTCAAAATATTAAATACTTGTACTTTACATTTAATAATTTATATTTTTATTTATTTACATGTACCCTTACGTTAACAAAACCCTAATTTTAATTCACTATTAGTGTAGAATTCTTATATGTTATCATCTATTGTCATATTAGTAAAAGAGTTTGCCCTCTCAAATAGTTATTGTCATAATTGAACTCTTAATAATGTGACAATACATACATGATTTGATAATAACATGAAAGTTCTACGGACAAATAACAATGATCAAAATTAAACTCAAATCATAATCATCTGTGCATTTTGTGTACTTGATTTAAGATTTTGCAAAACTTCTATGGAACTCTAAATGGAAGGAGTAAAATTACAAGATGCAGATATAGATTAATTTATAATTATATCTGAACTATTTTACACCCATTTCACTTCAGTGATTAATTTTCAGCAATATGGTTTCTCCGAGAACTGGAACAAACAGATGCATCAGGCTCAGTCAATATACCTATAGCATATCCATAGAAAGCCAACGTCTCCCCTGAAACTCATAATTCATTCCCCTTACCTGGTGAGTAGCATCCCCGAAAGTTTCCTCAAATAGCTTGACAAGATAGAAGCACCTATGGTAATTGGTAATTAGCATGTGATGGCAGATTTATACACACATTGTTAGAGGACTAGGAGGTGGAAAGGTTGGGCATGTTTTGTGACAGCATGGCACTGGGAAATATGCATGAGCTCTTTGCTTATCATGAAGAAGCTTTGCTTCCAACTAACATGATCTTAAATGCTTTGGTCTCCATATCCTAACAAACCAATTACTTTCTCCGGGTTTTAGATCCATGGTCCGTTTTTTGTTGTTTATTTCAGTGTCCTGGGAAGCTTCCACTCTTGCCACACTCTTCAAGGGTAACTGTGGACTTGCACTGGATGAAGATTCTAATAATCCATTCACCATTTCCAATACCTCACTCATCTTTGGGCGATTCTTTGGGTTTTTGACCAAGCATCGGTTAGCTATTATAGCAAGTCTTTGAGCTGACTTGCAGACTTGTTTCTTGTCAAGTCTTGGATCCAATATGAGTTGAAATTTCTTCCCATCTGATAGGTTTGGCCTTATCCATTCCAACAGCTTCTGCTCACCCTTGGGGCGATTTCGATCTAAAGGGCGCCTGGCAGTAATGAGTTCAAAAAGGAAGACACCGTAGCTCCATACATCATTCTTTGATGTGAGACGTCCAGTTTGAACATATTCAGGAGATGCATATCCCATTGTTCCTACAACCTATTGAACATAAACAGCCATATGAACACAAGTAGTATATTTATCACTTGATTCCACTTGGTTGGGTGTTGCTGTTTTGATAACATGCTGCATGCTTTAACAATAAAAGGGGTACCCAAAGAAAGGGTGATTTAACCATCCATGTGGCCATGTTGAAATAACAGTGATGAAATGAAAAGAGAAACTTGGATTGAGTACTTTTTATGGTCAAGAAATGAACCCATTTTTTTAACATACATTCGACTTTAATAGATGGGTATCAAAAGGCACCAAGAGAGTCCTTATGATTTCATGTACTAACTAAAGCATGATTCATGCAATAACATATTTGACATGATCATTTATTCAACCCCATTAAATTGTCAGCAGTTTTCCAGACAGCTAAAGATTCGGGTCCCTCTTCTTATGTTGAATTTCTCTCCTTCCTCATGTAAATAATCACTTGAAAAGATCAAAGACTACCTCTCTGCATATGCTAACAATATCTATTTATGAAATCATAGATTAATAAACATAGCCATACCGCTGTTGAGACATGAGTTAGTCCATCCGATGGTCCCAATCTTGCTAACCCAAAGTCTGATAGCTTTGCATTCCACTGTTCGTCCAGAAGGATATTCGAAGATTTGAAATCTCTGAAAATGATCTAGATATGGTGCACACAGTTAGCATGGCATTAATCAACTGCACTGCAGATCTGAATAGCAAATAAAATATGTTCAAAGTATTCAAATTCAACTCCTCCGAGCTTCCTTCTTTTTTCTTTTCGGAAGTGGGATATCTAAATGTGTAGAAAACACGTTTCTAGATAAGGCTTAATTAAATTGAATAGGAATTTAGGAAAGTTATCCTATACACCTATACCTGAAAATCCATTTCCTCATGCAGGTATGTTAATCCACGAGCTGCATCTTGGGCTATTTTTAATCTCCTACTCCATGGGAGAGGAGTCTCTGATCGGTGAGATAAATGGTGTTCCACACTTTTGTTTGGCATGTATTCATAAATCAGAAGCCGCTGAATTCCTCTTTCATCATCATCAGCACAGTAGCCCACTAGTTTCACAAGATTGGGATGCTCAACAATGCCCAGAACATTCACTTCTGTCACCCATTCTCTATGCCCCTGCAAGCCAAAAGTAAAGTAACAAAATTAATGAAGAGGAATAAATACACACAAAAGATTAACACATATTTCTATCTTGTGTAGAAATTGGAGCATCTTACTTGATAACAAAAAACTTTGAGCCTCGGGTAAGGTTAACAAAATGTAACAATCAAAAGTTTTACACCCAGAAAAACTTGAAGTATGGGAAGATAGAGGTACATTATTCTAACTTCAGACCACCTTTACATGAAGCAGTTTATGGAACAATTCATATTTAAGTTTTGAAAAATGCTTGACAGCCAGAACTATTTTGCAAAAAATTCTTTACAAAATGATTTGGTATGCTTGTTGACTCCTGGATGGATGAGTGGTCCCTAGCACTTTATTCCATCCAACAATCATCCTTGAATCTAGCTGAATTCTGTCAAAATTCTGACTATTTTTTTTTCTGCCTCCTGTGAAGCATTATTTAAGTTTTATAACAATATACTCATTATAACTTGCATTATGATATTAAAACACATAATGTATACAACAGAGCAAAATAACTATGCACAAGTGCAGAAGCAACTAAATTTGTATAACTTTTCAAGAGCAAAAAACAGAACGCAAACTCTTACCTGCATTCCTTTTTTACTAAGTTGTTTAACTGCAACTTCAATTCTTCTGGAGGGGTCGTCTACACTTCTGATCAATCCTTGGTAGACACACCCGAAGCCGCCCTCTCCAATCATAACAGAGCGACTGAAATTCTTTGTGGCTGATTTCAGTTCAGACACAGTAAATACTCTAAGGTTGCTGGGTCTTTGGGACAAACTGGGAATTACATTCCTCCTGAGGGATTCTGTGCTAGCATTGTCTAAGACATCCTGTGAATTTAATTCATAACCAGACCTTCTAACCTCAGCCTCAACATATGTGGAACTGTCTGATCGACCCGACATTGACTGCAAGCCTTTGGGTTCATCTTTCTTCTCTCCATAGTGGAATGCAAAACACTTCATTGCAGCTGGCTGGACTGCATTTTCAAAAGGAAGAAGGAAAATTGAGCAACATAAAGCCATTGAAAAGCAACACTGCATCTAAAATGAAAGTCATAGATGATGATGAAGACTTCTCAAATTAAATTCAGAAAGGACAAAAAAAAAACCACTGCCATCAAATAACTGTATCATCAAACAACTTCAGAAGCAGCCTTAACAGCCTAATTCCTCCTGTCAACAACTCTAATTTCAGACAACCGGAACATAAAATGTTTCCAACTTATGAAATCTTTTTGGGTTTCCTAGGGTATCCACACTCCCTTTTTGTGTGAGACATTACCCTTTTAGCACCTAGCGATACAATTAGGCCCTCCCCACAAATGACGTCTCCAGAAATAACATTTGTTCTCTTTTGAGAGCGCAGTTTGCTTATCACCGCCCCTAACCCTTGTGGACGCAGGTCACAAATGAAATCTTTTTTTTCCCCAACAAAAGCTAAATAATTCAACAGCATTCAGAGAAACAATCCTGATCTAGAAAGTTTTAAACTACAATAAGTTACAAAATTGCTAATAAAAACTACGTTCTTTTATGGGAAATAAGATTAAAAACAGCATTTTTCTCCAAATTTCCCATCCATAAATGTAATTTGAAAAAAGAGATGCCCAGAAACGTTTATATATCTTCTGGGTCATCTGGGATGAATTGCACACCTTATTTTATATAAAAAGAGAAACAAGGAAAATTAAAAAAGGAAAGATTTTGAGGTTGAAACTCACCTGTGGTGTAAATAGAAAGTTTTGATGTAAAAAGTTTCAGATGTTGTAAGCTCAAGGAATAACGGGTTCCCCCTTTGAGCAAGATTCTGAGAGGACCCTCTTCTTTAACCCAATGCCTCAAAAAGTTGAGACTTGAGAAAGGACGAGGAAGAGAAGTCCCCACACGGCAGCTGCAGGCTGCAGGTCTAGGTCTAGTCACCTTAGCTTACCAACTAAGGTTTAAAAGTAAAAGCCAAAATCAAGGGAAGAAAGAAATAAGTCATTGAATTCATTTAAGATGGAAAAAGGAGTGCAACTGGTATGCAGTGTGAAAAGGGAGCTCTGGATTAGAGTCTGTCCAAGGAAGTATGAACAGCCGTAAAAGAAACGGTTGTGTTAATTAAGGTTAACAACTATGTTTTGTGTTTCATGCCCCTTATTTCACTTCTATTTTACTTTTTTTTTCATAAAAAAATGTGTAAAGCATAAATGTAAAAGCTGAATAACTCTGATTTTTTTTTTTTTTTTTTTTTTGTTTTTTTTTTTCTCATATTATTAATTACGTATATTTTTTATTTTTTTATTTAATCACAATTTTTTTAAAAATATAAATAATAATACATTTTTAAAAAAAGTATAAAATTAACATTTTCTAAGTTGAAGCACATAAAAGTAACATTATTGTATAAAATTAATATTTTCTAAGCTGAAGCACATAAAAGTAACATTATTGTAAGGTTAATGTCGTGTGGCCATTGGACTAGCATCATTAAAGTCAGGTCGCAGCATTGGCTCATTGGCTCCATGTGGACGGACACACACTGATGTGTGTAGTTTTTTTTTTTGGGTACACGATGTGTGTAGTTATTAGTTCGTTGGAGTAAAGTGAAGTGCATTGAACCAAACAGAAAAAAAAAAAAAAAAGTGAAGTGCAGAATTGTACCCCCCCCCCCCCCAAAATGTGCTTTCTACAGTATTTATGTATCAAAACTCTTTTTAATTAGCTCAATCAGTTACACTTAATTAGCTTACAGTATTTATGTCTTGTGAATTATTTTGTGTTAAAAATTTTATTTATCTTATTAATGACTTATGATATTTTTCTTTTGCTCATTGAACCCAATAGACTATTTGATAATAATCAAAAACTTAAACTCATCTCCTTCTTAAAACAAAATAGAATTGAAATCCTTAATTTTCTTTCATCAAATGAACTCTAGTTTATTCCTAATTTCGTCTCACCTAACTCAAGCTTCCTAATGAAACTCAATGCCAATCTTCTTCTTTTCTTAACCTAATCTCGTCACACTCTATTATTTTCTCCTAATCTCGTTAGACACTTGCACCCAACCCAAATTCCTAAATCGCGATTGGAGTTCGGATTGCATTCTTTCCTCCTTCCAAATTCTAGAGAAGAATTGCTTGGAGTTCGGTTACGCCAACACGCTTGGCTTATCCTTCATGGATACGTCATCCTATTTGATGCATCCTACGTGAATTTGCATCTGTGATGGCGTATTTATATAGAATACATCAAGCTTGTTGGTGTAACTAAGACAAATACGCCATTTATTTTGGCGCAATCTACACACAGCCATGTCTTCTTCCAAAAATCAAACAGAAACATTTTTCAAGTTAGACATGACCGTGTATCCAAAAAAAATTCAGACAGAAGCATTTTGTGAGTTACACACGACTGTGTGTAACTCGTCAATCGCTCACAAGACCCTGTGAGAGCCAAAATGATCATCTTTTACTTCGAATACGCTATGTCTTTGCATGCTGTTACTTTAAATGTGATAAATCTAATTCAATTTACAAAAATGAAGACAATGATAAGGATTTATGTAAAATTCACCAATAAATATAAGCAAATGACCATAATTTATCCGGTTTAAGACTATAAAATATAGAATTATAAATCGTAATATAGGTTAACTATAACACCACACTCATACTCATTTGCTTGTCACAACAAAGAGTCTTTAAAGTCAAAATAGTTTTTTTCTTTTTTTCTTTTTTTGTGTATGTTCCTGCATGTTTATTTGAGAAAAAAATATTTTTTTAAACGTTTATTTGGTGAGTAGTCTCCCAATTATGACCCTCCTAATTTTGAGGAGTGACATTTTTTTTTATATTTTTGGTTAACGCAGAAGGGCGTAAACCTGTTTGACATAATTCAACCAAATTTCAATCATTCGGATTCTATAAAAATTTTGACAGAGTTTTTCCTAAATATTGGACCTCCCCAAAAGTACATGAACCTGTTTAATTCAACCAGTTACCAAGATCATTAATAAAACCTAAGGAGCAAACATATTTAATCCAATAAGGGTACCAAAATCACAATAGAAAATCATTAATAGTAATTTAAACAAAACTACTAAATATAACATTCTCATATACTCCTACAACTAAAATCATCAATTTTTGTTTTCTGAGTATGTCTAACACGCAGGTGTCGGTCCTCATGTCCCTACCATATATGCTGGGAAACATGATACTCCCGCAACTCCAAAATCGAGTCGTCCTCTAGGCCTGGGTTTACACGAAATGTCATTTGTCATGCTGTATGCCAAACAACAGCAACAAATAGTGTGACAATATGATTAGTATGATAAAATATAATATTTGTTATCGATGGTATAAAAGAAGACACAATTACTTAAAGCAATATAAGAGTCAAATTATGTGGGAGAAATGAAGTGCACACTGATAATCAACAAACATATATTAATAGTATTCAAATACAACACCATAGTGGAATAATACATAACAACATGGCTCCAAAATACACATTAATGATTGGCTAATACAAGAGTCTGACAACAAAAATATGTCCTAGATCAACTAGATGACCCTACTCCATCATCCCTCAAGGAACTCGATTCACTAGCACGACATGTGCGAGAATTGTGTCCAGGTTGATGACATCTTGTACACATTTGTCTTGACCCGGCTTCGCGCCAATCCATCTCATTCTTGAGTCAGGTTGATTTTGGTCGACTTTAGATCTAAGCAATGCACGATCAGACACCAAAATTATGTCAGGATGTGCAGGCCACCATGGTTCATCCCAAACTGGTTCAAATTCAACCTCGTAAGCTCTGTAAATGCTCTTCGTCCTGTAAACCCTATGCATATATCAGAATGGGTTAATTGCCAGAGAAGCACACACAACAATCATATGAGAGCATGGAAAATGCAATGCTTGAAACACCTCACAGTCACACCGGCCTTCTTCTAGGTTTAAAGTATAAGAAACTTCATTATGTTGTGTTACAGGGTTAAAAGTCTCTTCAACCATAAACTTGATGTTCTCTCTATTGTACCGATGAACTTGGTGTGAGCTCGCCTTTGCCATGTTGATTTTCTAGTACTTCAATAAGTCATCACTCCATTCCTGCCCAAATGTCATCATTTTCGCATTCGCCTCATCTTTTCGGTTGACAAAGTATTCTACCAATTTAGTATATGTCAACTGAACCAATGTAGTTATAGGTAGATTTCTACTACCCTTCAACACTCTATTAATGCACTCTGACAAATTGGGAGTCATATGACCGAATCTGCGGCCATCATCATATGTCAAACTCTATTTTTCTTTTGGAATCGCATTAATCCAATTTACCATCTAGGTAGTAGCTATCAGCTTTTCTAGCCTAGCATCAAACTTGATTGCAATTGGTTCATACCCTGATACAACAAATGAATTGAATTGATATTAGAAACTAACTATTAGTATAATAAATTAGATTACAAGTTGAAAATTTTAAATACTTGTGTTAATCAAAAATCTTTTTAACTTCTTATTCTAGAATTTGGAGTTAAAATTGGAACCAATGTACCATATGCGGAACACATGATACGCATTCGGCGGCTGCCATCTAAGATTTTCATTTGCCACTGATTGTAAGATGCCTCGATGTCAATCAGAGATCAAGCACAAGCCCTCTTGTTGTGTGACATGCAACCTCAGGTGGGCTAAGAACCAACACTAAGCATCCTTTGTCTCCCCTTCCACAATGGCAAAGGCAATTGACAGAGGTTTTCTATCTCCATCTTGAGTTGTTGCAATCAATAACTTATGACGGTATTTACCATACAAATAAGTGGTGTCAATCTGAATAATAGGCTTGCAATATCAGAAACCAGCAACACATAGTCTAAAAGTCCAGAATAATTGACAAAACACTCTTTTCGAATAATCAAGTCGGTTATTCACAAAACATTCATCGTCTTGCAACTCTACCATTGTGCCTTCCATGTCTATTCTCATGGCCACTAACCATCTGGGCAACACCTCGTAAGATTTGTCCTAATCCCCAAAAACATTCACAATGGCCAATTATTTTGCCTTCCAAGCTTTTCGATATAAAACTTGGTAACCGAATTGACTTCGAATCCGTTCAACAATTAAGCATACAAGTGCATCAGGTTTTGTTCTAATCATCTCCAAAATATATGAACAGATTATACAAGAGTCCAACTTACGGTGACCTAATGATACAGCTGGGTTTACACAGCTGTAAGGTCCATTATATTTTGTAATCTGCCACGTATTCGACCTCTTGCTTTATATGGCCCTAACTCTCCAATTACAACCTTCGTCAAAATTAGGACACTTAGCAGTAAGTCTTCATGAATCAGAATCTTCAATCTTGTGCTCTTGATGCTTGTGAATCAAATAATGTTTAAGGGCTAACTTCATGACATCTTTTGATGGAAATTACAAGCCAACATAGAATTCATTATTGATGCTCCAAGTCCCACGACTATCTAATTCAGGCAAGTTATCAGGATTACTCAATGCATCTCAATTGATCTGAGAAAACTGAGGGCATGGTGGTACAAACACAGATTCAGGGCCTGGAGGCATAAACATGGATTGAGGAGCAACCGACAATGGAACTTGTAAATTTTCTTCGGCATCAAAGTTTTTTGCCTCTATGTTAGTGTCTGAATCATCAGCCTTAGCTAACTGTTCTTCATCTTTACTTATGTCTCATATTGCATCTTTGACAAATGGGTTATCAGCTTCAAACCATTGCACCACCAATAACAATCATATTGCATGACTCAACTGGATTAGAAGGACCAACTTGAGATTTGGTGTCACCAGGAGCTTCAACATGCTTTTCCTGCCCACTTGTTTCTACCTTAACATTCAACTCCATCGAGGCCTTATTCGGAGTTTGACAAAAGAAATCTATCATGTACTTTACATAATCATCGTCTTCTAATGGAAGACCTATCCATTTCCATGGATTGTAGCATTGTGGACATCAACAGATAACCTTTGACACATGTACATTTGCTTGGAGCCTCAACTTTGAATGGATCTTATTTTTCAAGCCATCCAAAGTCATATTGGTTATGATCACAATAAGCCTAGGAGGAGGACCTTGATACATGAAACCCTATTCACCATCATACATTGTCTCATTGAAGTAAATGTACACATTAAGAGATTTTATCATGTTAATTTCACTTCTGAATAATAACAATTCAACACATATGAAATCAATATATACGTGTTAATTACAATAAAATTGCACATATAACAATGAATTTATATTATTATTATTTTACGTACAAATAACTTCCTAAACTCTACTAATTTGAATCAAACTACATTTAGTTATTTAAACCATGTCAAGTACTCAAGAAAAAAATTCATACTATTATTTTACGTACAAATAATTCATACAATTATATACTTACATATAAGGAATATTATCTGAATTTGATGACAAATGGAGATCCAGACACCACTTCTAGTAGCAACTGTCAAATTAACTACGTGATAGAGAGTTGAGAGCATTTAGAGAGAAGAAATTTGTAGAGAGATGGTGAGAATTGAGAAAATAGAGTAAATGCCACGAATGAGGGAAGGGGTGTAAGTATATACATATGTTACGCCAAATATGTTGGCGTATGTAGCTTGGTTAAGCCAAGCGTGTTAGCGTACTCAGTACAGAAACAACTTGGGATGTGCCAAATATAGGATGACGCATCCATGAAGGTTACGCCAAGCGCGTTGGCGTAACTTTCATGGATGCGCCATCCTATTTGGCGCATCTCACGTGACCAAAAAATGTTTAAAAATGTCACGTAGGACAAAAGGGTGACAGTTTGACATATAGTTTCAAAAGAGTGACATTTTGGTAAATAGTTTAAAAAATGGCAATTTGGTAAATAATTTTAAAAAAATGACATTTTGGTAAATAATTTTATCAATAGTGGTAACTTGGTAAAAAAGCCTCTTCGTTTTCCCCTTTCTCTTTTTTCTCAATTTCTCTCTTTTATTTTTGGTTCTCAGCCGTGGGAAAGGAAAGGAAAACAAAACAAGAAGAAAAGTCTAGCTTTGCTTCTTATAAGGCCACTTAAGCCATACTGAAATTTTATATCTGCTAAAAATACTTGAATTATGCTAAATTAAGTTTCCTAACTTCTAACAACTTTAGAATAAATATTAAGATTCATCTAAATTATTGTTTCACTATTAATTTATTTTTTCATATCTGCTGCTAGTCAATCCGGCATTAAAACGCACAACCAATATGCCTAAAAATACTAAACTAACTTTGATTACTCTCAAATTTTAACTACATCACCTTTAACCTATTTGTGACTTAGAAACAAACTCTCTAGATTTATTTCCCTTAACTTAGCAATTTATGCTACTATCTGGGTCATTTTAGGCTACTTTTCACACTATAAGTTGTAACAAAGTGCCTAAACGAATTCAGTTTGTCACAAAACTTAATTGAAATGTTAAACAAGTAATATGCTACCTTTGTACCTATTTACAAGTCTAACATGATTTTTGGGATGTTACAAATATTCTCCTGCTTTAAAAACTATTAATATTTGCTTCAATAATTTGTTGACTTGTTTCCATTAGTGGTTGTATAATGGATGCTAGGCTGTTGTGTGAAGGATGACTTCCCAGTCATTTTCTTCTCCAAGTCACGGACTGATTGAAAGGAGATTTGCTTTTGTGGGCAACTTACAACAATTAGGACCTCTTAGTTTGAGAAAAATCCTAGTAAGAGATATTACCAGTACCCTATTAGAAGTGTTAGTATAAATGATGTAAGTATGGTATACTATGGGTTTTGTCATTTTCTTTGGGTTGACATTTATGCCTTCTAACATTTTGTACCACTTTTTAATGTGTTTTTAATTTGTGGTATATGGGCTGATCTATTGGTTTTTGAGCTATTGTTTTGTAGGAATGTAATTATTTTGATTGAGTTGATCTCCCTGTGAAAAGTGTGATAACAGAAGCATCAAATTTGATGCAAAAAATTGATAGGACTACATATTAGATAGAGATGAAAGACTTTGAAATTCAACTTGCCAAGAAGGACAATGAGATTGGGAAGCTTCAAATGTTGTTAGATGAAAGCAAGAAAAGAGAAGAAAAGTATTTCAATTTGCTTGTAGGAACTTGGGTTTTAATAGCTTTTGTGTGTGTTTTAGTAGCTATGAGAGTGTAGGGTATTGTTTGCTTTTGCAATAGTGAACTTTTTATTTTAAACTCGACTGCTTAAATACTTATTGGAGTTGTGTCTATTGGTTTTGAAGATATATAGTCTGGTTATTGTTAGTTTGAAAATGAGGCATATGTTTATTGTAGTGGATGATTAACATGAATGGATGATAGAATTTTTTGTTTCATACTTGTTATTTAAATTCTTGTTTTTCAACAGTACTGTGTTGTTTTATTAGATATTCCTAAGTCTTAATTAATTTAAGAGGCATAATAGTATTTGTAAATTCCTTAATGTTTAATATATTAGTTTATTTGAAGATATGTTTGGGTGACTTTTTTTTAAACAAAAAGTCAATGGCAATGGCAATGTGTTTGAAGGTCTGCGTTTATGACATGACCATGTTTGACACTAATCCTTTTTTTGTTCATTTTTAAAAAAATTCCATCTGTTTGTCATAGTTAAGAGTCACTATATAGGGTTGGGTTAAGTACTTATTCATATCTTATTGATTTTTGTTTTGTGCCTTTGATTAAATCTTCAATTAAGCAAATATATATTTACAAACATGAAAAATAAAATAAAAAAGCATATAAAACCTTCATACTTTGCTTCTACCTGTATACCTAAGTAACTTGGCTTAAACAATGGCAAGACAAAAAGGAAAAAAAATGAGAAATGAATTATGCATCGCAATACAGCCAAAGCCAATGGGCCAATACAACTTTATTTTTTGTGCAATTTTTGTGTTTGTGCCTTCAGATACTTATAAGTTGAATACTTTTTTTTTACTTATATTTAATTTTATTTGCATTATATAGAATATTTTATTTGCATACTTTTTTTATTAAACACAAAATAAAGGCATCTGTTGAGCAGACAAATTAAAATTGGATTCATCCGTAGATGAGAAACATATGTGTGGAGCTTCTATTTACAAATTGACAAGAAAAATTATATTGGATTCATCCACCACTTCTAACATGCATTACATCTCCATAATAAACAGATAAGATATGAGCATCTAAATCAAGTTTTAATAAACTTAGAACATAACAAGTTTGGGTAGAATAATTGTATATTTTTTGCCTTTTATTAGACATATGAAAGGCTGATTCCTCAACATTCATAGACAAGTAACTTAAACCATCTCTAACATCATTATCCTCAAGTTAACGGGAGGAATTAAGCACGTCTAACTTGTTTTAAACAATGACATGTTGAATCCAAAATATACTTAAAGGTAAGAAAACTAACTGTCAATTAAATTGGAGCTGGTCAACTAGGGCTAAACTAAGTTTTCACTAGATGCTTTTATTTTTTATGAACCATCTGCAAGTTTTCCAATGCTTTTTTTGTTACAATGTCTTTGTCTTTGTTGTATAGTTTTAAAACCAAATCCAAAGCTACTCTCGTTCTTGTTCCATCATCCACTTGACAATAAATAAGTGATAAAGGTTACGATAACTCAATATACATTTAATAAGTAACGTCTAATGAATTTTAAATGACTAACTTGTATGTTGTATCAGTTTGACAAACCGCATTGCATCATCCAATAAGCAACCCAGACTCCATTGTCATTCCTATAGGGATTTGGCATAATATTAACCATACATATATTTTATTTAAATATATATTTGAAGCAAATAAATAAATAAACAAATATACGAGTCATCTCTTGGTTGATCAATTCCTTTTGGGTCAATAAGTTTAAAGTCTGAAATTATATATCTCTCTATTATATGGTAATAATAAAAAGAGTTATCCTGCTGATAACTCCATAGAATACAGTTATTTGTGCTCTATCCTTGTGCTAAAATGAATGCTAAGTCCTTGTTTATATTGCTTATTTGGAGGGTTTGGTGCTTATATTTGTCATATTCTGATTCTAAGCCTTTCTTGTATGTTTTATAGCAATTTGAGCTTTAATTGTTATGGATTAGGTAAATTTATATATGTTACTGATTTGGTGTATTCTCTATGTTAGGAAGGGCTCCAAACAAAATCAAATACGGAGCAATTGAGCTTAAAGAGGAAGAGGAAGTCAAATTAGACATTTCAGTGGTCACCGCCGCGGCATAAGGTGTTGCGCGCCGCGGTGTTGAGAGGTTTTTCAGCCTTGCCATACTTGGACCCGAGGCAAGGGCGCCGCAGCCCAGATGAAGTGGGCGCCGCGGCGTAGGTAGACCGACCTTGTGAGCGCCGCGGTGGGCATATGTGGGGGCCGCGGCGCTGAGGCGGCAGCTGAGCCTATAAATAGATTTTATACGTTTTTCTCTCAGTGCTGGCCATTTTTAGGCCATTTCCATTTTCCATTTTTAGGTTTTCTTAGTTTAGGTTAGTTTTAGGTTAGTTTAGTTTGGCTAGATCTCCATTGCTGGTGGATTGGAGGCTAGGAACAAGGTTGAAGGAAGATTCAAGTTTCAGAGACAAATCAATGAGCTTCCTTTCTCTCTTCTCTTCCTTATTTGTTGTATAGCTGAGCTATGTTTTAGGATGATTTTGGATCCTTTTATATATATTAATGATGTGTTCTTCTCTGAGTTTGTGTAGATGTTTGATTACTATTCAATTATAATCTGTGTTTAATGTTTGTGGTTGGCTGATCACTGATTACATGATTCTAATATGAGCAAATGAACTAGACATAGGGATTTGTGAATATGGATATGGTATGGTTGATGCATGTTCGATGAATTCAATTAGCTTGGATGAGTTGATTCGTTAATGGGATAGAAATATACCTATTGGCTATGTATAGTGTGTGATTGAGAATAGATCGTTCATGAGTGAAGTTTGCACTGGTTCTCAAGGAAACTTAGTGAGTTGGGTAAATGAAACCAGAGTTGATTGACCTAGACATAGGCTTTTAGCTAAATCAGATTCTCAAGCTAACCTAATCAATGCATTTATGTTTATGAGGAGGATTGCATGTTGTTGGTAGATGTAGAGGGTGAAGGACGATTTCCTGAAACCTAACCGTGTTTATGTTTATTGTTTTGTAGATTAGATTTAGTTTAGTTTATTACTTTCCTATTTTTATGTCCTTGTTTAGAATTGATTAAGCTATTAGTTGGTACTTAACTTTATAACTGTATATCCTTGTGGGAACGAACTTTTACTCTGTATCTGTATTACTTGAGCGATCCGTACACTTGCGGTAGCAATCAAGTTTTTGGCGCCGTTGTCGGGGAATGTTTTTATATTGCTAATATCAACAATGAGTTTGATTAGTTCTAATTCAAGTTGTATATAAGTTGTATATAATCTATATTTCGTTTCTATTTTGTTTTAGTTTCAAATAAGAAGTCGGGTGATTTCAATCATACGAGGCCCTTGATAGAATTCGCGACTCCTGGAAAGGATAACCCTTGGATCAAGTTCTTGAGGACTACTCATCCGTAGCATTTCAATTTTGGTGACAAAGTCCTATTGGACTATAACTTAGGCCCTTCATGGGAGGGAATTCCAAGTTTATGTTACATTTCTGCTTTTATTTTATGCATAAATAGTTAGTATGTTGTGTTTTGTATTTGTATATGTTTATATTAAATATGTTAGCATATTAGTATGTTAGTTGTGTTAATATGTTTTGTTAATATGTTAGCATGTATATGTGTTAGTATGTTAGTTTAGTTAGTTTTAAATATTTGTTAGTTATGTTTAGTATGTTAGTTTTTGTAGTTTATGTTTTAGGTGTTGTTTGTGTTAGTTTTTATATAGGTTAATGTGTAATTATGTTAGTTCTATGTTCTTGTTTGTTTTTAGGTTTTAAGTTTGTTTTAGGTTGTAAATAGGTTAATATGTTGTTTTTGTGTTTTGTTATGTTTGTTTTGTACATTTTGTAATTTAACTTTTTGAACAAGTTTTGTTACAGTTAGAGATCAATATGAGCCAAATCCCATAGCAAAATTGTGTTTGCTGCTAAATTTAGCAGCTTAGGTTGTTGCGTCGTGGCGCAGTAGGGCTGTGCACATTTGGCTAGAAGTAATCGGCGCTACAGAAGGGGCATTTTGAGAGAGCAGCTTTTTGCGAGCACCGTGGCCCAGGCATGTGGGCGCCGCGGCGCTAAACCCCTGTTTTTACTTTTTCTCGTGATTTTTTTGTTTCTGTGTATTTAGTAATGCTCAGTACTAGTCTCAGGTTCCCTATGGACCATGTTATTTGAAGATACATTTCATTTTGGTTTGGGGGAGTATCTTTACATGTTTTATTTCCTTTATGCTTAATGTTGTCATGTATTGATATTTTGAGTATGCATTGGTTTTAGTCAACATATTTTCATGATTATATCATGTTTTGACTATCACTGATGTGCTGATGACAAGATTTTCAATTTTCAACTTTATGCAAAAGATGTTGTGCATGCTTGAATTGAGAAAGTTAGATATTTTTGAATGCATGACATGTTGTAAGAATGCTGGTGTTGTTTTTGGTTGTCCATGATGTGAAAGGTTGCTATTTGCCCCCTTTCAGTGAAACCTTATGTGATCTTGAAGCATGTGAAACAATTCAGTTGCTTTTGATGCATGATTTACATCTCACTTAGATGCAAGTGTAACTTTGAAAATGATAAGAGTGCATGTTTTGAGAATGTTTATCGATGTACATGTAAAGTTTTGATTATCCTAGAAATTATTTTTGAACTCTCTTGAGGCGAAATCCTAGGTTGTGCATGATTGAGAAAATGATTAGGGCATTGTTTGGACCGTTTGAGCCTTAAAAAGCTTACCCTTATATGATGATATTCCTAGGTCCCATTTTGAAGCCTTAAACTGTTTGGCCTTATTTGTTTTCATTACCATTGTGATCGTTAACCTGTTAACTATTCTAATGCATGTGAAAACATTGCATTTTCTTCCTACCTTATTGTTTGTTGAGTTCATGATATATGTTATTTCTTGAGGTGAGTTTGATGATTAGGGGTATGAAATATTCAATTCAAAATGAGCCTGAAGGAATCAAATGCAAATAAAAAGAAAAAAATCATTGCTTTGTGAAAGAAAATCAAAAGAAAGAAAAGAAAAATGAAAAGAAAAGCAAAGCAAAAGAAAAGTAAAGTTCGAAAAGCATAAAAATGGTTCTGGCAAGTTTTATGATCTTACTTTTGAATACCCTGCTAATATTAGTCAGTGACTCATTTCTTGGAATATCATGTTTATGTTTCTCACAATTTGTATTGTATCTTTTCCCGTTCATTTCTTTCGCCCATATCATTGGCCTTACATTATAAGCTGATAAAGTCCCTTTTGATCCTCAATCTTGTGTGATTTACATTAGTGGAGAGAGAGTTGATTTACAATCTTGTGGATTTTGTGAATCATATACATGTATGCTTATAAACTTATCTGAATGTGTATGACTTGATTAGGAGAAGTTTATCTTGCATGTTTGTAATAAATGTGAATTGCATGAAGAGTGTTTGGGTTATTAGCATGTTAAAGATTGTATATGTGTGGAATTATTTACGGGGCATTTGCACTTTTTGAGGATTGATGCAGTCATTACACACTAGTATTTGTTTTTAAAAAAAAAAGAATGAAAAAGAAGATTGAAATAATATTTGCTGAATGAAAGTTTGTTTTGAATGTTTAAGTGATTTACTTAGTTCTATTTTGTTTTGCTCGAGGACTAGCAAAATGTAGGTTTGGGGTGTGATAACTCCATAGAATGCAGTTATTTGTGCCCTATTCTTGTGCTAAAATGAATGCTAAGTCCTTGTTTATATTGCATATTTGGAGGGTTTTGTGCTTATATTTATCATATTCTGATTCTAAGCCTTTCTTATATGTTTTATAGTAATTTAAACTTTAATTGTTATGGATTAGGTAGATTTATATATGTTACTAATTTGGTGTATTCTCTATATTAGGAAGGGCTCCAAACAAGGTTAAATATGGAGTAATTGAGATTAAAGAGGAAGATGAAGCCAAATTAGACATTTCAGTGGTCACCGCCGCGACGCAAGGTGTTGCGCACCGCGGCGCTGAGAGGTTTTTCAGTCTTGCTATACTTGGACCCGAGGCAAGGGCGCCGTGGCCCAGATGAAGTGGGCGCCGCGGCGTAGGTAGACCGACCGTGTGAGCGCCGCGACGCGCATATGTGGGGGCCGCGGCGCTGAGGTGGCAGCTGAGCCTATAAATAGATTTTATACGTTTTTCTCTCAGTGCTGGCCATTTTTGGGCCATTTCCATTTTCCATTTTTAAGTTTTCTTAGTTTAGGTTAGTTTTAGGTTAGTTTAGTTTGGCTAGATCTCCATTGCTGGTGGATTGGAGGCTAGGAACAAGGTTAAAGGAAGATTCAAGTTTCAGAGACAAATCAATGAGCTTCCTTTCTCTCTTTTCCTTTTCTCTCTTCTCTCCCTTATTTGTTGTATAGCTGAGCTATGTTTTAGAATGATTTTGGATCCTTTTATATATATTAATGATGCGTTCTTCTCTGAGTTTGTGTGGATATTTGATTACTGTTCAATCATAATTTGTGTTTAATGTTTGTGGTTAGCTGATCACTGATTGCATGATTCTAATATAAGCAAATGAACTAGACATAGTGATTTGTGAATATGGATATGGTATGGTTTATGCATGTTCGATGAATTCAATTAGCTTGGATGAGTTGATTCGTTAATGAGATAGAAATATACCGATTGACCATGTATAGTGTGTGATTGAGAATATATCGTTCATGAGTGGAGTTTGCACTGGTTCTCAAGGAAACTTAGTGAGCTGGGTAAATGAAACCAGAGTTGATTGACCTAGACATAGGCTTTTAGCTAAATCAGATTCTCAAGCTAACCTAATCAATGCATTTATGTTTATGAGGAGGATTGCATGTTGTTGGTAGATGTAGAGGGTGAAGGGGGATTTCCTGAAACCTAACCATGTTTATGTTTATTATTTTGTAAATTAGATTTAGTTTAGTTTATTGCTTTCCTATTTTTATGTCATTGTCTAGAATTGATTAAGTTATTGGTTGATACTTAACTTTATAACTGTATATCCTCGTGAGAATGAACTTTTACTCTGTATCTGTATTACTTGAGCGATCCGTGCACTTGCGGTAGCAATCACCTGCAGCATTTCCTCCAAGAACAAACCTTGCACAAATGATTAGTACAAGGTGAAGTTCGTATGTTAACCTCAATGGATAACAATTACAAGCAGAATACCTTCATCTGATCCCTATTCAACTTAGTTGCGTAATGCTTTCTCAATTTCATAAACCAAGCAAAGAAAAAAAAAGAGGGAAAAAAGGCCAAAGCAAAGGGATAACTACCATGTTTTACAAATTGTTACCTTAGTCTACGTTAGAGGTACTCAACTTTGGTAAAGATGGGAAAAAGAAAATTCAAGCCAATTATGACAAGTGCATCACTGATAACCAAAAATTGTCATTTGAATTCTATGTTAAAACGCATAAGCTTTGTCAAACCGAACAGATGTGGAATATATCAAGAAAAATCAATAATCAAGCATTATTTTGACAAATTATGCAAAACCAAGTTATGCATCAACAATTGCAGGTGCAATATTATCATAAACTGGCAAACCAATTCAGTTCCAACAGCTTTGTTGTTAATCTTAAACAAGAAAAATAAACATATGGAATACACCAAATACACAACAACAATTTATCAGACTTTCTCCAGGAAAAACACGTGCATATCACAATGCAACCATGGAGTTTGTAAAAAAATAAAGCAGCAAATTTACCTCAAATTTTAGCTCCAACGATGCTGGATGGATCAAATTTTAAGGATTCCCTAATACTTAAAGTTGACAAACACTGCAACTCACTAACACTCAAAGATCATAAATAGGGCAAACTCAAATGCCACGACGAGGTGGTCTGCTTCCAACCACGACGACCCTCCTTTGGTTTGAACGTTGACCCTACTCCTGAGATCTTCCATGACGGGGTGGTCTGCTTCCAACCACTGGCGCGATGACTTTGCTTCAATCGTCGAGTTAAGGAACGAACACAGTATGAGTTTTGAGCTTCACACACGATCAAGGTCGCGATTTAGGGATTTGGGTTAGGTGCAAGTGTCCGACAAGATTGGGAGAAAATAATGGAGTGCGACGAGATTAGGTTCAAAAAAGAAGAAGACTGACATCGAGTTTCACCAAGAAGTTTGGGTTGGGTGAGACGAAATCGGAGACAAGTTATGGTTCATTCGATGAAAAGGGATTAGAGATTTCAATTTTATTTTGTTTCAAGAAGAGAATGAGTTTAAGTCTTTTATAATTATCAAATAGTTCCTTGAGTTTAACGAGTAAAAGAAAAATATGACAAGTTCTTAATGAAATAAATAAAACTTTTGACACATAAAACTATTTACAGGACAGTAAGCTGAACACTTGGGTATAAATAGTTGAGTCAATTAAAAAAAATTCAAAACCTTTCTAAATACATGATTACCGTAGAAAGTAAAAAAAAAAAAAAGTTAAGTGCAAAGACGCATGCAATTTTTGAACATGATTTTTTTTATTTTTTATTTTTTACCGTCATTGATTCATCAAAGGTAAACAAGACAAATGAAAGGAGCCAAGCCAATGCATTCCTATCATAGTGAACCTTTCTCCACGTTACCGACAGTTGACCCAGCTTGTTTCATGTTGGAGTCCAGTCCTGCCGTCCTGGTGCTTGACTTGACTGACTGAGTATTGGTGGAAGTTACACGGAAAGTCAATTAAGCGCGTTTGTCTCAAATTTCATGCTCAAAATTTTCAATGAGTTATTGCAATCCAAACATTGTGTCAATTGTGATTTGTTTTAGGGTTGGCTCCATGCACTGATATATATATTTTTTAGTAATTTATTAACTTAAAAACATACACCAATCTCAAAAAAATCTGGCAATCTAAGGTCTAATTTGGTCGACCATTTAGTAGCATTCTCTTTTGTTTTAGATCTGAGATTTTTCTTTTAAAAAATGCTATAGTTTCCCAGTTGTTTTATTCGGATAATTTAGCATGCTTGTTATCTCTTAATGGGCGAGTAACCCATTTGACCCAACTTGTTTCATGTTAGAATCCAGTCGTAGCGCTTGACTATGTCAGTATTGTATTGATGAAATTACAAGGTAAAATCAATGAATTGTGTTTGTGTTAAATTCCATGCTCAAAATTTTCAATGAGCAATTGCAATCCAAACATTGCGTCACTTGTGATTTGTTTTATAATCTGTGATTTCTCTTTTGAAAAATGCTGGAGATTCACAACTTTCTTTTTATGCCATTATGCCTCTTAATTGTTGAGTAATGCATATCATTTTATTTTATTTTTCCCTTATAAACTATCTTGGGTCGAATCGTTCTTAAGAGAAATTTTCTCTAAAATGATTTGAACACATGATCATTTTTAGAGGTTATAAATCGTTTACTACATGACTTGAGCATCTTGAGTACTATAATTGAGTTTTTATTAAAAAATAATTTATTCAAATATAATTATATTTTTTAATTAAAGATAAAACTTAGGTAAAGTTCTTTAGGTCTTTGAAGATTTTTTTAGATAAAATATGAATGACATGTATTTTATTTTTTAATTACTTATTTATTATTTTCAAAATTTTCATTAATGAGTTATAAAAAATGTACACATGTCATATTTCTATTGAGACAAACACCATAAGCAATTAAGGAACTTTACTTAACTTTTGTCCTTTAATTAAATTTATTTAATATTATTAATTTTTGTATAATTACTTTAAATGACAAATATTAATGGTTGAAGAAATCTTTATGATTTAAAGAATATTTTTAAAAAATTGCAACACCATCAAGCACCGTAATAAGTGCAATAAGAACTAATCGAAAATGATTATTTAAAAAAAATCCTTGTATTTTAAGTGTGAAATATGAAAATTTTCTAAATAAGAATAATTTTTAAAAATGAAAATGTTCTGCATTTCTCTAATTTTTTCATCCTGATAGGATGATGAAAATGTCTGATAATTCTTTTAATTTTCATAATGTTTAAATTCTTTTGTCTTGAATAAAAAAATATATTTTTCATAATTGTACAATAAAGTGTTCTAATGAGATGATTTCGTCATTATCCACCAAAAAATTCTATTCTGCATAATCCTCTGTAATTATTTTGAAAAAATTGGCCGATTTTATGTTTAACCTTTTTGATCATTTATCAATTACTCACCTAAATTTGGGTAATGGCTCTAGAATTCAAATCTCCACTTCCAATAAAATCAACCACAACTGAGTCGATTTTATGTTTAACCAAATGAAATAAAATCTTCCAATAGCCATATGAAATTTAATGCTTAAGTTGAGGGTGGCATGTCACTATGATAGTATGATCATTTTGATCAACGAAAGAAAATAAATATAGTTCCCTTCCCTTGGCCGTAATGGCCTGAAGCACGTTGTCCTCTTAAAATGCAAGCCAAGTTTTGAGAGCTCAAAGCCTCAAAACTTTGAGAAACTAAAGCAAACGCGCCAATGCACATCCTTCAATCTAGCCTCCCATTTCTCTCGGCCATTTCTTCATCCCAAAACCAGGACCCTTTTCACTTTGACCCAAAACACGAATCAACAAAAGTGGAAAACGAAAAAACTTTCAATCCAACTCCATCCAACCCTTCATCCTCCTCCTGCTGCAACTTTTCTTCCACCTTCCCTTCCTGCATTCCTTGTTTCTCGTAGGAGAAAAGGCTGTGTTGTGTGGCAGGCACCATGTTAACAATGATGACATGGTTATTTACCATTTCACCAGCGAGTGTAGATTCACATTCTCATTTCACGCCAATTCTTGAGTAACTTCTGGCATGGTCTTCACCACGGGGTACTTGACTTGGCGGGCTCTAAATAATGAAAATGATTGGAATGAGGAACAATGCCTCATGTGTCTCTCTTGTTTTATTCTTATCAACTTTTGTTTTCTTAAGTCTGCTGCCACGGGTTCAATGTGCGGACAAGGGTGATTCTTTAGTGCCCTCGTTTTACACGGAAGAAATCTACAAGGAGCTTGAAGGTCTTACTACGGCTTTAACCAGGGACATCAAGGCAGATTTAAGCTTCTGCATAAAGGATGAGTGCGTCATATATTCATAATATTGTTGCCTTCTCCTATATAGTTAGTTACCTAGTCACATTTATTGTCCTACTTATTGACCATTCAGTGTCCCCTCTTTCAGGAAGAAAGATTGGGAGGAAGCGTTTAATTTTAAGGGAAAGTTGGATTTTGTGGATGCTTGTGTTAAGCAAAAAGGTATGAGCTCTCATATCGACATTTTAGTTTCATTTACATAAATGATATGGCTTTTGAAGTTTGGAGTGCTTCCTGAGAAACTCTTAAGTGCTCTTGGAAGTTCTTGCTCTATATCATTGCAATGTGAGAGCACCAAAAAATTTCTCATTTCCTAATAGGTTGTTTGTCTTTGGATGATAAAGAAGTAAAAACAATTTTTTGTCTATTGGGAGTATATCTTGAAAGTGTTTATAATTTTTCATTTGAAACTTTCATCAAGAAAAGGACTTGGTTGTATGTTTAGCGGGTAGCTTCTTGCTTGAATGTTTATGCAAAGGCACATCCAACTTTGTGCTGAAATTAAACTTTTTATTAAGAAGAATGGGGTGACATGAATCGAACTTCTGACCTGTTGGTCGTGGGTCATCATCCTGTCTTGCCAAGGCCCAGGTGAGGTCAGAATTAGATCGAACTGTAACGTTTGTTGATGGTCTTAAGTAGAAAGAGTTGCGCTCTAACTAATAGCTATAGCTTTTGGCCTAGTGATAAGTACTCGATCCATCAAGTAGTATCAAAGCCAAGGTCACGAGTTCGATTCTCAGAAAGACACGGACTGCTTGAGGTAGCTGCTGGGAGGGGGATTGTTGGTTGTGGGCCAGCATTCTGTCTTGACAAGGCCCAAGTGGGATTGGAGCTTGAGGTAGCTGCTGGGAGGGAATTAATATTTATAACTTTTAACTTAGTAGTAAACGCTCGATGCAATGTGACCATTTAGTCATAGAGGCTCAGATAGATATCAATGATGTCATGAACCATCTCTCCCAAAAAGATAGACTGATAAGTGAAGGCAAATGAGTGACTATATTGTATCTCAAACACAAAGGCATATTTTTGTGGTGTCAAGGCTTTGGAATTCTTAGGCTAAGAAACTTTATGGCATATACTGAATATTGTTTTGTTCTTTTCTTGTGCAATTTTTTTTTTACTTGAAGCAAATGCCTGTCATTCATTCTATGTTCCTAAATATAATGTGATTTAATTGACAGGAGATTTCAGAGATCGAATCTGTACCTCGGCTGAAATAAGGTACTACTTCCGCAGTTTCTACGAACAGGGGGCCTCATCATCCAGTTACGTAAAACCCAACAAGAATTGCAATTTGACTTCGTGGGTTTCTGGTTGTGAACCTGGTTGGAGTTGTAGTGCGGACCAGAATGTTGACCTCAAAAAGGATACAAAGGATATTCCTTATAGAATTAAGAACTGTCAACCTTGTTGTGAGGGGTTTTTCTGCCCTCAGGGATTGACTTGCATGATAAGTAAGTATGTACTGATGCCTCTTTAAATTTTACCTTTAATGAGGATGAAATTATGTTAATTATTGAGATTTTAACTATCGTTTGTTGTTTATGCATATATCAACTACTCTTTCCAAATGTGGATCACTTTCATTTTTTTGCATATTCAGATAAATTGATCACGTTTTTCTTCACAATTTTTTAAAGGAGTAATAATATATTTATATTTATATAATAAGGATGTAAAGAAATTGACATATTTTCTTCCTATCATAAATATGTACTCCTGACAGTATGCATTGTATCAGGATACACGTATACATAATTAAACCTGCTGTTTCTGACACTGATTTGATATGAGAGTAAGATTTGATTAAAAACAGCATGCCTAAATATGATTGGTTATGAGAGTAAAATTTTTCTCTTGTCAACTGGAGGCCAAGGTTTTTAGTCCATAAATGCATACACATAAACAATATTCTTTTCTTCAGCATTGCTTTTTGTTTGTAGTCATCATGCTGATTATTATATTCTGTGCAAGACAACTTTTATTTCAGTTAAAATCTATGGAATTGTCTTTCGTGGATGAAAACTAGCTGCTCTAGTATCATGTCTTTAACTTCTCTGATTTTCCTCTCAATGAAGCTTGCCCACTTGGTTCTTATTGTCCACTTGCAAAACTGAACAAAACCACAGGAGTATGTGATCCGTAAGTTCCAATGTTGACCTTAATTTTTCTCAATTGTTGTTTATGCTTAGTCATTTAATTTTTCTCAGTTGTTGTTTATTCTTAGTCATGCAAAATATTCTTCACTAAGAACAAATTTGAGCCACCTGAGGAGCTCGGTTGGTTCAAAGTCACGGTGATGACTCTTTGATGTATCAAAAAACATATTTGCAGATATAGTTACCAGATACCTCCAGGAGAAACAAATCATACTTGTGGTAGTGCTGATATTTGGTCTGGCGTTGTGAACAATAGTGATATCTTCTGTTCTCCGGGATCATACTGCCCAACTACCACACGCAAAGTTTCTTGTGATAGTGGGTATTGACTTATCCCAGGCCTCCATTTGCTCTTACCTAAATTGTCTAAATTTATTTTGTTGCAACTTGCAAGAGATAATGTCCTCTAGAACTTCATTATTACATACTGCTACTTTTCCTGTCCATTGCAAGCACCTGGTACTGACTTCTGAGAATACTCACTGATATCATGTTCTCCAATTTCAGATATTACTGCAGGATGGGTTCAACTCATCCAAATCGTAAGTCTAATTTCTTTGATTAAATTTATGCCATCATGTGTGTCCTTAAATTATGCTTCATGAATTTGTAACATTTTGAAATTATCATACATAAATTTGTGATCTTGCCCTACTATTTTCAACCAGTCACTTAGGGTGCTCTTCTTTGCCTTCTCAGGAAGTATCATAATCATCTCTCAACTTCTCACCCATTGGCTAAGAAAAACTTCAATGGGAATTTTGTAAGAAATGGCAAAAGTAATAACCTATATTAATTAGACTTAATTTGTACCTGGACTTGTGTTTAGGTACGATCCTTGCTGATGTTAAGAATTATAGGTTTCAGATTATAAATCTTAAACAGAAAAACCAGACTCATAGATCCAGTTGTTCAACTGACTGCAAATTCGAATCTTTAGACTGAATAATAAAGACCCGATATTTTATCAAAAATAAAAAATAAAAAAGATATGATATTTTAACTTTGTCCGTATGGGTGAATACATGACAGCATAACTGGCATGATAAAATTAGCAAGATTCAGCAGATTATCTATCAGTAATTGGATTTAACTGTTCTGTCCATTTACATACTCTACTTTGTTTCATGAGAATGGAGGACATTAAATCAGAACCTTACTTTGTATTGTTCATTTTTGCAGCATGCTCCAAGTTGAGTACCTGTAATCCAAACACAACAACCCAAAATATGCATGCTTACGGCGCTTTGCTTATTGTAAGTAGATTCCTATTTAGTATTGGATGAAGGTCATCTTTAATTTCCTCTTTATTCATTTGCTTCATTGGTTATGCAGTATTGAAAACTTTCATTCAACTTTAGCTTGTAATTTTTATAATTTTTTTTTTTAAAATGAGTGATTACTCTTGAAGGTTTGGCTGTCATAGCTTTTGTTGTTTATGATGCATACACATTATTTAAAAAGCTTCTGTATCTCTCTCCCCACAAACTCTAGTTTCTTATCCTGCAATATGAAGAAATACAGCATGAGATCAGCAGAGAAGGGTCCTGAATTCTACTTACTTTTCTTTTTGCATATACACTGAGAGAGCATGGAAATACTTTCTAATATTTGCTAAGCATTCCTTCTCTCAAGGTCCACTTCATCACATTTGGTTTATTTCCCCCTTGTAGGTTGCTTTGAGTACTCTCCTGATCTTCATTTACAACTGTTCTGATCAAGTTCTAGCTACTCGAGAAAGAAGGCAGGCTAAATCCAGGGAAGCTGCAGCAAGACATGCAAGAGAAACTGCACAAGCTCGTGAAAGGTGGAAAATAGCAAAAGATGTTGCTAAGAAGCGTACATTGGATCAGTTGTCCCGCACCTTTTCTCGTAGAAAATCTGTAAAGCAAGGAGAGCAACTAAAGGGTTTAAGTCAAGCTAAACCAGGTACAGGTGATACTAATTTGCCACCAATGCCTCCAGATTCAGCAAGCACATCTGAGCAGTCATCTGCAGGTTCAAAAGGCGAAAAAAAGGAACCTAGCAACCTTACTAAAATGTTGAACTCCCTTGAGAATGATCCAAACAGCCATGAAGGATTTGATCTGCAGATTGGAGATAAAAATATTAAAAAGCAGATGCCAAAGGGAAAACAGTTACATACACATAGCCAAATTTTAAGGTATGCTTATGGTCAGATTGAGAAGGAGAAAGCTCAGCAAGAGAAGAACAAGAACTTGACTTTCTCAGGAGTAATTTCAATGGCTACTGAAGGCGAGGTGAGGACAAGGCCTGTGATTGAGATAGCTTTCAAAGATCTAACTCTCACTTTGAAAGGGAAAAACAAACATCTACTGAGGTGTGTGACTGGTAAAATCATGCCTGGTCGAGTGTCAGCTGTCATGGGTCCCTCAGGAGCTGGGAAGACAACATTTCTTTCGGCTTTGGCAGGAAAAGCACGAGGATGCACTATGACAGGCTCAATTCTAATTAATGGAAAACAAGAATCCATTCACTCATATAAGAAAATTACTGGTTTTGTGCCACAAGATGATATTGTGCATGGGAACTTGACAGTGGAGGAAAATCTTCGTTTCAGTGCAAGATGCAGGTATCGGATTTGCCTTGCAGAACTTAACTTTTAACATTTTTGTTATATTGAATGCTTGAGATGTATGTAGTGCATTTGTTATTACTTCTATAATTCATTGCACTTGATTTGAAGCTTAATAAAATTAGGACACTTTGTTTTATATTTAGCAATTACTATATATGATGTGTTTTTATTTTTATAATTTGGTTTTTGATAGAGCTCAATTCGTTGTTTGATTTATGTAGTTGACTCATCCTTGTGAGATAAGACTCGGTGGTTGTTGTTGTTGTGATTCTACTTCCGTATATTTTTAACAATTTGCATGGTTTTGTTTGACATTTTGTTTCAGATCTTTTAAGATTGGTTTGAGTAACTATTATATATCACTACTTCATATACAACTAGCGAAGTGTTTATGAAGAGAAAACTACGTGAGCCTCTTTCAATGAGATTACAGGGACATTATTGTATTTTGGTTATTTTTCCTCCCTATCTAGTAGTTTGATACTTGTTAATGCTTTGATGTATGTCTTGACTTTTATAACAAACATCTTTGAAAGATTTAAAAATATACTAATAGATAAAAATGGAAATAAGTGCTTGCAACTGCACTTGTTGCAAAGTTATCTTTCTGATTTTAAAGTGAACCTTTGCACCAAGTACCTGACATGAAAACTTGTTCTTATGAGAGTTACAATGTAAACTAGTTATTTGAGTTAAATAGTTAATAAATTAAGTGTTTTATTTTTCTCTGGAATTTTGTATATGATTTTTGGTTTCTACTTCCATCTAATTGTTTACTTCGTTGTTTCTTAATACTGGAGACTGCCTGCGGACATGCCAAAACCAGATAAGGTTCTAATTGTTGAAAGAGTAATTGAGTCCTTGGGTCTCCAGCACATAAGGGATTCTCTAGTTGGGACGGTAGAGAGGCGGGGCATATCTGGAGGGCAAAGAAAACGTGTAAATGTAGGGCTGGAGATGGTGATGGAGCCTTCCTTATTAATCTTAGATGAGCCTACAACTGGTCTGGACAGTGCATCTTCTAGTTTACTGCTTAAAGCGCTTCGACGTGAAGCTCTTGAAGGGGTAAACATCTGCATGGTACTTCACCAACCAAGGTAATGCGTTTCTTTTTCTGTCTCTCTCACTTAACAATTATATTTTTGTGACGATTCTACAGTACCCCAAAGGAATAATCATACCCCCAAGTAATGTGATATGAAGTATAGTTAATTCAGTTACATAATGGTTACAATATTTAAGTGATGTAACCATTATATAATTAAGTTAACAATACTTTATGTCACATCACCTAGGGATACGGGTACCACTTATGGGTACCGTAGTGTTACCCTTATTTTTGGCCAAATACACTTATAAGTTATAACTAACAATCTGCTAGAGTTAATATATTCTAGAGAATAAAATATTTGGGCAGCCTTGCTGCACTCTTGAGCTTCTTTACATTCTCAGTTTTCCGTTTTAGTTTTTTCTCTTTTGGAGGATGTCTTCTCCTTCCCTCTCAATGTAGGTCTTATGTTATTAAAAAAAATGCTCTTCAAATATTCCAACATATATTTTCATCTCTTACTTTTTAATTTTGTTTGTGATGCAGCTATACTTTGTTCAGAATGTTTGATGATATAATATTTCTAGCCAAAGGTGGCCTTACTGCATATCACGGTCCTGTCAAAAAAGTAGAAGAATACTTTGCTGGCATTGGAATCCCCGTACCAGATCGTGTGAATCCTCCAGACCATTTCATTGACATTCTGGAAGGTTTAGTGAAACCAAGCTCAGGTGTAACTCATGAACAACTTCCTGTCAGATGGATGCTTCATAATGGATACCCAGTACCACACGATATGCTTCATTTTGCTGATCAAATTGCTGCAGCTTCATCTGGCTCAAATGTAACTGATGCAACAAAGGATACTGAGGAAGCTGCTGATCAATCCTTTGCTGGAGAGTTTTGGGAGGATATGAAGAGTAATGTTCAGATCCAACGAGATCATATAGAGGCAATCTTCTTAAGAACGAAGGACTTATCTAACCGAATAACTCCTGGTGTAGGCCGGCAATATAGATACTTTGTTGGGCGGTATGAAATCTTATGAGTTAGTATAGATAAAATTGATCATAAAGCCAGTTAACCAATACAGCTGAATTTCTAGATTCTTCTAATCAAGCTTAGCAGCTCTGTCTTCTGATAAGAAATAAATTGAAAGTTAGACTAAAGCAATACATAGCTAAGAAGCTATGTATGTAGATAGTTGTAATACATATGTGGGTATATAGATAGTTGTGTAATGTAGGATTTTCAGCATGCAAAAATATATATTTGTTAGTCTGGTCTTTGTTCAAAACTACTTCATAGCTTATTTTGAAGGAGTTGTTTATCCTTGTTGGACTGTAATGAATAATTTAGGATGTCCATCAGATTGAATAATTATTAATCAAGTTCGTTCCTTCCAGGGTTGGTAAGCAGCAGCTGCGAGAAGCAAAGTTACAAGCAGTTGACTATCTCCTTTTATTAGTTGCTGGTGCTATTTTAGGAACTCTTACTAAAGTGAATGATGAAACGTTTGGGTCCCTTGGCTATACATATACTGTCATTGCTGTCTGTAAGTTTGAAAGCTCACTATTGAATATGAGTCTCATTGTGCTGATTCTAGAAATGAAATCTATCTTTTCTTTTTTGGGTGATTTGAACCTCTAAATTTAGATTAATGTACAAGTTTAGAATGATTATCATTATACGAAGCTTTTGTTCTAACAACTCCCTAGAAAGGACGAAAATTTGAAGCCTTTTTTATTTATCATTAGATAAAGCTTTCCATTTGTCTCTTCCCTGATTCACATTGCACATTTGCAGCTCTACTTTGCAAGATTGCAGCTCTTAGATCATTTTCTATGGATAAATTACAATACTGGAGGGAAAGTGCAGCTGGGATCAGCAGTCTGGCTCATTTTCTGTCCAAAGATACAATTGATTTATTCAATACAATCATCAAACCACTGGTTTATCTGTCCATGTTCTATTTTTTTAGCAATCCAAGATCAACCTTTGGAAGTAATTATGTAGTTTTGCTTTGCCTCGTGTACTGTGTGACTGGCATGGCTTATGCATTAGCCATTTACTTTGAGCCTGGTCCTGCACAGCTGGTAAGGATCATATCAATGAACGCACTGCATCTACACATTTTCTTACATGGCGTTGCTGATAATAACTTGCACTTGTGCCTTTTTTTTTTCCCCCTCACTTGTAGTGGTCAGTGCTTCTTCCTGTTGTTATGACTCTCATTGCCAACCAGAACAGGGATACCACATTTATGAAGATCCTAGTAAAATTGTGCTACCCAAAATGGGCTTTGGAGGCCTTTATCATTGCAAATGCTGAAAGGTCTGTTTTAACCAGTGACTTCTCTTTCCCCTTCCTTCTGATGGAGTACTGAGTGAATGCATTCATGCATATACATTTGAAAACATATGCACACACACATTTCTGCATATCTATACTGATTCCCCCATGCACCAAAAAAATATAAGAATGCACCCCCCAAAAAAAATGAAAGGGGACTCCCCCATTTGTTATCTTTTTCACTTTCCTAATCTAATAATTTGTTTGTACCATGACTAAAACTTGAGGACAAAATTCTCAAAATGAATTAAACACAAAAACTTACTACTTACACAGACTCCTTAAAGATTTTTTCTTTTAAATTATTATTATTTTTAAATAGTCGTGTCTCATTTTCACATTTTCTGGGATGCTGTTTCAACACTAGGATGCTGTTTCATAAAAAATTACATTAAACTTAAAATCAATTTATATTCATCTTTAAGATTTAAAAAAAAAAACTCTCACATTTTCTCTTTAAAGTTTGAAACAGCATCACGGGTGCCAATTCTAGTATATATAAACTTCCATGCTGGGCTACCAACATAATATAATTGAAGCAAGGCCGGCTCAGAAATGAAAGAACAGCCTAATCAAATAATTAATTTATGCTATAATGTCCATTGCGGTTTAACTTGAATAAAACTATGCGACTATTAACTTTTATTGAGATGGTTTCATATATAACATGGAACTTCCTTGTTGATATGCTATTTGCTATGCATCTAGAACTTGCTTCATGTCTTTTTGGGGAAATGATATACCCAGCTTAATAAAATACTATATTACAACTGAAATAAAAGGTACATTTTTAACTGCCTGTAGAAGTTTACTAACTGCCATTTACTATGCATTGCCCATGTTAGGATATTGATTGTAGTTTCAAGTGTATTTAATTTTGCCATACAAAATTTTCAATCTGGTGCTTTTCTCAGGTACACTGGGGTGTGGCTGATAACTCGTTGTGGTTCACTGATGAGCAATGGCTATGATGTTAGCGATTGGCCTATTTGTCTGATTGTCCTCGTTTTCTATGGTATACTTGCCCGAGTTGTGGCCTTCTTTTGTCTGGTGATTTCCCAAAAGAAGTGATTTAGGATGTGATACTTCGAATGTGATCCTAGTGTACAAATCATAGATGTTTATAATACCCTCGCCTCTGTTATTACAACTAGGGATAGTTTCCAATTTTCCACTAGCATATATGTGATGCAAGATTCAGTCCACTAAGTGGGATTAGCAGTATAGGTATCATTACCATTTTAGATTTATAGGTAATTTTTTTGTTATACTGATGCCTATTTTTGTCCGAGTAAATTTTATTCTATACTTCCCATTCTTCCTTGTATAAACAATAATTAGTTTGTGAAAAAATTTACTACAACAAAAGATACGGTCTAGAGCTCTCTAACATGGCAGTGGAGGGCACGTTCAACATTTGCTTGCTGTTGGTAGATTTTGTAAGTATTATTGTAAATTTTTGTTGAGGCTTATGGTATATTCTAACTTTAAAATGAGACGACTTTTCCTTCTCTAAACTTCATCCAATTAAAAAAAATACTGCTTGTAGAATCAAAGGCAAATTATCAAGGTTTTAGCTCAAATTTGAAACTTGGATTTATGCTTGCTATTAATATAGCTGTTTACATAAAGATGGTGCTTATCCTAGGTTATGTTGCCTGGACTTGTTTGTTAAAAAGAAAATAATAAATAGCATGAAGAGTTTTTCTATAAAATGTATTACAAATGAAATGATATGGAATAATTATATGAGAGATGGCCCCATGAAACAACATTGTGAATTTTATAAAAGAAGTGTTAGATGCACAGTAGAAACCTCACAAATTTTGAATTAATGAATGAAATTTTCTAATCCATCACTTCTTCCACAGCTCAAAAATATTTAGGTCGTGGATTTCATTTTTTGTGAAAGATATATATAAAATCTCTTTGTGCACCTCCTCGAATTTATAAAGATATTTGTTGATCCCAAATAATAGTAATATAATAAATTCTTACACAAAAATAACCATTCAATTACTACAAAATACCGTTGTCTTCATAAAATGTAAATAATTCAATTCTTTCAAGAAGGATTGAAATTTTTATAAGGGAAATCAAAGTTAGATAATTCTGCAAGCTCTTGAACAGTGCTGGCATGAATAGTATTTTGTATGTCACTCAATTAATTCAAAGAAAAATAAATCCTTGGAAAATTTTTTTTTCATTATTGTTCCTAAATATAAATTTATTAAGCCAACGAAAAGTGAAAAGAAGATATTTCACCGTTCACTCTTAGTTGTGCTAAGAGAAAAGGAAGCTTTTTGTTAGGTGGTAGATGGGAAGGGACAGATGGAAAAGCAGACAATTTTCAACATTGACTGTCAGTTTAAATTTTGAAAATTTTTCCACACATCTTGACTTTTTTGTCATATAAGATCCTATTGTAGTTTAATTTTATTAACATTTTTAAAAGACTAAAAAGAATTATCATATTAATAAAAGTTCAACAATGTTTGTAAATTGAACAAGAAATATCAATTTATCAAAAGAAAGAGACATATACAACTTACAATCTAAATTAAATCCAAAAGAAAGTTTATTCTTTACTTGTAAAATTGTGAAAACAACAAAAGTTACAAGGGACTCAAAAATCACCCAAACAACATAAACAAAAAGCACCGTTTAAAAAAAAAAAAAATCATTTGGTTACATTCCTTGCTTTTTATTTTATTTTTACTTAAATCGTTTCATTTCATTCAACACAAAACATAAAAGGTGCTTGTCATATACATGACTACAAAGATAAATATTAGAAGGCAGGGTGTTTAAGATTCATTGCCTCTTATTAACTTATTACGTCTGATGTTAATTAAAATGAATTAAAATTTTAAAAATTCAAAAAATTACCCTCTTCAAAGAACTTGTACCCTTAATTGTAAGAACGTCGTCTTCACATCTCTAAAGACAATAACTAATAGGATCCAGGATCTAAAGAGAATTAGGTTCTTACTTAGTATAACCTTTTGCTACCAGTCTTGCCTTGAACCTTGGAGAATCATGAAATTCATGCTTGAAATGTAACTATTCTTTTCCCATTTGGAAGTTGTACTAGCTCCCACATTTGATTTTTTTGAAGAGATTCACTCTCCTCATTCATTGCTATTAGTCATTCCTTTGACTCATTACTGTCTACTGCATCATGGTAGGTAGATGGTTCATCTCCTACTACTCCATTCGCCATAGCCAATGCAAAGGCTATAGGATCTGCATCTGACGAGTCAAGTACAAGCAATAGAATTCGATATCTCGAGGTTTATCTTCCAATCAATACCGTATGCTCTATTCTTTCGGTTTCTTCACCACACACCATTGTCTTGATTCATCTTGTTGTTCTACTTCAAGAGAAAAAGTTCTCGGTGACTATTAGGTCTTCCTAGTGTCTATCGAAACTTGTTTCTCAAAGATCATGATCTGTCTCTACTTCAGACTCCCGCTTTTAATTCACCATTGCCGCCTCTTCAAATGTGACATATCTGCTAACAATGATCTTGGGTGAACTTACCTTTTTTGTACACCACAGTTTGTAGCCCTTCACCCCTCGTGCATACCCTAGAAATATACACCTTGCCATCGCCTCAAGTTTACCATCACTCACATGGGCATATGCAGGGCAACCAAATATCTTCAAATCATAATAGTTTACAGGTCGACCGGACCATACCTCTTATGGAATCTTCAAATCAATTGCAATTGATGGAGATCTGTTTACCAAGTATACAGCTGTATTGACCGCCTTAGCCCAAAATGATTTGGGAAGTTTAGCATTAATTTGCATGCATCATGCACGCTCCAGAAATGTTCTATTCATCCATTCTGCTACTCCATTTTGTTGTGGTGTTCTAGGTACAATATGGTGTCTCACTATACCTGCGTTCTTGCAGAATTCTTCAAATTCTTTCTTTGTAGAATTCCCACCATTTTCGACTTCTGATCTTCTTTTGACCATTGCTTGAATTTTTCGAACACCTCATCCTTTTGCTTTAAGAAATAAATACAGACTTTCCTAGAATAGTCATCTATCAGAGTAAGAAAATAACGAGTACCACCCAATGAATTAACAGGGGCTAGATCCCAAACATCTGAGTGAACATACTCCAGAATGCCCTTGCTGGTGTGTTTTGCAGAACTGACCTTCACTCGTTTCTACTTTCCAAATACACAATTTTCACAGAAATCGAGTTTACAATTATTTACGCCTTTCAGCAGTCCTTTGCCAACAAGTATTGTCATTCCCTTCTCACTCATATGACCAAGCCGCATGTGCCACAACTTTGTAATATCATCTTTAGATCTTTCAGAGGATAGAACAGCAGCAGTGCCACTAACTGTGTTCCCCAGTAATAGATAGATCCCGCCCTGTAATTTTTCTTTCATCACCACCATTGAGCCTTTGGTCACATTCAAAAAACCACCCTCTCCAGAGAACTTGTACCCCTGATTGTCTAGGGCACTCAAAGAGATTAGGTTGTTACCTAGTTTTGGTACATGTCATGCTTGAAATGTCTTTACAGTACTATTATCCAATCTGATTCATACCTCTCCTCCACCTACAACAGTAATTACCTTGTTGTCTCCCAATCAGACCTTTCTTTCTCGCTTTTGATACGAAGAGAAAAAGTTCCTGTTAGGTGTCATGTGAAAAAATGCGCCAAAATCTAGGATCCACTCGTTGCTCGAGTCACTAGTGGAAACTGTTAAGACAGATTCAGCATCACTATCATCAGAACTTGCAACTGTTATGTTGGCAGTATTTCCTGATTTCTCCTTTCTCTCAGGGCAATTTTTTCAGATATGCCCTGGTTAGTGACAATGAAAACACTTCAAGGACTTGTGATTTTTAGACTTTGATCTTCCTTTGTTTTTGCTTCTCGATCCTCTTTCTTGACTACGTCCTCTCGTCACGAACAACTCATCTGCAACATTATCAACACTGGATCTTGATGCCAATTTCTGATGCTCCTTTGTCATTAACGCCTCCTTGACAGTTCCGACGGAGATGGTAGACCTACCATACATTATAGTATCACAAAAATTATCATAGGACGGAGGTAGTGAAGTCAATAAGATCATAGTTTGATCAATATCTTCGACTATAATTCCAGCCGCTTGTAAATCAGTGATCATCTGATTGAAGTTATCAACATGATCTCGAATTGGTTTTTCTCCTGAAAGTTTGAATGTGTACAATCTTTTCCTCTGGTAAAGTTAGTTTGACAAATTCTTTACAGAGTACTTTTCTTCCAAAGCTTTCCAGAGTCCATCTGCAGTCTTTTCGTTCATAACCTCTCGCAGCACATTGTCTGCTAGGCTCAAGTGTATTGTGCTACGTGCCTTGGCCATTATCTCCTTATTTTTATCAGAAGACAATGTTTCCAGTAACTTGCTTTCGCCTTCTAACGCCTTTGACAGGCCTTACTGGTTTAACAATGCCTGCAGTTTCAGCTTCCATAAACTGAAGTCGTTGGATTCATTGAACTTCTCCACATCAAAATTTGGCACTGACATATTCGATCTGAAATTTGATCAAGTGGCTCTGATACCACTTGTTAGGAAATCAGAGTTGGATACACCTCAAGTGTCTTGAACACTTTATGGATGTGAGCGGAAGCGCACTCAGATCTGTGAAGAAGAACTGATAAATTTGTAAAGCAAATGAATAGTACTATTGTGGTGGGACTTATGTGAATAGTACTTTTATAGTGAGACTCACTTGTCGGTACTATTTACTTAAGAAAAGTAGATCAAGAATGCTCACTAAATTTAACGTGAAAAATTTCCTTGTACACTGAGAAAAAAAACCACGAGACAAATTCTAAAAATATTTCACTATATCAAGGATAATTACAATATTTTATTTATACTCTCACACACAATAAATACAAAATATAGTATTTTCTAGTGAGACTCTCTACTACTATAATTTGTAGTATTACAGAGATTAGAGAATAAACTCAAAAAATTTTAATACATACTTACATACTACACTCTTAAAAATTTTACATACACTTTATGTTTCACTCACTCACAAAAGCTCATAAGCTCCTTCTTTTCTGCTTCTACTTGTTATGCAATTGTAGATACAATAATTCTCTATTTATAGGGAACTAATTCAAACCCTTTTTCTTACTTACCAATCACCCATAAAATAATTGCAAATGATAGTCTTCCACTAAAAGTGCATTTGCTTATTTTCTTCAACTGTAGAAAAACAAGCATCTCTTGCTGAAAATTATGACTTGCTTCAAAAGCAATCTTGACTTTTATGATACAAGCCAAATAATAATTTTTTCTGATAATTCTGCAAGCTTTTGTACAGTGCTGGCTTATGTATGTCACTCAATTAATTCAAAGCCTTTTTTTTTTCATTATTGTTCCTAAATATAAATTTATTAAGCCAACGAAAAGTGTAAAGAAGATAAATTTCACCGTTGTGGTAAGAGAAAAGGAAGCTTGTTAGGTGGTAGAGGGAAGGGACAGATGGAAAAGCAGACAATTTTCAACATTGACTGTTATTTTAAATTTTGTTTTACACATTTTGTCATATAAGATCGTATTGTAGTTTTAAATTTATCATTTTTCAATTTTATTAATATTTTTAAAAGAAAAAAGAATTATCATATTAATAAAAGTTCAACAATGTTTGTAAATTGAACAAGAAATATCAATTTATCAAAAGAAAGAAACATGTACAACTTACAATCTAAATTAAATCCAAAAAAAAGTTTATTCTTTACTTGTAAAATTGTGAAAACAACAAAAGTTACAAAGGGACTCAAAAATCACCCAAACAACATAACCTGCACTTAAAAAAAAACAAATCATTTAGTTACGTCACTTCTTTTTTATTTTATTTTTACTTAAATCGTTTCACTTCATTCAATACAAAACATAAAAGATACTTGTCATATACATGACTATAAAGATAAATATTAGAGAGTAGAATGTTTAAGATCTATTATCTCTTATCAACTTCTTACGTCTTATGTTAATTGAAATGAGTTTAAATTTTAAAAAATTAATTTAATTTATTTTTCTGTTGAATTTAAATTATATTTTAAGTTATTTTAACTTGGCACATTATTATTTATTATTTTTAAAATTTATATTTTTTTTTAATTATAAATAATAATAATAATTTATTTAAATTAATAAATTTTATATAATATAATAATGTATTTATATTAAATATTATTTATTTTAAAATATATATTATAAATATATTTTTTAATTTTTATTTATTATTTTTATTATTTTATAACTTAATCTAATTTAATATTTAAAATTATACGTTGTTTCTGTAGCTCAATTATTATTCTAACATTTATTAAATCATGATACAATCCAAAATATCAAACCGGATTCGAGTTTAAATCTATGCTAAGAAGAACCTGTTAAAGTGAGCGTAATTACGTAACTTCACAATCTTTTTCAATTGCTGGTATAACATTGCCTTTGCCAAATGCCAACGCATACTGGTGGATAGTAACACTAGTAAACCTTAGCAAATTTTGTATACCCTTTACAAGGAAGAAAGAAAGAAAAATAAAAAACCATGCAATATATGAAACCTGCGTTTCGAAACGCCTACTACTGCTACATCTTCTCTCGCTCCTTAAACACTAACCCCTTCGTCCTCGTTTCACCGTTTCTGAGATTCGAAACGTTTCGTCCTTCATCAGCCGTTTCCTGCTTCTCCTCCTCGTCAATGGCAGGCGGTGAACACTCGGCGCCTCCTCCACCATCCCATTCTCTGGAGGAACAATTCGAGACCTTCAGGGCTCAGCTAGAAGAGTCTGGAACCTTGCGCGAGCGAATTCGAAGCGTCGTTTCGGAGATTGAGTCAGCCACTAGGCTCATGTATGCTAGCCTTCTTCTCGTTCACCAGTCTCGCCCCACTCCCGGTACCAAAGCACCGTGCTTTTTGGTTAACCCCATCAATTTTCTCTATTTGCATTTTCCCCCCATTCTGGGTTTCTCTCTGTGTAAATGGATTTGTGTTTTATGGTTTGAAAGTTAAGTAGAAAGCATCAATATCGGAACTTGTCTTCCGCATTTTCAAGTTTCATACAATATACCATGCTTTTTCGTTAACCCCACCAATTTTCTCTATTTGTCTTTTTTGCCCCATTCTGGTTTCTCTGTGTAAAAGGGTTTGTGTTTTAACTTTTAAGGCTTGGAAGTTGAGTACAAAGTATCAAACTCGAAACTTGTTTTCGGCATTTTGAAGTTTGATACGATTGCATTTTGTGATATAGTGTAGATAATTTTATTATCTGTTGCATGTTGATGTTGTCGAATTTCGCTTCCAAAGTGTGGTTTGCCTTCACTCTTTTTGGGAGTTTTGAGACAACCGAATAATTCAATGTGTGTTGAATTTGGAGGGGTATAGTGTATTATGTTTTATATAGCTTCTTTTTTTGGTAAGTGTTTTTTCATTATCTCATATATATATGGTTTTACTATTTACGTAGAGCTTTTAGAGAAGGCCAAGTCTCAGATTGATGTGCTAAAGGAGCAGTACAAGCAACTTGCTGAAATTCTTGGAGGCTGCTCTGGGCAATACTATAGGTGATTAAAGTTTATAGGAACTTCTATGCTGTCTGTCTCCTCTTTCAATTGTGTTTTTGTGGTCTGTAACTTATTTTTGTTTTCTGTGTAATATAGGTATCATGGTGATTGGAGGAGTGAGACACAGACTGTAGTTTCGCTGCTTACTTTTATGCACTGGCTTGAAACAGGAAGCCTTCTCGAGCACAAAGAAGCTGAGGAAAAACTTGGGTGTATGTCTTAATACTCTTGCATGTTACTTGTTGACATGTCGATAAATGTTTATTATTGTTATTTTTAAAATTATTTAGGCAGGTATGTTTGCAAATGATGATATCATTACTAGTTGAATACATTATGAAGTTCTAAGTTTCTAAGCAGTAGGGGAAAATGGGGCTCAAACTGCTGTCTTTAGGAAAATAAGCTGCTGCATGCCATGCTGATTGAGTTTCATCTTTTGGAAAAGTATTGAACCACCTACTGTGTACCACATTGTAATACAAACCTTACTTCTGAAAAGGGAGAAGGAAAAATAAAAGGAACCTCACATACATGAGGGCAGAACTAGGCGGCCAATATTAGCTGTACAGCTTTCACATGGTTGTTCTAAGGAACACCATATGCATGAATGGATGTTGCTTTATAGAATAAACAGCCATTGTTTTTTTTATCGTAAAAAATGTCCTGCAGAAATTATCAATTGCAAGTTGCAACCGTCCAAAGCATTTGGTATTGAGATCCTCTCAAGTGCAGGTTGCACTTTACTTTAGTGTGGAGTGGTAAAATCAAGGGAGTGGCTGCGTACATATATAATTTGTTATATAGGTACTTGTATGTGATAAAAATCTAAACCGTTGATTTTTCCATCAATGGTTATTTACTCCAAACTTTATTTTGTAAATTGCACCTTACTTGCTAGAGGATCCAAATGCAAGCATTTGATTGAAGAATATATCAGCTGAAATACATATGAATGCATTGTTTTACATTTAAGAGTCTGGCCTCATGTAGAGTTCCATTAACATGCAGATTTAACATTTAAATGGAAGAACTATGGCTTAAAACTTCTTTTGGACAGTGAAATTTTCAAACCTTTTTCAATGCTTTTTTACATTTCATCTCTTGAACACTAAGAGGAATGGAGACTGTAAATTCTTGAGCTTATGATTGTAATGAACTTCTAAGTTAATACACATAGTTTATAGTTGATAGTTTATGTGAATTTTTATAGGTTTCTCTTCTATATGCACCATACCCATTCTTGTCTTTTGTGACTCAGAATAAGTGGCAAGAAAATGTACTCTTTTTTTTTTGGTGCCACAATGTTAACTTCGATTAAGGATCCTCTAAAGTGAGGATCCTTATAAAGTGAGCAAGTAAGTCCACATCAACCATTGATAGATTAGTGGGCCCATCTATCAATGGTTAATGTTGGCTTATTTGCTCACTTTACAAGGATCCTCATTTTAGAGGATCCTTGTCCGTTAACTTCTACTTTACGCTTATTCCTATTCATTATGAGATTTATAAGTTCTTTATGTTTCTTGTTAACAACTTCGCAGTGAATATTTCGGAGTTTGGTCTAGATGTTGAAGACTACCTAATAGGTGAGTGTTCTAACTGTGTACTTGCATTAATTGTTTGTTTCTGTGTAATGATCATTAGTTGTGAACTTGTGATGCACGTCAGTTTTTTTTAGGCTAGCTTCTTTCAGTGAGTAGTGACCAATTTAAAAGAATTGTCTGAAGAACATGGGCGTAGTAGTTACAACTTATAATCAGTACAGCTTTTAGGACAAAGGAGCACGATAACCAAATGTTATGTTTTACATATTTAGTCATTAGGGCTTACAGAATATGTTTAGAATTCATGATTCTTAATCTTTTTACTCTTTAATTTAAAGAAGTTAGCAAAAATCCTGTAACCTCACATCTCCGCCTTTTGATTTGGCCAATAGGTCTAGTTTTTATCAACCATAGATGATTATGTAGCCAATTAAGATTTCATGGTTTTGCCTCATATACTGATATAGATACCTTTTTTTGTCATGCAGGTGTTTGTTTAATGTCTAATGAATTGGTAAGAACTCTTTTCCTCTTAACTGGTGCATATCTACTTGTACAAAATGGAGGAGATATTTCACTACAGTCGATGATTTTAACCATTTGGTCAGGAGGAATAAAGACTAGAGATGCATGAATGTGTGTATGCTTGCTTGTACACAGACACAACAGATTATCAAATTATTTGTTATGCTTAAGGAAACGACATCATGACAGCTGCACCCTATTTTGCAATATATTTTACTTTGCAGCCAAGGTATGTGGTTAATCAAGTAACAGCTGGGGACTATGATTGTCCAAGGAAGGTCTTAAAGTTCTTGACAGATCTCCATGGTGCATTCCGCATGCTTAATCTCCGAAATGATTTTCTACGGAAGAAGTTTGATGGTATGCTATTACTTGTACCTTGCCCTATACATTATTTCTTTTCTTTCCTGTTGCCACTGCGTTACTGTCATCAGATAATGTTGCTATCATTGCATTCTCAATGTTCTGAGAAATATTTTTCATTTTAAGAAAGATAGGTCTATTGACTGTAACGACATTAACATCACATACTTGTGGTCCTTTTCTAGCATCTGACATCCATCCATTTACCCGGTAAAGAAGAGTAATAAGCATATACATAAGCCGAACACTCCTTTTTTGTGTTTTTTTTCCCCTTCCCTTTTTTATATCCAAAAGGAAGGATTAACTGCAATTTATTTCTTTTGCATCTACATAGTAAATTTTCATATGCTCAATTTGCATGTATTCTGTTTTCAGTAAGGAGTTGTATTCACTCGTACTATTTGTTTGTATGGTATCTTTCCATCATTGGCAGGCATGAAGTACGACCTAAGAAGAGTTGAAGAAGTTTATTATGATGTTAAGATTCGAGGTTTGACGCCCAATGGTGAGTCAGTTGGAGATCAAGTAGTCGAAGGATAAACTCAGGTCGTAACAGCTGTAGACCCACAACGAGAACTTCAGTACTTGAGCTTTATTCACTTCTCAACAACTATGCACCTTAAAAGATTTGATAGACTTGGCTTTCTATTAGCTCTGCTTTAACTAGAATTCTGTTTCTAATGGTTGATGAAAGGAGGTAAAGGTTTGTCAATTGTCAGGACGGAATATCAATTTCTGTGGCACTGACTCTTTCATAGCCATTGTGAGAACTGAGAACCCTGTATTCCCTATGCTCAAGATCTTTTAGATGTAAAATATAGTACGTTGAAGTTCATCAATGCTTGTGGTGTGTTGAACAGGGGTTTTTAATTTCAATCCGTACTGGACTAGTTAAAGTTTTTTCAACCTTTTTTCTTTTGGCTAACAATGAAGTGTGTATTTCAATTACAGTTGGTAAACTTAAGTTTGGTTAAAAGTAAGTTTATAATAATGTGATTTATGTTTGGAAATTTTTATTTCAAAAGTGAATTTGATAAAATAAATATAAGAGATAAAATTTCACAATTGATAAATTTATAACTTAAAAGCAAGTTTTTCTTGCTTTGCTTCAAACGAACGTTGGACACTAAAACTTAGTTGAACTAAATAAAATAGTAAAATAGCTAAATGAAAATACACACCGTTCTAAATAAAATAGTAAAATAGCTAAACAAAAATACATACCGTTCAAAAAATGAAAACTCACGTTTGCAACTGTAAACGGATTCCCAAACATACACGAAGTTGTCATTTCCTTCTCTTTTTTTAAGCTGAATTATCTGGTTGTTATAAATTAAAGGTGCTTATAAGGTATCCTAGGAGGATTGGAACTTCGGATTTTTAACCATTGGATATTGCATCTAATTTTATTAAATTAAATGGTTATCATCTATGCAAATATATTCAACAATCAATAAGAATGTCAATTTGTAGGATAACTAACTCTTGATATTTATGAGCACTTGAGTACGAGTGCCTAAGAAATCAGCCATATATATAATCAGTTTTGATATTTATGTGATATTTAAGTGGGAAAATTTAATAAAGACTTCTCTCCAGTCTCCATAAGAATAACAATTTTTTACGTGATTTGATTGTACCATTCAATATAAATTAAATATTTAAATTTGAACCATTTATATAAAATTTAACAAATAACATTTTCTTATCTATTAAATTCAATTAATATTAAATTAAAATATTGAATAAGGCAAAATGCATGTAGCAAGTTTGTTGACCAGAAAAGTTGAAATCATTGATTCTGATCATTGGGAATATTGAATGAAACAAGAAGCAAGGTCAATTATTCCTTTGTGGTGTGCAAGCAAACTGTCATTTTAATAAACAAAGTAACAAACGGCCAATACAATTAAGCTAGTTTACATTCACATATTAATTAATAACACTCCACAAGAATCTACAACCTTACAACCCAAACCAGGAGCCCAATTATATGCCAGCAATTCGTACATCTTATGCCAAGTTAACCATAAACAATGTAACCTTGGACTATATTTTCACTGCCAATACAGAATTAAGCTTATTAACTTGCCAGCACGAACAAAGAGCCCTATTATTTAGAGCAACCCGTAAATAATATCATCATATGCAACCTATGCTTGCTATCCACATCACGTAGCTCTCATGCATGGCCTACTATATATTTGAACTTGCCATCTTCGTTTCTATTCCCATCACCCGTTCGAGAAGTTCCATCCAGATCGTTGTAGTTTTCTTTAGACTTGGCATGGTGGTATGCACTTTCAACAGTGTTTTTTGGGTTATTGGTATTGATCTTTTCTTTTTCAGTGCCTTCTATCACTTTTCCCCTTCCAACGTGGTTTCTCTGCTCTTGACCATATATCCCACCTAGCCCTGAGGCCCTTGACTCCACCAAGCAAGAGGTCAGCACTGTGATTGCGAGAAACAATGCTATGAGCTTCATCTTGATGCACTTTAGCTTATATGCTTTCTACAAATGCAAATGAAAGCTAGCATATATTATATATAGAGAGCTGGCTTTATGCTCTATGGGTGACAATTATATTAAATGAATGTGGGTTTTGCCAAAATATGGCAAGGGAAGGTGGGTTTTGGTACAATTTCACTAGGATTTTATTTTTCAAATTCATGCAATGACAATCGAGGCAAATCTTGTTAAACGATAAGCATGATGAAGGATAATGGTATAATACTACCTTTTATAAGTGGAATTATTTGTAGACGGTTTACTGTTTGAGTTTGCTCTACGGGGGTCAAATCAGATAATGGGAATCTTTTGGCAGCTTATGGCTCAACCTCTCTGGTGTACTTCTTTCTGATTTTTTTGGCTTATTATTCTAAAAAAGCCGTAGTGGGCTTAAAAAGTTTTTCTTTTCAACTTTTTGTATGATATGCTCTTTAGTTACTTGTATTCCAATAGTTGGATTATCTTTTTATTTTAAATTAAATATAATATTAGACAAAACTGTAACATGAAAGAATATTCAAATTGATATGAATTGTAATTAGTTACTAGTAGCTGGGTGGTTAGTTTGTTTGTTAGTGTTAACTACTTGTATAAATAAGACTGGAGTCCCAAAATAATAAATAAGAAGATTGTCTTTGAGGAATAAGACAAGATAAGGCGAGCGAACAAGGTTCTTTACAGTTAACATTCCATTTACTTGAGATTGTATCATAAATCTAGTGAATTATATATGCCAATGCATCATTAAACTCATATCTTTTACAATCATCATTCTTTATAGAAATGCAGAAATATTGTCAAGGGTGAGCAAGAGATTGAGTCAACGATGAGTAAAACACAACACATTTTTACAATAAAGTAACCATTAATTTCTTGTAGTTGTAACATACATTTCTCATACTCTACATAAAATATTTGATAAGAGGGCGGAATGGGAAGGACACCTGTGTTTACTTTACAATATATAAATAAATAAATAAACAAATAAAGGTAAAAGAACGTGATGAAATCCTTATTCTTACTTCTTAGGAAATAAATTTGGGAATAGATCTATCATATCATTATGAATAATGTTAGCTTCAAGCATGAATAATCTTGATAATGCAGAACATAACATTTACCACTTCTGTAAGTCCAAAATGAGTTACTATCTTCTATTGCCTGTAATTCTATCTTCCGTTTCAGGCCATCCTGCACAACTCAGAACTGACAATCATGTTCTAAAACATATTTAAACTCTTATATATGGAATGACATTTAAAGACTAGGATCCTTTTTTTATTAAGAGAAGAGTAGTAATTATTATTTAGCCCAAGCAGATTCGGTTCAGTCACCAAATTGTCTAAAACAAAGGTTTCCTCAAACTCAACCGACACTAAGTTTTAAACTTCACAAACTACTCTGGCCAAACCAAATTCCCATAGAAGAGTGCTGAGGGGCATTGCTTCCCAAGAGGAAGCATGGAGAGGAATTAATAGAGGGATGTAGGTGGGGCAGTTAGGGAGAAGTAGGAACAAAATGATAATGTGACCTTGAGAGCACCAGCTCATGTGATCAGAGGAATACACGTGAAAGGGGAACAAAGCAAGTCAAATCAAATAATTTCTTATGCACAAAATGGCTGGTGGGCTGCAAGAATATGAGTGCCTTGAGCTGTCACCAACCAGTTCCCTTTGGTTCTGCTTCTCACTCTTAATACACATTACATATAACAGGTAACACCCTCACCCGCCCGTAAGCCTCATGGCCCAAAACCTCATGTGCATCACATCCCTTGCTTGGTCTACAATGCCCTAGGCTCCCTCACTCACTCATCATGAACCTTATCATATCTCATCTTGCACAACTGCCTTATCTAGGCTTGACAACTTTCTCTTATCACTCTAGTGAAGTTGTGCAGGTAGCCATTGGATGTATGTAGAATTGTAACATCAACACCTGTACAGATATGATCTAATAGTTATTTATGCAGGGTGTTAGAAACGTGAGTAACAATAACATTGCTCTCTAGAACTCGATACAAGATAGACAAGAAGGCCCTCTCTCTTAAGAAGATAGAATGTTGTTAGATATAAACAGGAAAGGAAAGTAAATAGTATGAAATAAGAGATCACGAAGCATTAATTATAATATGATCATATTTTCTGAAAAACGGAGTTTGACTTTCATTCGTGACAGCTCATGAATCAAATCATCATATTCGCTCAGCTTTCCACCGATTTGGTATTACTCTATTTGGTTACCTAGCAGGAACTAATTTTTATGAAAAGAAAAAAAGTTTGTTTATGTTCAATGTTCAATCAATTGTCGTCTATTTGGACATGGTGCTCTACTTGTGACGTGATTAGAAGTCGCTGTATGGGAATTTGGACAAATGGTAACAAGGGTGAGGATGTAGGAGGACTTCAATTGCATTTAGCAATATGAAATTGAATGAGTTTGGTATTTCTATTACATAATGAGTAATTTCACAAGATCCACAGAAGGGCTTTTCAAGAACATATACTTTCTCTGGTCTGTGTATGTCAATATGTGGAAACCTGTTGGCAGTTTAGTGCAAATGATGTGTCAAACTGGACATGCAATTCCTTTCAACCAACCGAGCACAACCCACATTTGTCTTAAAGGGAATGAATCAATGTGCTGGTTCTCAATCAGATCTCTGAGCATCAGTCTAAGAAGAGCGGACAACCTCAAACCCCATCTTCCACAACTATTTCAATAAAAATGCTGAATGTTATTCTTCAAATAAAATTAAATTTCCATCTCTCTTTTAATTTTCTAATTATACAATGGAAACTAAGATTTTAAAAACTACTCCACCTTTTCTCCAACCCTTTCTCGACCAAAACAAAGTGGCATAATGAGTTTAATTTCCTGTTACCTTTTGTTTGGTTCTTGAAAGGAAAACCAATGAAAATCAATAAGATTTTGTTAAAGAGTATTTAAGAGTATTTTTTAAGAATTTAAAATAATTTTTTTTATAAAAAATAAAACTTTCAATACATTAAAAATTCAAAAAAATATATTTTAAATTTGTTAACACGTGCACTTGAGTGAAATTGTTAGAAAATCCCAAATCAATATCCTTTATCCTATTATCAGTGAAGTTTTGTGGGAAAGCGGATGGAGGGAATCAAGTCAAAGATATCACATCTACCGAGGGTCAAAGTTTTCAGGGTAAAGAACTGTGACTTCCATTCTCCTCTCCGCAACCCCTAATTTCTTCCATTCCTTATATAACGCATAATAGCCCATTTCCTGTATGCCTGAGAGACTCATATAGTAAATCCCATTTGCAGTATAGCTACTATAAGATTAAGTAATATTTTTGTACGGATAGTACACTCTTTACTTTAGCAATATAAATTGGGCGCTTTGGCCGACATACTCAAATCAAAGATTATTCAAGATAAGAAGTGAGCTGAAACCAATCCAAATGGGAATAATAAATTCACATCAACACATGCTTAGAAAAAGCTGCTGAAAATGACAGAGTCACTAACATTCTACATAGAAATGACTGATTAAATTTAACTATGATTTTTTTACTAATTTTTTTATATTATTTTTATATTATTATTTATATCATTAATTATATCATTATTATTATTATTTTTTTTCATTTAATCATAATTATTAAAAAATAATATAAAAAATAGTATTTATTCAAAAATAATGTAGGAACATTATGTTTGGATTAAATTAGTTCATCCCCCATCGTTCATATAACATTACATGATTAATCGAGTAGTTCCACTACCCTGACAGACATCAGACCAAATAATCTCAATATTCAGGGTGCACTCAATTCCACTTTCATCTGACCCACTATCTTGCACTAAACCAATGTACAATCGACTCACCGACCTTCAGCTGAGCACTTAGCGCTAGCAATACAGAATTTTCAATAATTACGGCTCATTCTCTAAGAATAAAGTGCTCTATGTTTATCCGCCGTGTATTAGAAATAAGTGCGTTAGCACTTCACCCAAGAAACTCATCCCATCCCTCATTCATATCTTATATTTTCCTCTAAGAACTTCGAAAGGTCAGTGATCAAGCACCACACCACACCCTTCATTAAGGAAAACGTTTTCGGTCTATTTAAATATAATGAACATATATGTATTGTATATTGATGTGAGATTGATATTAAATTAAATTATATATAATTATAATATTTTTATAAAATATAAAATAAATTTATAAATGAATTAAAAAAATTAAAATATAAAATTAAATGAATAACAAAACTATCTAAGAATTAAAGAGAAAGAGAATCCTTACTTCATGAGAAGGATATTAATCAATTTCACCAAAATTAGAACATAAAGTGAACATCACGTGACTTTCTAAAATATGATTATATAACCTTTAAATATATTCTAATCATATCATTCATTTAACGTCAAAAATCTCCCATGACAATAAGACAGTTCTCTCAATATATATATATATATTTGACATGCATGTTCGTACAGTTTCGTATCAAGGTGCAGTCCTCTAACGCGCAAGGTCAGCATACAGTTTCGTATCAAGGTGCAGTCCTCTAACGCGCAAGGTGAACAAATATATATTATTGATACAATAATACTGGATGCAAAATTTTAAGATCCATATCAGTGATATCACCGCTCATTATATTACTATATTAATAAAATTAGAACATAAGTATATAAAAAATAATTAATTATAATCAAATAAGAATAATTGGTATTAGGCGGCATAAGCTGCGTACCATGTCGAGCATTGAATGCTCCAGAGCATTAGTACTTCCCATGCCGCAATTATATAAACCTTTTCATTTTCCAAGTACTCGCTGTACTTTTCTTTCTCTCTTTCTTCCCCTCCCTCGCTCTCACTCTCTTTCGCTCTCAGCACATAGCTGAGAACTATGAAGGGGAAATTTCTAAGAGGGTGCCTTAACAAGTGGAAGAAAATGAGGAGTCGAGCCATACCTTGTGCTGCTTGTGAGTGCTGCTGTGGATGGGCTTTGTGGTCTTCCATGCATGAAAGTTGCTCCATCCCGAATGATGTCCCAAAGGGTCACTTGGTTGTCTACGTAGGAGAGAACCACAAGAGATTTGTCATCAAGATTACATTACTCAATCATCCACTATTCAAAGCCTTGCTGGATCAAGCTCAGGAAGAATATGACTTCATTGCAGATTCAAAACTCTGTATTCCTTGCGATGAGCATCTTTTCAGCAGTGTCCTTCGCTGTGCAAGCTCTCCACAGAACGAAAGGGTGTTTCTGTGTCTCTGAGAAATCATCATTTGAGTCGTTCATGCTGTTGAAGCTCTAACAAGTATGCTGATTATGTAGCCATAATATGTTTTAACTAGATTGAGGCATAAGGGTCATGTACGTAAATCAATTCAGGAACAGAGAGGACCGAATTCTGTCTTCTTTCTTTCTTTCTCTCTCTCTTTTTTTGGGCTCTTATCAGCATATAAGATGCAGAGTTTATCAATTGAGTAAAGTAAAGTCAGATTTCGAAATTCCAACAACGTTAAAGAAGTATTGCTACAGGAGAATTTATTATATGATACTAGGGGTTCGATTGATATAAATAGATAGGATAAAGTTTGAGAAGATAAAATTTAATAATATAAGATTAGACAAGATAAAGCCTTAATACATAATGGTTAGAGATATTGAAATACTTAGAATTGTAATAAAAAAGTTTTATAAGAGCTTATACATCAAAATCCTGTCAAGTCTAATTTCTCTCTCTAAGACTTGATTAAGTTATTAATTATTTTAATGGATAAGAGGAGTTTGATAAATAAATTTATATAATACAGTGTTTACATCAAATAACTGATAATGTCATAATGTATTGTATTAGTTTATCCTGTCATACCTAATATGGTATGTCAAACAAATCCTAGAACACATTTAATGTGTTTTAAGAAGGATCTTTATTATTTATTTTAAATAAATTTTAAGCTATTAACTTAAAATCAAGTGTTTTGATAAGAGAACTAAAATATAAAACTTTTGGTTAAAATAAGATATTAAATATATTAAAAATTAAAATTATTTTATTATTTATTTTGTTTTAATTAAAAAATTATTTTAACTTTTTTAATAAGTATTCTAAAAACATTTATTAAGAAAACATTAAAATCAATGATAAATATCTTTTATGGGACATGAATTAAATTTATTTTAAGAACTTACAATAACTTCTCATGCTATAGACCCAACAAATTCATGCACTAATGACTAAGAATAATGATATTTTCATATCATTTTCCTTACATATTTCTTATACCACTTCCACTTTAGATAGTAAAACAACTAAAATACACATTCCAAGACATTCTCTCTGCCTCTTATTTCCTAAACAAATAAGATATAAGTAATAATGTAATGATTTTGAAGTGCAAATAACATTTCTTAATTACTAAGAAAATATTAAGAATACTTTTTTATCACATTTTCTTTAATACATTTTTTTTATTGAGTTATGTTTTACATTAAAATACACATTTAATATTAATTAACGTATAATTAATTCGATTAGTATATAATTAAATTTAAATATATATTTTTATGATGTGACTTAATAAAAAATGTATTAAAAAGAATGTGATAGAAATTATGTTCTTAATGCTCTTTAATTATTAAATACTTGGTACGACACATTTAAAAGTAGTTATGATTAATTTTGAAAAAAAAAATGGGAGAAGGCACGTAAATAAGACCATAATAATGAACGGAAATATTGACTAATGGATTTCAACCGCCATGGAAGATATATAGCTAAAACATACTGTTCTAGAGTTCTGGGCTAGTAGAAACTATAGCAGAAATGGATTATGGATCTACATGAGGAACTTTAGTGCGTGATATTGCATAACGTCCAGATCAATTGTAAATTACTCGTAATTCTCAGTGATCGACAAATTAGAAGAACGCTCTGATGCTCAGCAAAATTTTCCATATCAAATAATGAAGATTTTTTAACGTGGGAATTAATCTGACCAGGGAGCTGACGAACTGTAACATGAAGGAAAAGGAGATGGGAACGAGACACAGGAAAATTTTGGTATGTTCAAGTAAAGTATATTTTCAAGTTTCCCGTCATGTTATGTTAGTGTTCACATGACCGCTTTCTTAAATAATCTACAATAAGTTAAAAACAGTGACTGCGTATTCAATTTTTCCAACCTTCGGCTTTGGATCTTCAGGTAAAAGGATATTTACTTGAAGCTTGGGGGAGTAGCAGAAAACAAATGCATTAAAATATTTCCAGCAGCATCCCAATGATGTAATTAAGTTGGTTAAGAATTAGAGAAATTAAAAAAAGTGGAGAGGTTTGTGGTTAAAAGTTAGGTGTCTGGGTTCAAACCTTGAATTTTACAACTTGGTAGACAAGTTTGAAATTGAATTTGACCTGATTAAGAATCGGTACTTCAGTAGTGAGTCATAAACTAGGATACTATTGACCTGATCCTGAAATAATGCCTCTGACAATTAGGTGTCATGAGTTTGCCCCGGCTATCCAGACCACCACCCTTAAATCCTATTTTTGTACACACAAAAAAAAAAAAAAAAACCAGGGGAGAAGGTTCAATTCCTCCCCCATTACTTTTCAACCCTATATCCTTCCCATCTCTTCTTCGAGGCTTTCTTCCTCCTCCCCTGGCCCCTCTAGAGAGTCACCTAAGAGACAACTAAGGGCCCCTGAACCGGGTCCCACAGGGTGGGGACCAAGATACTCACCAAAAAAAAATTCCAGCAGCGGAAGATGCTGCCACAAAAGATAAGCTACTTTTTCAGAGGGCAAAAACCAATTCAAGCAAAACTACAACTTCACGTATTCAGTTTGGGTGTCAATGAAAATGAAGTATTTCATATTAAAATATAGTTAAAACTAGTCGTTAAGTTTGTCTATCCACTTACCAAACCAATCTTTGCATTTACTAGACCTTGTAGACCGCATGTAAGATACCTTACAACTAAACAAGGCCCTGCAAGTTGCTAATCAGAAGTAGAAGTATTTTATTTAACAGTTTTGAGTTTAATATCAATATGTAAGGAATGAAAAATCCAAATGCAGGTGCAACTATAACAGTTAAGACATGTACATGCTGTCGCGCACATATTTAAGGAAGGTGGGACAATGTTTGGCGGGGGACCTGGTAAGTGCTTTTGGGAAACCACTACCGACCATAAAAATCTCAAACTCTCTTCATTTCTATATAGTAAGTACACATACTACTAGTACTAGATGATAAAAGAAATGGTTGTAAGACAGGCATACACGGTGGCAAAAGGACCACGTAGCTTCTGTTGAGCATTGATCCTTAATGAGGCTGCTAACTGTCAGACTAGCACAAATTCAGTACCTGCTATCTGGAAGGAACCGCAATGGTAAATATATGTCTCTTTTGCTCCATAGTTTCAAAAACTGACTAATATGCAAAGGATTAAGCAATGGTCACTTCCCTCACTCACCATGCTCCTTTTGTCAGTCAGTCTCAGTCCTAAAGGCTAAAGATACCTGGTCCATAAAGAACCCAGCTTGTCCCTTGACCAGATTAAATAGACCACCAATCAGAAAACCAAGATAACCCATAAGCTTAAGTGAACCATAGAAAACCAGAGAATCCTAAGGATGCTACTTATACTTATTTTTCCTGCAGAATTGCATGAAAAATAACCTAAATTGATATTAATGGGTTTGTCATGATCAATAGGAGAAGAAGCAAACCCTAACAGAATTATAGTTTTACAAAATTGCCCATAACCCTCAACATGCTACCCTAGGGAAACCAACCTCAAAAGAAAGTTGAACTGAATCATCAAAAGTTCAACTGGAATCATTTGATTTTGCATTTCATTGATTTCAAGGCCTCTAATTGTCCAAAAATGTTATACTCTCTTATCTCTTCCAGAAACTGGAATAATTTCATAGGCACCCAACCAGTAGGGAAGACTACCAGTCTACCATTCATTAAATTGCAATCAAGATGCATATGCAGACTGTTTATATCACTAATCTCCTTGAGTTGATCCCTTTTCAGCTAACAAAACATCTATGCATCAAAACATGCATTCCTCAATGCTAGGAAAAGGGAAAAAGTTAAAAATTCAAGAACACATCAAATCAACATAACATAAGAAAATCAGCCGCCAAACAGAAAGCAATCAGTATTAACTCTGACTACTAAGCATCAGTCTAGCAGAACTAAACACACAGCTCTTCAACAATTAATTTCAACACCAGGACTGCCTCTCTGATATAGCCCTAATTTTGTTATCAGTCTATTCCTTTCATTCAAACCTTGCCAAAGTAACTCCATGACGCAAAATGAGTTTTATGAAATTTCTGTTCTGCAAGATAAGTTTACGCATACGAAATGTAATGGCTAGTTTAGCAAAGGAGCAAGCAAAAGATGTCAGTAATCATGAAAACAAACATAAGTTAATTTAGCCTGAACTACCTTTGCATAGACTTTCGAAAGGGGAAAACAATGCATAACTCACAATAATAATTTTCTCTGTTCTTGCAGATTAATGTGCTTTTCCTTGTTATTGAAGATGATGCCCAACTCATGCCATAAATTCTCCAGAAAAAAATAGAACATAACACCAAATAAACAGAAATGCCATGCGGTTACTCTGGTCATCACAACATAACTCCAAGTTGCATGGAGAAAAATCATTACCATTCTTCATATCTCAAACATTGTAATTTCTGACTATCATCACCAACACATATTGCGAGAGCTAATTGAATGATTCCATGAATAATATACAGATGAAGTATCCTCATTCAGAATATACACAAGAAGTATATTGGCCTTCTAGTAAAGTACATTCAACACATTGTTGGTGACAAAGCTATAGAATGGCAGTGATGGTCAACAGGGACTGCAAAAAGTGGGAGACATAAACCAGCGAAATATTGCTGCTAATTGTGCATTACAATTAAAAACCCACCTGATAAACTGTCATCCAATCACCACCAAGTATCATCTATGACCCTCAATCAAGCCCTCCAATTCTCTGTGCCCAAACCTCCTACCCTGTAGATTGGCATCCCTACACCTGGCCGCAAAGTAAAACACAAGCCAAGCAACCATGAAGTAAACCTCCACCGTCGACTGAAACATCTTGGCAAAAGACCTCCCGCAAATCCGGCCTAAAACCGATCTCATAAGTGATCCGCAAAGTATAGCTTCCAAGCATTTTATCTGTATAGCTTGGTTCAACATTGTAGATACCAAGTAACAACCTTCCTTCACAATTTCCCTGCCACTCCTCCTAGAGTCGACAATGGCAATCCAGGCATCAACAGAGAAAATAAAAGCCACAAAGGTATCAACCAGAAACCAAGTGAACAAGAACCCAGAAATCTCCTTGTCAAACCCTCTCACCCACGGGGACATGACCGAAAATGGCATCAATTTCAACCTAACAAACAGCTTGAAAAACGAATACTGATCCTCAATTTCACCAAAATACCAGAGTCCAAGAAGCTGAGTCAATGCATCCCTCACAGCCCATCTCATCAGAATGAACCCTGAAAGCCTCTTAAGACCCAATCTTGAACCATCCCAAACCACCCCAGTAAACGAACTAAACCTCCCTACAAGATCATTAACAACAGCAACGAAAACAACACCTAGGACCCACGAATACGTAACCAGAAAAACCAAGATCACCCATCCATAAGCTGCGGACAAGAAACTCACGAGAAAGAATAAAGCTGCAGCATCGCGACGACCCACCTCCAATCCCTTGACAAAGAATTGCAAGTCAACAGCTTTATCCATTTCTTGTTGGCCGTTTCCCAAATCGGCCTTCTCGTTTTTCTCATCATCATCATCTTTCTCGTCCTCGTCGTTATCGTCTTTATCGTCGTCGGCGAACGATAACCCTTTATCGGCTTTGAACGTGATTCCGGAGCGAACCACCTGCGAAACCCTAATTCCGTCATCAACGACGAGATCCGAGAACCCGGATTCGAGACTGAAGGGTCCGACGGCGACGAAGCTGCCGTTGACGGGGGGTTTGGAGTTGGAGCCGAATAAGGTGCGGCCATCGTCGTCGTCGCCGGAGAAGAAGTCGTCATCTAGGGTTCCGACGCGGGTGAGGTGGAGGAAGGGCGGCGGCGGTGGTGGTGATGACGATGGTTGGGGGAGGGATCGTGTGGGTGGTGGTGGTGGTTTTTGGTGGTTCCGGCGAGGTCGAGACGGGAGAGGAGGGCTTTGAGGGAAGGATCGCGGTCGATGAAGGAGGTGACATGGGAGGAGCCGTTCTCGACGAGGGTGCGGAAGGAGAGGATGAGGAGAGAGAGGAACAGGAATGTGATGATGTTGGAGGAGAAGGAAGAGGTCGCTTCTCTCAGAAGTTGTGCTGTTGAACGCAGGTTCTGAAGCCGAGGGTGATCGCTCATGGCGCTTCTGGGATTTTGATTTTGATTTTGGTGTTTCTGTTTCTGGTTTCGGGTTTTGCGTTTTGGGTGTTTTTGCGTTTGCGATTTTCCAATTGGCTTCTTCGTCGGTGCGAGAGGTTGGCTATGGTCTGAACGGAAAGGTTATGATCGGGCAGGTTTCACGCGCTCAAGTAGGACGTGAATTGGACGCTCTAGGTAAGAGAGAATGAGATTGCTGTGTCAGTCATGGGTCATGGATTGGATGAGGCTTTACCAGGAAAATTAAAAATTTCTAAATCAATCTTAAAATGAATAATAATAATAATAAAATATGAATTAACTCGGGATTTAATTTGTTTCAAATTGTTTTAGTTGGGTTATTTTGTTTCGAGTGTTAAAAATGGTTATTAATTAAGGAAACGTTTTTGGTGCTCATAAAAAATTATGGAGCATAAGTGCTTCATAGTCTCATATATGTATATACATTATTAAAATAAATAAATAGTCATGATTAATTATTTATTATCTAATTAGTAGATAATATGTATAGTCTATATTATATATAAATTTTTTTATAAATTTTAATTGTTAATATTTATACATATTTATACTCATACAAAAAATTTAGGCCAATTTTATTTTTTTATTATAAATAATTATACATAAAAAAATTTATAAATTTTATCTAATAATATTTATATACACAATAATAAAATTTAAATAAACTAATTAATCCATAATAATAAATAAAATTAGTTCAAGCACTGCTATTCTAAAAAAATTTAAGATCACCAAAATCATCAACATTAATTAAGCATAATTTTGACATGAAAAGGAGGCGATAAAAGCATTGCTAGCAAAAGAAAAAGAACAAAAATCAAGATAAAATAAATGAGATGTATAATAAAAGACTTTAAATACTGTTTTTTTCTGTACAAAAGAATTTTAATAGTATAATCAGTCCCAATCTTTTACAATGGTATGAAAATTGAAGGATTTGTTTTTAAGCAATTTTTTTAATTAAGTTTCTATTAAAATAAAGTTAAATATTTATTTATAATTAAAGTGGCAAGGGATGTGTAAATATAGGAACCAATTTTACCTACGTGGATCAGAGGGTGCCTAAATTAACACATTTACATTCTCTGAAAACACAGTTTAATGGCTAATTAAGTAATTTCAATGCTAAATGCTCAACTTAATCAGTGAATAAGAGAGAAAGGTTAGCATCGAAATAATGGCATTTTTCAACTAAAGCGAAATTCCCGTTGGATTGTATCAAAATCCGATAAAGGACGGTACACCAATCCAACTAAAGATGGCATCCGTGTGGTCTCTCTAATTTTCGCTCGTCTCTACTTTCAATTTTTGTTATGGGAAAAAAAATTCTCTATTTCTATTTCTTACAGGGATCTGCGCAACCTTAATATTATTTGAAAATTTTAAAAGAAATTAAAATATACATATAAAGTTTTAAATAATTTTAATTTAAATTAATAATATCAAAAAATTTAAATAATATATTATTATGAAATGGTTTTTTTATTTTTTAATTTCAAATTAATATAAAAATAATATAGATAAAAATTATTAAAAAATATAATAATAATACATATATATATAATCTAATCAATAATAATAATTTAATAATTTTTTAAAAAGAATCTTGTGAGACAAGGGATATGATCTTAATATCCTAATTTTCGTCTCTGCATCAGTCTCGAGAGAGGTTTTTATCTTCATCCTTATCTTCATAAGAAAAAAAATTTTAAATTAAAGTCCTTAAATGAAATAATCCTCTCAAATATTTCCAAATACAGACATTTTGTCATCCCTAAACTGTCCACGTTCAAAATCAGCTGTCAGATTGTAAGATTTCAAGTATGTAAGCAAATCTGACAGAACCAATCAAATGGTAATTTCACTAATTTGGTATTGGCAACGGCATAATCACTGTTTACACCTTAATACAATATTCTGTGAGCTTTTTGTCTTATAATTGCCTTTTCCGTGAGGTCTTTAATAAAATCATGCACATGAGATCATCATGACCTTATCAAATTTAAAATGGAAAATTACTGACCCTTGGTATACACTCTTCACTAATTCTTTATAATTGAAACTTCAAAATTATTTTCAACTAAATATAACTTGAATAAAAATTAATTAAATACAACTGTTTAAAAACATGACAGAGAGCTTTACAACAAGTGAAAGTTTTTTATGAAGAATTTAAATTGAATGGAAAAAGTGGGTGTTCAATGCTCTAATGAAATGGCTTATATACATTAGCATATAGAGGAGAAAGTAATAAACTAATAACAAATTAACCAGCTGAAACAAACTAGGCTAATTATCAAGTCAACTAAACTCATGCTACTATGGTGGTAATAATAACTACAAATAATTAATAAAAACTATAAATAAGTAATTAAAAGTGTTAGCAGTCTCACCCAACTCAAAATATCCTATTACAATTTTATATTCCTTAACTAGGACGTAGGTACAATAATTTTATATTACAATAATCCTCTCAAATATTTCCAAATACAGACATTTTGTCATCCCTAAACTGTCCACGTTCAAAATCAGCTGTCAGATTGTAAGATTTCAAGTATGTAAGCAAATCTGACAGAACCAATCAAATGGTAATTTCACTAATTTGGTATTGGCAACGGCATAATCACTTTTTACACCTTAATACAATATTCTGTGAGCTTTTTGTCTTATAATTGCCTTTTCCGTGAGGTCTTTAATAAAACCATGCACATGAGATCATCATGACCTTATCAAATTTAAAATGGAAAATTACTGACCCTTGGTATACACTCTTCACTAATTCTTTATAATTGAAACTTCAAAATTATTTTCAACTAAATATAACTTGAATAAAAATTAATTAAATACAACTGTTTAAAAACATGACAGAGAGCTTTAGAACAAGTGAAAGTTTTTTATGAAGAATTTAAATTGAATGGAAAAAGTGGGTGATCAATGCTCTAATGAAATGGCTTATATACATTAGCATATAGAGGAGAAAGTAATAAACTAATAACAAATTAACCAGCTGAAACAAACTAGGCTAATTATCAAGTCAACTAAACTCATGCTACTATGGTGGTAATAATAACTACAAATAATTAATAAAAACTATAAATAAGTAATTAAAAGTGTTAGCAGTCTCACCCAACTCAAAATATCCTATTACAATTTTATATTCCTTAACTAGGACGTAGGTATGTTCCTCATACTCGATATCATTTTCATACATACAAAATCCATTAACCCAGTAAAATTTGGGTTTTCAGGACATTTTGCCTAACACAAAAGCACCTAAAAAATCTCCTGTGCCTAAATCATATACGAAGTGACAATGACAACAGTTCAACGTGCGTAAGCACAATCACGAAGTGCGAACACAGTTTATATATCCAATAAATAGACTTGATAACAAACTCACAGCAAAAATAAGAAACGATGCCCAAATAGGACTACAATACAAATTATTTCAGTTTTTTGTTTCCCTCCACTGAAACTTTCCTCGTTTTCCCTAGCCGGGGGATTGAAAAATCCCAAGTCAGTTAGAGTGCAACTATCAAAATACAACAAAAGGCTTCCTAACAATCAAAACTTCATAATGGCAACGGAATTGAAGGAAATCATTCAATAAAAATCAGGCTTCTCTGGGTATGTGCAGCCAGACCTTTGGATGATAACGTTTGCTGCATAACAACCAGCTCTCACACATTCTTCAATGGGCTTCTCCTGAACTAATTGTGAAAGAAATCCTCCAACAAATGCATCTCCTAGAGACACAAAAAAAGAGTATTTACAATGTTTACACAAACATTTTGGATAGACAAAATTGGCGTCTTGCTTGCCACTACTAAGATCTATTCCTGGCAGTGCCTCAGTAATCATAAATAACATCATTGCTTTTACATGTTGGTTGCAATGTTGTGACTATAACAAACTTTACAACGTATTTAAAAGGGCTCACAGAGGAATTATGTGTTTGTGTGTATGTGCATGAGAGAGAGAGTTATAACATGCATGGATTTATGAGCATATATCACCATTGAAGACCATGAAGGGAAAAATTTATACTTAACAGTTATTGCATATGCAACTAAGTTCCACATTTGAACACCTAGAAGCAATAGGGTGGTACCTGCTCCATTTGTATCAACTAGTTTCTCTTTAGGCAATAGTATCACGGGGAACTTTTTCACCTTCCCATCCTCAGCAACACAAACAGGATCAGCACCCTGTGTGATAACAGTTATCCTTTTGTGTGTTCCCGATGCCTTTGGCCACTGGGAAATCTTTAAAGCTATCTCCTCAACATTATCAGTCTAGAGAATAGGAAACAGAGTCAAAAGATGTAACGTGTTAACATTCAAAACCAGAACTACAGGCCTACAGATCTGCTAAGTAATGCTTACCTCCCAGCCATGAACTTTAGAAAATGTTCTTGCTTCAGTCTCATTTCCAAAAACGAAGTCCATATACCTGAATCCCAAAATGGGCATGCTTAACAACAATATGTAAAATTTCATTCATTTGAATTTACCAGAAAAGGATCCTTACGGCAGAGCTTTCTCCTGTACATCCCTGAAGAACTCACAGATAAAAGGGGCAGAAAGGTTCATCATGAAGATCTGCATATAGAATTTTTTTTTTTTAAAAAGTATCAGAAACTGCTATTAAATAGGGAACTCCAATTTTTTAATCATATTTTACCTTGTTATTTGCAGCAGCATGTTCAGCAACTAATTGGATGGAATCTGGTGATACAGTGAGGAAAAAGCCAGCAATATAAAAAAACTTGGCCTTTTCAACTGTGTAAAGAAAAAATGCACAATAACAAATGTCAGTCATCTGGAATTACTCAGATATGAAGATGAGATAGAAATAAAAGAGAGCCTGCTTAGACCAACAACAGGGTACCTAATGCCCAATTTTCTGGTCTCTTCAAATGCTCAGACTTGTAGCAATTTGCAGCCGATAAGTTGGCAACAAGAGATCTATTTTTAAATGCAATCAAATTCAAAGCTTCAAATAATTGTTTTGCAATCAAGTAAATATCAAGTTGAAGATGTACACTTTCTTTAAAAACAGCATAAAAAAGTAATTTTAATGATTAAAATAACGAACAAACAAAAAACACAAGGAAAGCTTGATCATCTGACCTTTCACCACCAACTAAACAAACAGCACAAGTTCCGGTAGGTGTAGTTTCATCTTCATAATAGTGAACCTGATGGATGAACGAATAAGTTAATTTCAGAAACAGGGATTCTAGGTCCAGTACAGAGAAGCCGATGACAAAGAAAGGAGAAAATGAATCACAAGATTAAACCTACATTTACACCAGAACGTTTTGAGTTCTTCTTCATCTCTTCCCCAAACTTATCCTTTCCTATGCAACCAATGTAACTTGTTGCACCAGGTACTTGAAGCATCCACTATAAGAAGCAAAGGTAAATGGTAAATTACTTTGCCCACAGCTACTCCAGATTCAGAATACTGCCAATAAGGTCAGGACATACCTGAGCAACCCTGATTGAATTCTGAGTAGCACCTGCCGATGCAAAAATTGTAGAAATTGTCATTATTGAAATGTGCACTTCCACTTCCACTCCTGCTTTTTTTCTGTTTTTTTTTTCTTTTGTAGTAGTGTGCTAATGATATTAAATAGTAAAGCAATCATCTGAAATTCAATATTTCAGATCTAGTGCATTACCTCCAGCAATGTACTCCACATTATATTTTGCAGCCATTTCTTCGTACCTGAGATGATTGTATGATCATATTAAATGAACTCACAAAATATCTTGTCTTACCAGAAATAACCCCATAATTAATATTAGTAAAAGAGAATTTAGTGGAGGAGAGATACCTAAAATCTTATCAGAATAGGAGGTTGAAAATCCAATTAATTATTGCATCAAGTCCTTAATTTACAATATACAAACTGGGTATTTAGTGAAAGACATACCCAGAACTTGAGAGTTCCCTTGATACCAATATGGCTAATAGGATTGGTGCAGAGGATAATAGTGAAAAGTTAGTATGACAATAACTCCATGAAACCCAAGAAGCACAACAAACTAGCATGTCTATGAAATTCAATATTCAATATACTTCAAAAAGAACTTGGTACAGAACCGGATTATAGTACGTTCCTAGTGGAAAATAATTATAACATTTGAAATTTTGTAGTGGTTGAAGTGAAATTCTAGAGTAAACTGATAAGTCTTAGAGATTGAACACATATTTGGTGAATTGCATTAGTGAGTAGCACTCAGCACTTTGATATATATATACAGTAAGAAATAAATAAGTGTTACATTTACAAGAAAGAATAAGCTATTTCCTATGACTATGATTTCCTAGGAACATTAACTCTTATAATTCCCAATGATACATTTAATCATTACACTATTTCCAACACCTACGAATAATACTCAACACTCTCCCTTAAGCTGGGGAATGGATATCTCTCAATCCCAACTTGCCAGTAAGCTCCTGAAACTACTCTCTGGATAGTCCCTTAGTTAATGCATATGCCAATTGGTATGCCGAAGGAACATATGTTGTAGTTATCAGTCCACTATCCAATTTCTCCTTGATAAAATGTCGGTCTATCTCAATGTGTTTTGTACTGTTATGTTGAACCGAATTATGCGCAATGCTAATGGCTGATTTAATGTCACAAAACAATTTCATCGGAGCTTCAAACTTTATTCTCATGTCATCTAAAATGATCTTCATCCATAACAACTCACAAACTCCTTGTGCCATAGCTCGAAACTCAGGCTCTGCACTTGATGGAGCAACCACATTTTGTTTCTTACTCCTCTATATTACTAGATTTCCACCCAGAAACATACAATAACCTAATGTTGACCTCCTGTCAATAACTGAACTTGCATAGTCAACATCTGTGTATACTTCCATAGATAGATTTTCACCCTTTCTAAATAGTAATCCTCTTCCAAGTGTGGTTTTAATATACTGCAGAATTCGATCCACGGCCTACATGTGTCTTACCCTCAGGTCATGCATGAACTGACTAATAATATTGACAGCACATGCTAGATGGCCTTACACCAGTATCTGTAGGTATATCAATTTCCTTACTAACCTTTGATATTGAGCTCTATCAATCTTGGGACTCTCTTCATCATTTCCTATTTTGTGATTCTGCTCAATGGGTACACTAGTGGCCTTACACCCGATCTTTCCGGTCTCTTTGAGAAGATCTAAGACGTATTTCTTTTGAGAAATGAAGATCCCTTGCTTAGAGTAGGCAACTTCAATCCCAAGGAAGTACTTTAACCTTCCAAGATCACCTGGACTTTGTCTGTATCCCAGGGACACCATTATCTTTGTGAATCTTCCAAACCAAACACAGGGAGATTGCTTCAACCTGTATAAAGCCTTTTTTAACCTGCACACATTGTTCCTTCCACTAGTGGAATCGTATCTGGAGGGAATCTCCATATAAACTTCCTCCTCTAAGTCTCCATGGAGAAAAGAATTTTTAACATCAAACTGGTATAATTCTCACCCAAAGTGAGCAGCAAGAATTCTCACAGTGTTTATCTTTGCTACTGGAGCAAATGTCTCCTTATAGTCAATTCCATAAGTCTTAGTGTATCCTTTTGCAACTAACCTTACTTTATACCGATCTAGTATACCATCAAACCGATATTTCAATGTATATATTCATTTGCATCCCACTAGCCTTTTGTCTCCTGATGGTACCATAGTCAATTCCATAAGTCTTAGCGTATCTTTTTGCAACTAACCTTGTTTTATACCGATCTAGTGTACCATCAGACCGATATTTCAATGTATATATTCATTTGCGTCCCACTAGCCTTTTGTCTCCTGATCTCTCAACAATCTCCCATGTTCCATTCTTTTCCAATGCACTCACCTCCTCATTCATGGCTTGAACCCAATTCTTATCCTTCAATGCTTTTTATACTAATATTGGGATTCTGATAGAATCAATGACTGAAATGAAACTCTAGTGTTGTAAAGAAAGATTTTTTGAAGAGACAAATTGAGAAATAGGGCACTTGGTACAAGATCTTTTCTCTTTCCTCAATGCATTTGGTAAGTCATCTAGGTCAGGTTCACAATTATTCAAAGAAATGTTATCAATTTCAAAAACATGAGGACTAGTATCTTTAGTACTTACTGTAGGTTCAGACGTCTGAAACTGCTATTGGGCCAGTTCGGGTTTTCTCCTCCTCTGATATACCAATGTTGGTGTGTTGGCCTTGGCCTTGACCTTAACTGGTTCATGTGAGGTACCAGAAGAAGATGCTAATTCCTGTGTAGAGTCAAATAGTAAAGGAAAATAGGACTCAAGAAAGAACTTAGCTTCCGGAATGTTCTCGCCCTGAAGCTAAGGACGAGTAAAAAAGGACTCATCTTCATGAAAAGTGACATCCATGGAAACGAAGAAACGACGACTTGAAGGGTGAAAGCATTTGTACCCCTTCTTGTTAGAAGCATAACCCAAGAAAACACATTTGATAGCACGAGGATCAAGTTTACTGTGATGTTGGCAATGTACATGAACAAATGCCACATAAACAAAGACACGAGACTGTAGACTCTTCATAATAGGAACTGAAGGAAAATAAGATGTCATGAGTTGGACAACACTTACATTACCAAGAACAAGAGATGGTAATCAATTGATCAAATAAGCAATAGTTAAAACAGCTGCCCCTCAGTATGAGCTAGGAATAGACATTTGGAATAGTAAAGCTCTAGTGATTTCAAATAAATGATGATTTTTCCTTTCTGCAATGAGGAATATCAACACATGTGAGTTCATAAACAATACCATACAACAACAACAACAATTAACCATTTTTCCACTAGGTAGGGTCGGCTACATGGATCAAACGACGCAATTGTGCCCTATCATAAACTAAGTCTTCAGAACTATCATACAAATCTAAATTTTTTTTAATCGTTTCACCTATAATCTTTCTTGGTCTCCCTCTACCTCTAACTATTGGGCTATCCTCCACAGGTCACTACGGGTCCCATATTAATCTGTAATCAAGAGTGCTCCTTGTTTGGTAGCGAATATTTTTGTCTTCAACTCATAAAAAGTGGCGATGTCCTGTTTCATAGAGAAAGTTTGGCAAAGATTGTCCCAAATTTCGCGGGAAGAAGGAAGGAACATACAATTTCTGCTAACCTCAGGAGTCATGGAGTTCCAGAGTCATGTCATAATAAGAGAGTCCTCATCATCTTACGTTTCAAATTGTGGGTCATCCTTCTTAGGAGTAGTCCCTTTAATGTGGTTTAACTTTCGACGGCCCTTAAGGATAGTATGGATGACCTGGGCCCACTGCAAGTAATTTTTTCCATTAAGGCGATAGGTGGGGTGCAAGACCAAGAGATCATTGGGATTCAAAGGTGTGGGTTGTGTCATGCGAGACTATGGGATGGCTATGGTAGTCTCGTTGTCTGACATGGTCGCAGTTGAAGAGGAGCAGGAGACGCCAGCGAACAGAATGGGACCTCCGATGAGGTGAACGAAGTCTTGGACAGTGGCGAGTGGCTTATATGTGTCAGCAGGTGGACGTCCGCACGCAGGAGCGTGAGTGGTTTTATGGCAGCGAGGCTCCGAGAGATGGCCAATCAGAGGTCTGGGTGACGACGGGTGTCCTTGCTCTGGCAGTTCGGGTGTAGGAAATGGACTGGGCTATGTCACAGTCACGAGCGTGCGATGAAGGCACTGAACCCAACGATGAAGACTGGTTTGATCAACAATGAAGGCTTATGGCAGCAATAACAACAGAGGCTCCCAGATCGGGAATCTCTGATACCATCTAGAGTAAACTGATAAGTCTTAGATTGAACATAGATTTGGTGAATTGCATTAGTGAGTAGCACTCAACACCCTGATATATATATATATATACACACACAAACACACACACTAAGAAATAAATATAGTGTTACATTTACAAGAAATAATCAGCTATTTCCTATGGCTCTGATTTCTTAGGAACATTAACTCTTATAATTCCCAATGATACATTTAATCATTACGCTATTTCTAACACCTATGAATAATACTCAACAGAAATGATACTTGATCAAAATTCAAAACCTCAGTTGCCATAGCAAATGAACAAACCTTCATAATTTATATAAAAAATATCAACAAAGAAGTAAAAGGGATGGAAAGAGATATCTTACATAGATTTGTGCTTGTCCTCTGCCAGAATTGCATTGTTCAAGGTGATGTCATATCTGTCATACAAAATACGGTCAAATCAGGAATCAGAACAAAACAGAACCATGAGATCTGATCTCGTTTTCAATGAAATATGATTTCATTTAACCATCCAATAAACCTCTGCAATGTTCTTCACTAATTTCAAACCCACACTATCAACACAACAAAACAAATTTGAAAAACATACCGCAATTGGTTATTTATATCTCTAAACAGCTACGAGCTAAAACTAAACGACGAGTGGGATTCCACTTTCATTGAATGCATCTTAGAAGGCAGTAAGCGAGTAAAAGAAATCAAGGAAAATAGAGCAAAAATAGTAAAAGGAGGAGAAGGGAGATCTGAGTGACGCACTTTTGCAAGAAGTCTTCGTCGACAACGGCGGAGATGTCAAGGAGAGGGTTACCCATGCCCAGGAGAATGCCTTCGGACGCCATTGATCAGATTTTGATTCTGATTGTGAGAGCCGCGAGCTCGGTTGGTTGGTTCGGTCCAAATGCAATGCCGCTAGTCAAGTAAAGAAACAGGAACGGGGAGAGGGTTGGTAGTGAGGGAGACACTACAAGTCTACAAGTGGCTCGCTTTTATAGGTGCTTGCTGATTTTTTATTTTTTGAATTTTTTGGGAGTGGCGAGTGCTAGTGTATCTGTGTCACTCACCAACCAAGTTGGGCCCATCACACGGAAAATTGAAATGCATGGCACAATCCCTCCACTCTTCTGCTCGCATTTTTCCGCCGTTGCTTCTCCTTCAACGACCGCAACCACAGCCCCTTCGTATTCCAAATTCTAAACAAAATTAAAAAATTACAATTATTTTAAACTTGAAGGGTACAGCCTACATGTAGCCTTGTGGCACTGTTAAAACAATTACAATTATTTAGAGTGTGTTTGGAATGAATAAAAATAAAAAATAATTTGATTTGATTTGATTTAAAAATTAAATTTTGTGTTTGAAACTTTTAAAAAAAAATAAGATTTGAATTGATTTAGAAATCAAATTTTGTGTTTGAAATTCATTAAAATGAGAATTGATTTGATTTGATTTTATCATTTTACATTTTAACCCTTATGAGAGGTTGTTAGAGATAATTATTAAGGATAAAATAGTATATTTATTTCAAATCAAATCAATTCTTAATAAATTCTATCAAATTTAATAAATTTAAAAAACAAAAAAAATAAAATTCATAGAATTTTAAAAATCAAATTATTTTTTATTTTTTAATATTTTAAACACAAAATTTAATTAAATTTAATTTATAAATAAAATTATTTTTTATTTTTTTGCATTTCAAACACACTCTTAAGGATCCAGTGAAAAAGAAATTAGAATAGAAAACAACTTATGAAACGAGCAACTCGGAGAAAAATTATTCACATGCAATATGCATCTAAAACGTTTATGTGGAATGAGCCATATCAAAAGAACATAACACACAACCTTCTCAATTTTTTAAATATAAATATAACAAGATCCAATGATTTGTGTTCTGTCCAAGATTCAGGCGTAGGAACATACCCGACCTTAGGCAAAGGAACGAGATGTGATGGTGCTTTCAATGTGGCAAATGGGCCGTAACTCTACCAAGAGGTCCAAATGTAAGGAAAAGCGTTCCACTCAAGTTCAATCATGCATGTAAGAAAAATTTAAAAGAAATTAGTTACATGAGAGAGAAAGAATGGATGGTCACCTGATACATATTCATTGGAGTAATTCATAACCACCTTATGATTATTAATTAAGGAGATGAAGTCACACTTCTCTCACTTAGATACACTTCTATAAAAAGTTCGCATTAATCATAAAAGGAGACTTTTAAAACCTTGATACTTCATTAGCAAGCATCTCTATGACCTCTACCTAGATCTTGGACGGAACGGTAGCATGGTGCACAAATATACCTACAAAGGGCACTTACGCACCACTAAAGGCAAGAGTGTAGGGAAAAAATGTATATCTCTTAGGGAACTATAATCCTTTATTCCCACATACTAGAAGATTTAATATTAATTCTATTAGATTCTATAAGATTTGACAATTATCTAGTGGGCTCAAGATAAGTGCGGTTGAATTTGTGGAGCCTAGCTATGGTGAGCCTGGCATGAAATCTCAATACAAACAACTTGGTAGGGAAAAAGGGAAAAGTGAGAGTTTAAAGTTCAAACCTCCCATCAAGTAGTTCGAATACTTCAGCTTCCATGTGATGTGAGTTTTAACTCATTGGCATAACCATTTCTAAATTTGTAAACACCTATGTTATTAGTAAACAACTAGACGAAAACCTGCGCAACGCGCAGGTGTGTCTAACCTTTTAAAAAAACAAAATAAAGCATGCTCGAAAATATGTATGAATGAAAAATCATCAATTAAAATATTATGAAGGAAAAAAACAAAGACGGTAATGATTTTCTAAGCATATAGGTATTATGTAAATTTGCCCTAATTCCAAAGTTGAAAGGCTAATGTTCAACTTTTAAAAAACAATAGAGATGGATTGCATGAAATACCAAGAGCAAGCTCAATCTGCCTTTCTTCTTTCTCATAGGATAAATTTCTGTTCAAATCATAAAGGACCATAATAAACTGGATTAAAATTCAATTCAAGAGACTTATCACCACAACATACAATGTAAATATATGAAAATTTGATCAAGACTTTATGCAATCATTTAAGCTCAAGTTCATCCAGATGAGCAGCTTGGAAAGTGCATAAATGCTTATTGCATGCAATCTACTTACGGCTTGAGGTATATTATTAATCCAATCAATTACCCTGATTCTAAAATTTTCATTAAAGAGAATAAGACAACCATATTCTAGAGATAGAACATGGGTGTTCTCATCCTTTTTAGAAACAAACTCACAGTTTGGTTTATTGGTGCATCTCTGCCTTTCTTCTCAGGAGAATCACTTAAGAGTATCAAATTGATTATTTGCCCCCAAAATATCAATTAAACATTCAATAGATAAAGCACCATTAATTCATTATATTCCTAAGTAAAATGTACCACGACCATAAATATAATTTATAGCTTGGAATTATTAGTTATACTTCTACGAAGTGGCTAAAATAAGAATTATCATGAGACTAATAAATTGCTATATTGTATTGTCATTAAAGGAGTATGGAATTTGTGTCATTAATTTGAGTTGGAGTTTTACTAAGTCATGTTACCAACAGCATCATTGGCATTTAACCGTGGCAAATCGTCAACCACATATAAAATCAAAAGATCATATAGACATATAAGATAGTGTTCAGCGTAAGAACTTGCAATTATTCTGGCTTGACATAGCAAAATAGAAGGGCATGTGTAGCTGCTCTGCATGCTCCTTTTAACAAAGCAAACAAAATTAATTGTATGTGACTTAACAAAGCAAGGCTAGTAAAAGAAATTAACATTCTTCAAGTTAATGGAAATTGTCAGTCTCACAATCCTGCATAATATACAAAAGTATTGTTGCTGAATCGATGACACTTAATTATGACATTAAATACTTGCATACTCACTTCCTAATTCCTGTCCAATAATAAAGGGAGACGGTGTTTACGTGAATAACTTGCCTTTGATCAAATCAGATAAATAAATTAATTGAGATGTGTAACACCCCAAACTTTTTATGTATTAAATAAGTAATTTTGACAGTTAACAGAATTCTACTGTTTAGTAATTTCTATGCACTGTAAAATTATTTTGAATATTCCGTCTGCATATTTGATCATTTTGAGTGATTTGTTCCGTGTCAGGAAAATAATAATTTTTGGACCGGAAAAATTTACGTAAATTAATTTTTATTGCTTAGTCTTAATTAACTTACGTAATCTGATTTGATATTTGTGAATTTTCTAATTTTTGTGATTTTATGTGTGATTTTGATTTTTTTTACTATTTGTGGGCCCCCGAGGTGTTTGTGGGCCAGTGTGGCCATACGTGGGCCCTGTGGATCTCAAGCAAAGTGAAAATTTTTCTACGCATAGAAAAATTTGTACTGTTTAGACGGAGACAGGGGATCTTACTAAACCTGAATCCGAAAATAATTTTAGAAAATTTTCTTTACCGTATTTTTATTGTATTTATTTACCGTGATGGTAAAAATACAGTAAATGTATGTTTTGTGGGGTTACAGTGAATCAAAATAATATTCTATATTATTAAGTTAATATTGGTGGATTGGATATCCACCATTAATTTAATTACCATTGGAAATTTAATCTTGATTAAATCAACGGTGGAGATTTGATCTTGAAAGTAAATAGGATCAATTATAACCGTTGGATGGAAATTAAATCAAGGGTAGAGATTTAATCTTATAAAAGACTATGACCATTATCAACCCTTGGATGTAAAATAAATCAATGGTGGAGATGGATCATTAATGACCATTGGATTTGGATTTAAATCAATGGTGGAGAATTGGTCATCAAAAATTTCTACAACTATTTTGGACCCTTGGATGTAAAGTTTGAAGATGCAATCTTGACCTTTCATTTGGAGACACATCTAATGGCTAGGATTTAAAGAAGAAAGATCCAATGGCTTAGATTTTGTTTTCTAAAAATCAAAATCTACTTAAATCCTAACCATTGAATGAATCAATGGTTAGGAATGCTTCATATAATTGATAGAAAAGATGACAAATTGCATGAATCATGCAAGGAGGGGGGGACAGTTTTGTTGAACAAGGAGGAAGGGAGACATGCTTGGACTTTTAGGGAGTAGCCTTTTTAGGCCAAAGAAAAGATGAAGACAAGTTACTATTGCACAATTAATGTGCATGCTTTTCAAAATTCCATTTTGGCTTTTCTCTCCATGAAGTCCACGGTCATGCATAGTTAGGATGCCAAATTATTTCATTTACACACTTCACATTCTTCATTTCTTCATTTTCTCTAAGTTCCAAAAACCAACCGAAGAGAAAAACTCTATTTCTCTCCTTAGTGAAGCATTCGCCAAGCACTCCTCTTCACACTCCATCACTCTTTAATTTCATACAACCTAGTTTCTTAAATCATCACCTTGTTCTAAACAACTTTCTTGTTGAGAATTTTCTCAAATTCTTACATCTTGAAGGACTTTTTCTAAGATCAAGTTTTAGAGCTCTTGTTGGTGAAGAGTAAGAAAACTTCTTTTTTTTTTTTTTCTTTTTCATGTTCTAAACCATGTTTGATCCATGGTTCCTCTTAATCAAGTTCAATATACTAATTTTCTTGTATTTGTTCTATGTTCAAGAGACTTTTGTTGGAGGAGATCTTGTTCTAAATTCAAAGCAAGGAGCTTTTGGAGTTCTTCAAGAGGTAAGAGGAGATTTATCTCACCAACCAAGCATGGTGGTGAGAGATGGTTATATTTGATGGATGATGAATCCATGTGAGGATTCATATCCATGGTCATGTAATAAATTATTTGTGTTATGTGTTTTTAATTATTTTGTTTATGCTTGATATGCTTTGCATGAATTAATTGTGTATGCATGTTTAGTATGATTTTTACTTGTTTATATGGTATGCTTATAATATGCATGATGATATATGTTAAATATATTATGTTGGAAACAAGAAATTATGGCTTCAAAGGTCATAGGAAGCTCACAGTTTTGGCTCTCAAAAAACTAAGGTTTCTATTGAAAATTTTCAAGAACAATGAACTTGATTTTTTTTAGTCCTTAGACTTAAGAAAATTTCAGCCAAGACACCAACCAACTTGGTGTTTACAAAATTAGATTTTCAAGAAGGATGAAATTGAATGATTTTAGAAAAAAAAATAATAATAATAAAAAGGGTTGTTATTCCAAACAATGATGCTCACGGTTTTTAGTATGGAGTTTTAGTAAAATAATTTGTGTATAAAACAAGATTTGAACTTAGATGTTTCAAAGAAAAATATTTGATGGTTCCAAAGACCATTTATAAGGTTTTGATAAACTTAGAAAAAATGTTTTGATGTTATAAAATATAAGAATTTCCATAGAAGGATTTTAAAAGGAAAATTCAAGTGTTATCAATTGGTTGAGAAAGGATTTTTAGTAAAATAAAGAAAAAGAAAATTTAAAAGTGGTGAACATCAAATTATTTTAAGAGAATAAATTTTTAGAAGTGATTTAGAAAATGTTTGTAACTTAAATTTATTTAAGGATAATTTAATTTTTAAGCTTTGGAAAATGATATGATATTTTAAGTTAAAAATAGTAATTAAATTAACAAGATGAGATTTTACAATATCAAATTAGTAAAATGAAATTTTTAGTAATTATATTACGGAAAAGGAATATTTTAAAAAAGAATAGGAATGAAATGAGGTGAGAGATTATATTATATTAAGAAAAGCCCAAAATAATATTTCAAAGTTAAGTAATATTTTTACGAAGTGTAGAAATGGTGAAAATTGATTTATGTAGCTCAAAAACGTAATTTTTAAATTACACGATAAAAAAATGTTAAAATATTTTTACGTAATTTTTAAAGCATTTAATCATTTTATACGATCGAAATGTTGTAGAAAAATCGCTATAAAAATGAAAGAATATTTTTACGTATTTTAGAATACTGAAAAAAAAAAAATTTGTTATGCAATTTTTAAACGTAATAGAAATGTTACAAATCATTGTTTACGTAATAAAATATTACGTGACCAGTAAAAATGTGACAAAAATATTTTGCGAATGATAAAAATACAACAATATAATGTTGTTGTTAATTATACTGAAAACTTTGAGTTAAAAATCAAGTATGTGAATATTGTACAAGAAATCGAGCAATTTGCCTATAATTGGCATAAATCCATTTTACGAACGTAAAATAGTATTTGAACTTTGTATGAGAAATTATGTGATTTACCTTTGGTTGGTAATTGGTGCATTACACATGCATTGAAAATGGTCCGATGGACTGGATATGGCTAATTGCCTAGGAGAAACGTACACCTCTTGAGTGGGTGCGATACGCGTAGTGTAGGTCACTTATGGACCTTGGGGGCATCGGGTGCGGGTTGCTCACAATGGGCAGTTGGTAGCTCTTTCGTACAGCGTGGGTTAGACCGATGCAACACACCGTGTCCGGATCGAGACATTATTCTTAATCAAGATCGACAAAGACTGTTGTGTATGTGCTAGATGTGCAAGATATAATTATAAGCACTTGGTCCGAAGCACGAAATACCCAGTGACTCTTTTCGATCAATTTCTCCGACTTGAGTATTAGCTCCATGGAGTAGGGCATTGAGTCTATGTACGCATGCATGAAACCGAGCATCTATATTTATATGATGGTGTTGTTGTAATTGTTGTATGATTTAAACAGTGATAGATGGCACAATGATAATTATTATTTTGCACTATGATGATGGTATAATTGTGATCATGATATGATATTTTGCATGATGTGTTGTTTGTATTATCTCTGTACTATCATGCTTGTATTGGCGTAGATAATCTCACCTCTTTGTATGTATATCTGTATATTGTATTGATAATTGGGTGAAGACGTTGAGAAAGAAATGGTACAAGAAGCAGAAGAAGAATTACTTCTCACGGCTGGGAACGCCGAATTCTGACAGTATGACGACAAGAGCCAGTTTCTTCGGATATGTACGTCTACAATTTCACGGAGGAGCTGAAGAATGGAGGACAAGTCCCGATGAGCGAGGACTTATTTATGAGGGATATCTGACTGTTAGCATTAGCAGACTGTTTCGTAGAGATCCATTTTTCTGTGTAACTATCTTAGTTCATGTTGAATTTCCGTTGCATATCAGGCGACACTGGGACACCAGGAATTATGTCCCAACGGAAATCAGTATAGTATCGTCAGCCCGGACACCTGTCCGTAGGGCTACTCGTCATAACGGATTCCTACCTGCTGAGGAACCCGAGGAGGACCCATCTGAGGGGTCCGCTGCTTAGTTAAACTTGGGCAAGTTTGAACTCTGATATGAACTATGTGTGTAATTTATTTAAGTGTGTTTTAGTTTGAGACATGTGCTGTAAAATAAATAATTCCAACAGTACGTTTGCAATAAGTATATGATGTAATCTATGTGTGAGGTTGCTATAATGTTTTATTTTCCGCTAAGTTTATTTTATGATCGTCAAAAAAAAAAATTTGACTTATCTTTTTATTACAACGTCACCTTATATGAACTTGGCGGTTATTAAGTAACATAAATGTGACACCCTACGGTGGGTGTTACATTAGTTGGTATCAGAGCCCAAGTTTGAGTCTTTCGGGGTTGTGGTTAGGTCTGTCTTGTTTGTGTTGTGTGATTCTCTGTTATTATTTTCTGAAAAGAAAATAATATTGTTTGAAAATTCTCTGTTATTGTTTTCTGAGAAGAAAACAATATTGTTGAAGATTGACCTTACTTTCTTTGTATTATCCAGTTTGAGTGAAGAAAGTAATGTCTGGACGAGGACGAGGACGAGGACGTGGACGTGGAAATAATGGCTCAGATATGGAGCTTAATGGGAGCGATAATGGGAATGGTAATGGGAACATGGCTTGTTGCAGCAGTAATGCAATGCGGAGAATGGCGGAAGTGGTTGCACAACAAAATCAACGGGCTAATGAAAATGTGCATAGTTTGTCTGAGTTTCGAAGGAATAATCCACCAAAATTTCGTGGAGAGTTTGATCCGGAGAAAGCTGAACTTTGGATCCAAGAACTTGAAAAGATATTTGATGGTATGGGTTGTGCTGATGAACGGAAGCTTACGCTGGCAACGTTTATGCTTTGGTAGGAGATGGTGAACGTTGGTGGACAGGAGCTAGAAGACTGTTAGAAGTGAAGGAAGGATGGTGACATGGCAAGTTTTTAAGCAAAAGTTTCTGGAGAAATATTTTCCAAGCAAGTGTGAGGCATATGAAGGAAACGAAATTTCTGAGCTTACGACAAGGATTGATGTCCGTAAGTGAGTATGCGGCAAAATTTGAAAGTCTGTCTCGGCTTTTTGAGATATTTGCAGATGAATCCAGATGAAGGTTGGAAATGCAGGAAATTTGAAGAAGGATTAAAGCTGGATATTAAGAGAGCTGTATCGATGTTGGAGATTAATCAATTTCCAACTTTGATTGAAAAATGTCGTAAAATTGAAGAGATTGATCATCAACGAGCGGCAAGAAATAAGAATTTTGGACCTGCAAGGTTCCAAAAAGGAAAGAGTACTCAAGCAAGTCGCTCTCAGCAAAAGCCATATATGAAACCTGCAGGAAGTCAGACTAAGAAGCAATTTGTGGGTGGAAGTTCTAGCGGCAATAAGGCAAGTCAAGCTGGGACTCCTATTCGATGTTTCAAATGTGGGAAGGACCATCTCACGAAAGATTGTCAACATAAGGAGGTTGTTTGTTTTAAGTGTGGACAGCATGGACATTTCTCTAAAGACTGTGATCAGATAAGGAAGGAATCCTCTGTGGGAAATGTTCGTCCTGCAAGGCCACGAGCGGTGGTCGTGTCTATACAATGAGCGGTGAAGTAGTTTGCTAAACCGAGGACTTGATAATGGAGGAGGGTACTATGGAGGTAATCCTTTAACCATACTCTATGATTTAGGAGCAACACATTCTTTCATTGCATGTGATTGTGTTGAGCGTTTGGGATTGACCGTGTATCCGCATTGCCATATGATCTGAATGTTGTTACTCCTACTGATAAGTCTCGTAGTTACATCAACAATATGCCTGAATTGTCTGTCTGTGTTAGGAATAGAATCTTTTATGTGGACTTGATCTGTTTGCCTCTTTCCAAGATTAATGTAATCTTGGGAATGGATTGGTTGTCTTCTAACCATATCCTAATTGATTGTTCGAATAAGACATTAGTGTTTCCTGAGGCTAAGGATCCTAGATTCCTAACCGCTACTCAAGTGGAAGCTTGTTTGAAGGAAGGAGATCTTGGGTATCTATTATTATCTTCTTTAGAGGTACAATGTGAAGATGTCTTGAAGGATATTTTTGTGGTCAACGAATTTCCTGAAGTATTTCCTGAAGATATACCTGGACTACCACCAGTAAGGGAAATTAAGTTTGCCATTGATCTTGTACCTGGAGCTGGACCAGTATCTATAGCGCCCTATCGGATGTCGCCGGTAGAATTAGCCGAATCGAAGAAACAAATTTGGAGGATTTATTAAAACAATTTGTGAGACCTAATGTGTCACCATGGGGAGCTCCAAAGTCTTGTTGGTCAAGAAGAATGATGGAACTTCACGTCTATGTGTAGACTATCGGCAATTAAACAAAATCACGATTAAGAATAAATATCCACTTCCAAGGATAGATGATCGATGGATCAATTGCGAGGAGCCGCAATATTTTCCAAGATTGATCTACGTTGCCGGGTATCACCAAATACGTGTGAAAGTGGAGGATATTCCCAAAACAAACTTTTCGAACTCGTTATGGGCGTTATGAATATTTAGTGATGCCGTTTGGTGTGACAAATGCACCAGCCATATTCATGGACTTCATGAGAATTTTTCGTTCATACTTGGATAAGTTTGTTGTTGTCTTTATAGATGACATTTTAATTTATTCTCGAAGTCAGGAGGAACATGCTGAACATCTCAGGGTGGTTCTCCAGATTCTAAAGGAGAATAAGATGTATGCCAAGTTGTCCAAATGTGAATTTTGGTTGAATGAAGTTCAATTTTTGGGACACGTGATATCGGAGAAAGGAATTGAAGTTGATGCTTCAAAGGTGAAGACAGTTTTGGAATGGGAAAGACCAAAGACTGTAACAGAAATCCATAGTTTTGTCGGATTATGGTTATTATAGACGTTTCATTGAGGGTTTTCAAAGATTGTAGGACCTCTTACCCAACTTACACGAAAGAATCAACCGTTCGTGTGGATTGATGCATGCGAAGAAAGTTTTGAAGAATTGAAAAGACGATTGACTACTTCACCAGTGTTGATTTTACCTGATCCAAATGAACCTTTCGAGGTATATTGTGATGCTTCATACCAAGGATTGGGTGGTGTACTTATGCAAAACCGTAATGTGGTGGCTTATGCTTCAAGACAGTTGAAAAATCATGAGAAGAATTATCCGACTCATAATTTGGAGTTGGCAGCTGTGGTGTTTACGTTGAAAGTATGGAGACATTTTCTTTATGGAGCTACGTTCACTGTTTTTAGTGATCATAAAAGCTTGAAGTACTTGTTTGACCAAAAAGAGTTAAACATGAGACAGAGGCATTAGTTAGAGTTTCTGAAAGATTATGATTTTCAATTGCAGTATCATCCCGGAAAGGCGAATGTCGTAGCGGATGCGTTGAGTAGAAAAATACTTAGTGCTTCTGTTATGATGATCAAAGAAAAGGAGTTGATAGAAGAATTTCAGGATATGCGATTATCTGTAAAATTGACGCCGGGCAAGATGTGTTTAAATATGATCACCATTTCGAATGATTTGATGGATAAAATCCGTGAAGGACAAAACAGTGACCAATATTTGCAAGAAGCAAAAGAAGCAAAGAGTCAAGGGGCAGTGTTGGATTTTAGCGAAGGTGTTAATGGAATTTTGAAGTTTCAAGGAAGAGTTTGTGTGCCAAATGATCCAAATCTTAAAAGATTGATTTTGGAGGAAGCTCACAGGAGTAAACTGAGTATGCATCCAGGAGCCACAAAGATGTATCAAGATTTAAAACAATTATATTGGTGGCAAGGAATGAAGAAAGATGTTGCAAAGTATGTATCATCCTGTTTAGTCTGTCAGAAGGCTAAGGTGGAACATCAAAGACCTTCGGGAATGTTGCAACCTTTGCCTATTCCCGAATGGAAATGGGATGACATAGCAATGGATTTTGTGATGGGACTACCAAAGACTCGGAAGGGTCATGATGCCATTTGGGTAATTGTTGATCGGCTTACTAAGTCAGTTCACTTTTTGCCGATTAATATTAAATACTCAATGGAAAAGTTGGCTCAGGTGTACATCAGTGAAATTGTTAGACTTCATGGTGTACCATCCAGCATCATTTCGGATCGAGATCCAAGGTTTACATCGAGATTTTAGGATAGTTTTCAAGAAGCGATGGGAACAAAGCTACGTCTAAGTTCCGCTTACCATCCACAAACTGATGGTCAGTCAGAAAGGACGATTCAATTGTTAGAAGACTTGTTGAGAGCTTGTGTACTGGAACAAACTGGAGGCTGGGATGAATTCTTACCATTGATAGAATTCACATACAATAACAGTTTCCATTCAAGTATAGGGATGACACCCTATGAGGCATTATATGGAAGACGATGTAGAACACCATTATGTTGGTATCAAGACGGTGAAAGTGCTATATTAGGACTAGAGATTGTTCAACAGACAACTGAGAAAGTTAAGATGATTCAAGATAAAATGAGAATGAGTCAAACTCGGCAAAAGAGCTATACTGATAAAAGGAGAAAATCTATTGAATTTGAACAAGGTGACCATGTATTTTTGCGAGTGACGCCTATGACGGGTGTTGGACGAGTGCTTAAGTCCAAGAAGCTCACTCCAAAGTTTATCGGACCATATCAGATTTTACATCGGGTAGGTCCGGTGGCATATCAGATTGCATTACCACCTTTTCTGTCAAACTTTCACAATGTATTTCACGTATCACAACTACGAAAATATATTTCTGATCCTACTCATGTTATCAAGCCAGACACAGTACAGCTGAAGGAAAATTTAACTTATGACACTGTTCCAGTAAAGATTGAGGATCGAAAGACAAAGCAACTTCGAGGTAAGGAAATTTCATTGGTTAAAATTATTTGGGATGATGTAAGCGGGGAAGTTACATGGGAACTAGAAGAAAAGATAAAAGAACAGTATCCCTTTTTATTTTAAGGATGTGAAGTCAAGTTCGTCAAGTTTCGAGGACGAAACTTTTGTAGAGGGGGAGAATTGTAACACCCCAAACTTTCTATGTATTAAATAAGTAATTTTGAGTTAATATAATTCTATTGTTTAGTGATTTCTATGCACTGTAAAATTATTTTGAATATTCTGTCTGCATATTTAGTCATTTTGAGTGATTTGTTCCGTGTCAGAAAAATAATAATTTTTGGACCGAAAAAATTTACATAAATTAATTTTTATTGCTTAGTCTTAATTAACTTACGTAATCTGATTTGATATTTGTGAATTTTCTAATTTTTGTGATTTTATGTGTGATTTTGATTTTTTTTACTATTTGTGGGCCCCGCGAGGTGTTTGTGGGCCTGTGTGTATATACGTGGGCCCTGTGGGTCCCGCAAAGTGAAAATTTTTTTTACGCATAAAAAATTTGTTGTTTAGACGGAGACAGGGGATCTTACTAAACCCGAATCCAAAACAATTTTAGAAAATTTTCTTTACCGTATTTTTATTGTATTTATTTATGTGACGGTAAAAATACAATAAATGTATATTTTGTGGGGTTACAAATGAATCAAAATAATATTCTATATTATTAAGTTAATATTGGTGGATTGGATATCCACCATTAATTTAATTACCATTGGAAATTTAATCTTGATTAAACCAACGGTGGAGATTTGATCATGAAAGTAAATAGGATCAATTATAACCGTTGGATGGAAATTAAATCAAGGGTAGAGATTTAATCTTATAAAGGACTATGACCATTATCAACCCTTGGATGTAAAATAAATCAATGGTGGAGATGGATCATTAATGACCATTGGATTTGGATTTAAATCAATGGTGGAGAATTGGTCATCAAAAATTTCTACAACCATTTTGGACCCTTGGATGTAAAGTTTGAAAATGCAATCTTGACCTTTCATTTGGAGACACATCTAATGGCTAGGATTTAAAGAAGAAAGATCCAATGGCTTAGATTTTGTCTTCTAAAAATCAAAATCTACTTAAATCCTAACCATTGAATGAATCAATGGTTAGGAATGCTTCATATAATTGATAGAAAAGATGACAAATTGCATGAATCATGCAAGGAGGGGGGGACGGTTTTGTTGAACAAGGAGGAAGGGAGACATGCTTGGACTTTTAGGGAGTAGCCTTTTTAGGCCAAAGAAAAGATGAAGACAAGTTACTATTGCACAATTAATGTGCATGCTTTTCAAAATTCCATTTTGGCTTTTCTCTCCATGAAGTCCACGGTCATGCATAGTTAGGATGCCAAATTATTTCATTTACACACTTCACATTCTTCATTTCTTCATTTTCTCTAAGTTCCAAAAACCAATCGAAGAGAAAAACTCTATTTCCTCTCCTTAGTGAAGCATTCGGCCAAGCACTCCTCTTCACACTCCATCACTCTTTAATTTCATACAACCTAGTTTCTTAAATCATCACCTTGTTCTAAACAACTTTCTTGTTGAGAATTTTCTCAAATTCTTACATCTTGAAGGACTTTTTCTAAGATCAAGTTTTAGAGCTCTTGTTGGTGAAGAGTAAGAAAACTTCTTTTATTCTTTTCTTTTTCATGTTCTAAACCATGTTTGATCCATGGTTCCTCTTAATCAAGTTCAATATACTAATTTTCTTGTATTTGTTCTATGTTCAAGAGACTTTTGTTGGAGGAGATCTTGTTCTAAATTCAAAGCAAGGAGCTTTTGGAGTTCTTCAAGAGGTAAGAGGAGATTTATCTCACCAACCAAGCATGGTGGTGAGAGATGGTTATATTTGATGGATGATGAATCCATGTGAGGATTCATATCCATGGTCATGTAATAAATTATTTGTGTTATGTGTTTTTAATTATTTTGTTTATGCTTGATATGCTTTGCATGAATTAATTGTGTATGCATGCTTAATATGAATTTTACTTGTTTATATGGTATGCTTATAATATGCATGATGATATATGTTAAATATATTATGATGGAATGTATGTTGGAAACAAGAAATTATGGCTTCAAAGGTCATAGGAAGCTCACGGTTTTGGCTCTCAAAAAACTAAGGTTTCTATTGAAAATTTTCAAGAACAATGAACTTGATTTTTTTTAGTCCTTAGACTTAAGAAAATTTCAGCCAAGACACCAACCAACTTGGTGTTTACAAAATTAGATTTTCAAGAAGGATGAAATTGAATGATTTTAGAAAAAAAAATAATAATAATAATAAAAAGGGTTGTTATTCCAAACAATGATGCTCACGGTTTTTATTATGGAGTTTTAGTAAAATAATTTGTGTATAAAACAAGATTTGAACTTAGATGTTTCAAAGAAAAATATTTGATGGTTCCAAAGACCATTTATAAGGTTTTGATAAACTTAGAAAAAATGTTTTGATGTTATAAAATATAAGAATTTCCATAGAAGGATTTTAAAAGGGAAATTCAAGTGTTATCAATTGGTTGAGAAAGGATTTTTAGTAAAATAAAGAAAAAGAAAATTTAAAAGTGGTGAACATCAAATTATTTTAAGAGAATAAATTTTTAGAAGTGATTTAGAAAATGTTTGTAACTTAAATTTATTTAAGGATAATTTAATTTTTAAGCTTTGGAAAATGATATGATATTTTAAGTTAAAAATAGTAATTAAATTAACAAGATGAGATTTTACAAGATCAAATTAGTAAAATGAAATTTTTAGTAATTATATTACGGAAAAGGAATATTTTAAAAAAGAATAGGAATGAAATGAGGTGAGAGATTATATTATATTAAGAAAAGCCCAAAATAATATTTCAAAGTTAAGTAATATTTTTACGAAGTGTAGAAACGGTGAAAATTGATTTATGTAGCTCAAAAACGTAATTTTTAAATTACACGATAAAAAAATGTTAAAATATTTCTACGTAATTTTCAAAGCATTTAATCATTTTACACGATCGAAATGTTGTAGAAAAATCGCTATAAAAATGAAAGAATATTTTTACGTATTTTAGAATACAGTAAAAAAAAATTTGTTATGCAATTTTTAAACGTAATAGAAATGTTACAAATCATTGTTTACGTAATAAAATATTACGTGACCGTAAAAATATGACAAAAATATTTTGTGAATGATAAAAATACAATAATATAATGTTGCTTTTGTTAATTATCTGATAAACTTTACGATTAAAAATCAAGTATGTGAATATTGTACAAGAAATCGAGCAATTTGCCTATAATTGGCATAAATCCATTTTACTTAACGTAAAATAGTATTTGAACTTTGTATGAGAAATTATGTGATTTACCTTTGGTTGGTAATTGGTGCATTACACATGCATTGAAAATGGTCCGATGGACTGGATATGGCTAATTGCCTAGGAGAAAGCGTACACCTCTTGAGTGGGTGCGACACGCGTAGTGTAGGTCACTTATGGACCTGGGGGCATCGGTGCTCACAATGGGCGTTGGTAGCTCTTCGCATGCGTGGGTTAGACCGATGCAACACACCGGTGATCCGGACCGAGACACTATTCTTAATCAAGATCTGACAAAGACTGTTGTGTATGTGCTTAGATGTGCAAGATATAATTATAAGCACTTGTCCAAGCACGAAATACCAGTGACTCTTTTCGATCAATTTCTCCGACTTGAGTATTAGCTCCATGGAGTAGGGCATTGAGTCTATGTACGCATGCATGAAACCGAGCATCTATATTTATATGATGGTGTTGTTGTAATTGTTGTATGATTTAAACAAAGTGATAAGTGGCACAATGGTAATTATTATTTTGCACTATGATGATGGTATAATTGTGATCATGATATGATATTTTGCATGATGTGTTGTTTGTATTATCTCGTACTATCATGCTTGTATTGGCGTAGATAATCTCACCTCTTTGTATGTATATCTGTATATTGTATTGATAATTGGGTGAAGACGTTGAGAAAGAAACGGTACAAGAAGCAGAAGAAGAATTACTTCTCACGGCTGGGAACGCCGAATTCTGACAGTATGACGACAAGAGCCAGTTTCTTCGGATATGTACGTCTACAATTTCACGGAGGAGCTGAAGAATGGAGGACAAGTCCCGATGAGCGAGGACTTATTTATGAGGGATATCTGACTGTTAGCATTAGCAGACTGTTTCGTAGAGATCCATTTTTCTGTGTAACTATCTTAGTTCATGTTGAATTTCTGTTGCATATCAGGCGACACTGGGACACCAGGAATTATGTCCCAATGGAAATCAGTATAATATCGTCAGCCCGGACACCTGTCCGTAGGGCTACTCGTCATAACGGATTCTACTGTTGAGGAACCCGAGGAGGACCCATCTGAGGGTCCGCTGCTTAGTTAAACTTGGGCAAGTTTGAACTCTGATATGAACTATGTGTGTAATTTATTTAAGTGTGTTTTAGTTTGAGACATGGGCTGTAAAATAAATAATTCCAACAGTACGTTTGCAATAAGTATATGATGTAATCTATGTGTGAGGTTGCTATAATGTTTTATTTTCCGCTAAGTTTATTTTATGATCGTCAAAAAAAAAATTGACTTATCTTTTTATTACAACGTCACCTTATATGAACTTGGGGGTTATTAAGTAACATAAATGTGACACCCTACGGTGGGTGTTACAAGATGTGTATAAGTTAACCTAAATATTACTAATCACAATACAAAAAATATAATTAAATAAAAGGAGGTGGTGCCTTGAACTCTTGAAGAGAATATGGCACAGAAGGAAGTAGAACATCTATTACTAATATTTCACCAAATCAGTTGTGTACTTAAAAAGTATTAAGAAACAGATCTCTGCAAAATCTAAGATAGCTAAAGAAAACCAGAAAACTAGAGAATAGAAGGATCAGAATAAGGAAGAAGAGAAAATGTGGAAATGCATCACTTCTCATTAGCGTCAAAAATTAGAAACAATTACAGGCTTTATGTAAGCACCACTAGTTTCTCTAATCCACAACTAATTCGGTTACATTCAGTTACAAGCAAGTAACGGAAACTATATTAAGCTAACTTCCAAAGTCATAAAGTCCTAAGCCAACTATTAACAATTTCTCCACCTTGGCTTGACTTTATCTTCCACAACCTGTAGGATCTTCATACAATGGTTGAACTTAGGTCCTGGCAGTGCCTTGGTGAATAGGTCAGCCGGGTTGTCATCAGTGCTGATCTTTTCAAGACTTACCTCCTTTTTTGCAATTATTTCCCTCACAAAATGGAGCTTAACATCTATATGTTTAGTTCTCTCATGGTACACTTGATTTCTGGCCAAGTGTATACCACTTTAACTGTCACAAAACACCTTTGGGATTGCCTGCTCTGATCTCAAACTTATGGCCATCCCTTTCATCCAGATTGCCTCCTTAATTGCTTCAGTAACAACAATAAATTCAGCTTCTGTAGTGGATAGGGATACCACATGTTGGAGATTACACTTCCAGCTTACAGTGTTACCATAGAACTTGAACACATAACCTGTCAAAGACCTTCTAGTATCCAAACAACCAGCATAATCTGAATCAACAAACCCAATCACTCCAAAATTACTGCCTGCATGCTTGGAATACAATAACCCGACCTCAGATGTTCCTTTCACATATCTGAAAATCCATTTCATGGCTTCCCAATGCAGTTTTCCTGGCTTCCCCATGTACCTACTTACCAAACTCATGGCATATGCCAAATCTGGCCGAGTACAAATCATTGCATACATAAGGCTTCCTACTACATTTGCATATGGAACCTTTTTCATATAAGAAAACTCCTCCTCAGTCTTTGATGAGTCCTGCTGTGAAAGCTTGAAATGCTGAGCCATAGGAGTCAACACTTCCTTTGACTGATCCATGTTGAACTTCTTCGATACCTTGGCTATATAGCTCCTTTGGTTGATGAATAAGGTTCCCTTTGATCTGTCCCTTAAGATCTGCATACCCAGAATCTTACTAGCAACCCCCATATCCTTCATTTCAAATTCACTCTCAAGCATCACCTTCACCCTTTTAATTTCTTCTTTACTGTTGTAAGCAATCAACATATCATCTACATAGAAGAGTAAGTAGACAATAGTTTCATGCTCAGCTTGCTTCAAGTAGACACAGTCATCATACTTACACCTTTTAAAGCCACTTTTCAAGATAAAAGTATCAAATCTTTTATACCACTGTCGAGGGGATTGCTTAAGTCCATAAAGGGAGTTTTTCAACAAGCACACCTTGTCTTCCTCACCTTCCTTGATGAACCCTTCAGGCTGAGTCATATAAATCTGTTCTTCAAGTTCACCATGCAAGAATGCTGTCCTCACATCAAGCTGCTCCAATTCCATGTTTTCATGTGCAACCAAGGCCAAGACCATCCTAATTGAAGTGTGTTTCACAACAAGTGAGAACACTTCATTGTAATCAATGCCCTCACGCTGTGTGAACCCCCTTGCCACCAATCTAGCTTTGAATCTAGCCTTTTCCACTCCTGGAATTCCCTCCTTAAGCGTGAATATCCATTTGCAACTAATAAGCTTCTTGCCTTTAAGTTTATCAACCAGCACCCAAGAACCATTCTTGTTCAAAGAATTCAACTCATCATTCATGGCTGCAATCCAGTTCTGAGATTGCTTGTTGTTCACAGCTTCAACATAGTTCCTAGGCTCATCTCCATCAACCTCCTCTGCTACAGTAAGGGCAAAAGCAACCATATCAGCATATCCAAATCTGTTTGGTGGCTTAATGGTTCTTTTGTTCCTATCTCTGGCCAGAAGATAGTCTTGTTGAGCCTACTGAGTGAGTTCTTCAACCTGCTCTTCCTGATCAGTTTTAGTTTTAGGTCCTGTGTTGCTTTCTTGGACTGCTGTTTCCTCCAATGGCTCCACCTCCAAATGAATTCTATCATCACCCTCCAACTTATCATGCTGCTGATTTGATTTCTTATTGGAGTAATACATCTCTGACTCTCTGAACACAACATCCCTACTGATCAACACCCGAGGCTGTCCTTTGTCCATGCACCATAATCTGAATCCTTTTACTCCTTGAGGATACCCCAGAAACATGCATTTTAGTGCTCTAGGTTCAAGCTTGCCCTGATTTATATGAGCATAGGCCACACACCCAAATACTCTCAGATTTTCCAAGTTTGGAGGATGACCAGACCACATCTCCTCTGGTGTCTTCATGCCAATGGCAGTAGAAGGACATCTGTTGATTAAGTAAGCAACCATAACTACTGCCTCAGCCCAGAAATGTTTAGAACAGTTAGCATTTGACAGCAGGCATCTAACTCTTTCCATGACTGTCCTATTCATCCTTTCAGCAAGCCCATTCTGTTGAGGAGTCCTTCTAACTGTCTTGTGTCTAGCAATCCCATTCTCCTTGCAAAACTGATCAAACTCTTCAGAGCAAAATTCCAACCCATTATTAGTTCTAAATCTCTTAATCTTTCTACCAGTTTGAGTTTCAATTAGGACCTTCCATTCTTTAAACTTCAAAAATGACTCATTTTTGTTCTTTAGAATGTAAATCCATACCTTTCTTGAGAAACATCAATGATGGATAGAAAATACCTTGCTCCACTGTGAGAAGGAACTCTTGATGGCCCCCACAAGTCACTATGAATGTAATCAAAAGTACCTTTTGTATGATGAGCAGCAGTGGCAAACTTCAATCTATTTGCCTTTCCAAAAATGCAGTGTTCACAAAAATCTAGTGCTTCAATGCTGTCCTTGCCCAGCAGATTCTGCTTGCTCAACTCTCGTAGTCCTCCTTCACTGATATGGCTAAGCCTTTTATGCCACAGGGTTGCTCGAGATTGCTCCATTATAGTGACTGCAGCAACAGTGCCTATCATAGTGCTTCCTTGAAGAAAATACAAACCATGTTCTAGCTTCCCTTTCATCAATACCATGGATCCCTTTGTTATTCTTAGAACTCCACCTTCAGCCTTGTACACATAGCCTTGCTTATCAAGCATTCCAAGAAAAATTAAATTTCTCTTCAAATCTGGCATATGTCTCACTCCTTGCAAGGTTCTCATTTCTCCATCTGCAAGTTTCAGCTTAATGGCCCCAATTCCCATCACATTACAGGCTTTGTTATTACCTAACAAGACTTGTCCTCCATGGTTTTCCTTGTAAGAGATGAACCAGTCCTTATTAGGACACATGTGGAATGTGCATCCTGAATCAAGAACCCATTCTGGTTTAACCTTCTTTTCTGAAACACAGAACATCAGCACTCTCATACCCTTCTGAGACCACTTTTGCATCACCACTATATCTTCCTTGATCTCCATGCTTCTTTTTCTTTTTGTTTTCAGGGCATTCCTTCTTGAGGTGCTCCTCACTCCCACAGATGAAGCATTTCCTCTTCTTGCCCTCTTTTGACTTGGATCTTGATCCCTTCTTGTTCTTAAATTCTTTCTTTTCGCGGCCGCCCTTGTATACAATCCTTCAGCATCTTGATCTCCTCTTCCCTCAGACTTCCTCTTGAGTTCTTTCGAAAACAAAGCAGCTCTGAACCTCCTCCAGTGACAGTGTATCCCTGCCATAGATGAGTGTGTCTGAGAGGCTATCGAACTCACTTGGTAATGACCTGAGCAGCAGCAATGCCTGGTCTTCATCATCAATCTTGATTTCAATATTTTCCAGATCAAGAATGATCTTATTGAAATCATCCAAGTGATCATCCAATCCCTTTCCTGCTGGCATCTTGAATGTATACAGTTTCTGCTTCAAAAACAACCTGTTGGCCAAAGATTTGGTCATATATAGGTTCTCCAATTTGAGCCAAATGGCAGCAGCAGTCTTCTCCTTCGATATTTCTCTAAGAACCTTGTCACCAAGAGACAAAATCAAGGCACTATGGGCTTTATCAAGCATATCCTTCTTCTCCTTCTCTGACAGTGTTTCAGGCAGTTTCGTCTCTCCTTGAAGAGCCTGCTCCAGTCCCTGTTGAACCAGCAGAGCCCTCATCTTCATTCTCCATAGACTGAAATCATTCTTGCCTGTGAACTTCTCAATATCAAATTTTGCAGAACCCATCTTTGATTCACAAAGAACACCCCAAAGAACACAACCAACCGTGGCTCTAGATACCAATCTGTTAAGAAACAGATCTCTGCAAAATCTAAGATAACTAAAGAAAACCAGAAAACTAGAGAATAGAAGGATCAGAATAAGGAAGAAGAGAAAATGTGGAAATGCATCACTTCTCATTAGCGTAAAAAATTAGAAACAATTACAGGCTTTATGTAAGCACCACTAGTTACTCTAATCCACAACTAATTCGGTTACATTCAGTTACAAGCAAGTAACGGAAACTATATTAAGCTAACTTCCAAAGTCATAAAGTCCTAAGCCAACTATTAACAAAAAGAAATTCAACAAATTTGACCCTACTATAAAGGTCCAGCATAGAAACCATACAGCTATAAGAAGGATTTTCCCAAAGAAAAAGTGCCCCAATGAATACATCATGAAATCTCATTTTATAATTTTAAAATCGAGAGGGAACATGATACATACATTTAAAATTTTCTTTTCCTGAAGTGTGTTTCCTCTTCACATTTGTCTTGGTAGTCTCCTTTGAATTTTCATCTTTAGTTGATTACCAGACCTTGGAGAAGACACCATTTCCTGCATAATTAACAATAATTCTATTAATCATTTATTTAAAAAATAAAGAATAAAGCAAAACAAAATTACGTTGCAATAATATTGATAAATATTAGCAAAGAAATAGGCTCTTCAGAAAGCACAAAAAAGTACCTTATCCACATCTTTAGCAGAAGATTTTGCTACATCTGTTTCAGAGTTAGCTTTCCCACGTCCCCACCTTTTCTTCTCCTTCAGCCACCTTAAAGAGGATCCACCACCACCCTTGTTGCTTTCGTCTACTTTCTTAGGTGACTGCTTTTTTGCATCTGGATAACTTGTAGACCCACCTCCTTCTTTGACTGAATCTGCCACAGTAGTTTTTTTCTTTTTTTTTTGCATGAGTTCCGAACAAGTGCCTTTTTCACAGACGCTCGTCCAAGTTTCTTTGAACGATTTTCCTCGTGGAGGCTTTCACTTGGTCCAGGAGAACCAACAACTTCAGATTCATCATGTCCTGGTTTTGGTGATGAATTCTTAGCATCGTTCTCTTTGTCATCATGTGAAGGCTGAAGAACAAAACTTAGTTTCAACGTTAGACTCTAACCCTTGACTACAACCATATTTAATCTCTCTCTATTTGTTACTTTTAACTCTATTTAATTGAGTAAATGTGGTTGAAGCCAAAGATTAAAGTAAAAGGTTAGATTCGAGTTTTAGTTTTATTCTTCTGGAGGTCCTGCTGCTGCAACAAAAGCTTCAACAGAATGGTCCTCTTGTGGTGAACTGGGAACTTCCTTGATATGGCTTTAAGAGTCAAATATTTAAATCTTTTCACGTCATTTTTTTCCTCACGTTATAAGAGGAAGAGAAAGATAAACATAAAAGTTATAAAAAAATTATAAATCATGAGTGGATTTTACTGGTAAATATTTTTGTGCTTATATCTTTTCTCTATTTTTTGTCACATTAGAGAAAAATAACACGAGAGAATAAACTCTAAGAGTGAATCATTTTCTCAGCTTTCTTGCTAGCACTAAATTTATTTGAAATTATTTTTAAAACTGAAAGTTATAATGGAGAAGACAAAGCACTCATTAGTAGAAGGAAGAAAACCAACAGTTAGGTCAAAAAAAAAAACAACAGTTAGAAGGAAGAAAAAGCAGCTGAGTTATTAAGAAAACATGAAACCGAAGTCATACAGAATGAAATAATTCTCAGCTGAGTTGGGTGGGCAGTGGAGGGAAGTGGAGAAGTTGGTGTCGTGGCTGCTGAAAAGAGAAGGAATTGAAGGTAAGTGTGAAGCTAGAGGGAATTGAAGCTCAGGTGGCTAGCTCAAGGAAATTTTTAAGAGTTGATGTGGTGATTAATGAGTGTTTAACATAGCTGAAGTGTCATCCTAACAGTCCCATGAGCCTACTTTTATATATTATAAATAGATAAATAGATATTGGCACCTGTGCACAGCACGGAATTACAAAATAAAATAATTTCAAAAAATATTATAGTAAATTATGTATTTATCTTATTTCTATTCCTGTTGATGGAATTGTTAGCAAAAAGCATTCACTTGCGTGCATGTTTGGTTCAGCTTCTGCTTAGTTTTTTTTAGAAAAAAAATTATTGTAATAGTATTTAATCATGTTTGATAAAATTAGTTTCAGCTTTTACACGAAATTTAATGTAAAATAAAAAATTTTTAAAGTTGATTTTTATAATGCTGAAGATTGAAGCTTATGATTTTAGCTTATAGATTATTTCATACATTTTGATATGTAAATACTATTTTATCCTCAATCAAATAATTTTTTTAATCATTCTATACCTATTTTAGTAATTTAATGCATAAAAGCGATTCTTTTTTATATCATCCAAACGAATCAGATTAACTTAAAATCACTTTACAGCTAATGCATCCAAACATAAAAATAAATCAATTATAATCGATTATAACAAAAACTTTTATACAATAATCGACACAAGATAATCAAATTTTTGCAAAATTTATCCCAAACACACCCTCTCACAAACTTTTAGCAATCAATGGTCATCCAACTAAATTACAAAATATCAATATTAATATAATTATTAAGAGTATTATATTATTTATCTCAATATTTTAGTGTATAATTTATATATTTATTAAATTATTTCACTTAATATTAATTAATTATAAATTAAAATCTCACATAATATCAGAAATAGTATATCACTTCTTTGTTTACACCTTACTTCGCTAAATTTGTTTTTGTCACCTGTTTCATTCGGGCATCACTTCATTGGCTAAGTTTTTCTTTTTTTCTTTTTTATGCAAGCTATAAAGAAAAGCAAAAACATATGAAAAAGGAACGAGACTACATCCTAACAAAGGCCAGTCGCATAATGTCAACTAGGAGGATAATACTTATCCCTAAAGGAGGACTTGTTCAAAGCTTGGGAGCATGATTGTTAAGTTAACCAATTTTTGCCAAGAAGTCCGCTGCTTGATTGGCTTTGCGAAGCACATGGTAGATACGGATAAAGATCACCTGTCTCTATTTTTTATCTTATTTTCTTTTTCTCTACTTAAATTTTGTTAAGTGTTCTAAATTTAATTATATATCTATTTTCTTTCGTTTTGATTTTTCAATTAATATAATTTAAGTGAGAAGATAGAAGATGGACAGATTATCTTCATCCGGTAGATACCAATATTCCAGTTCATCTGCATTAATTGCTTGATTACAGTGGTGACATTTCTTCAATGGTGGTATGATTGAACATGGCGCAAATTAGTCTAATAGCATTTGCAGAATTTGCACACATTCGAATCATTGGCTCCAAGCTATTTTCAATCCATTTAAAATAGCCTCCAACTCTGCTAATAGGTTCCCAACCACCCCAATAAACCTAGTGAACCCCATAAACCAAGAGCCATCAAATCTCGTCTGATTAGGCCACCAAATCCCACCCTTCTCGGATTGCCCAAGCAGCTCCCATCAACATTTATCTTAACCGAGTTCATTTTCAACATCTCCTAATGAACCAAGCATGGGTTTTACATAGTGGCCATTACTATATCAAAAGACCTGTTGTAATCATCCACCACTTGGAAAACTTGGCATAAGACTATGCTAGGATACATCTTCATTTCGTGTGTGCCATTTCCACCACGCAACAACAATCCCAATAATTGAGTTATGATTCTCTGCAAGCCATAAAACCCATTCTTCCTTACAGCCATTAAAGAAGGTGGGGTCTTGAGCAAAATATAAAGTCGTTCATATCGACATTATCTTAAGACAGTCATGAACACAATGCAATATTTTTTCACTATTATGGTTGCACCTGGAAACACCTGGAGTTGGTCATACTGCGACGAAATCAAAGCTCATTTATGGGCAAAGAGTCAAGAAGCAATAAGAATTCCACTGCAGGACATAGAAATTTTACAAAGACAACAAGAAATACTTCAATTGAGTGGAATGAGTGGACTTACCTAGAACTGTCCAGGAATTTTAAAAAAAAAGGTTAATGTAAAGTAGGAACCCCAAAATCTTGAACCTTTAGCAAATGCATATGAAGGAGAATGGAGAAAAGTGAGTTGAATGAAGCAGAACTTAGCAAAAGGAAGAAATCATACTCTTTTCAATACACTTTCTTTTATTGAGTCTTATTATACACTAAACTAATATTTAACCTTGATTGATGTATAATTAATTTTGAATGACGTGTAATTAAATTTAAGTATTATTTTAGTATATAACGTGACCCAATAAAAGAGAGAGTGTTAAAATAAGTGTGATAAATAATGTGTTTCTAACTCTCCTCCTAAAACTTTTGGCCGTAGAGATGAAAAATGATGAAAACAATAAATGAGCATTCACAATCACTTTTAAAGATAGAAGAAATTTTTAATGGGTCTCCATTGAAGATGAAGAATTGCCATATTTCCACCTACCTATTGAATTGAAGTAGGGGAATTGGGTGGCAATTGTGCCAAATTATTACTAATAGTGAGAAGTGAATTGCAACATTTATATTAATTTGCACTTATTTACATAAATAATTATACATTCATATTAATGTATATTGTGTTAAAATTTCATTTGATTGTATTAAAACATTGAATGTATTACAAAAGTGTGTTGGTTCATGTGGTTTTGATGATGAGTTCGATCTTTAGATTCATATGTATAGAAATAATACTGTTGGAAGGATCCCTACTTAAGTGTTTAACTGTACTACTAAAGATTGGTTTACTTTGAGGGGAAAAAAACATTGATTGTATTGAATTTTTATTTCATTTTTTAATTATTTTTAATTAATTGATTGATTTTTTTTTTTGAATTTTAATTAATCAATGCATTGGTCTATATATTGTTTATGGTTCATTTATTTGCCTGAAAGAATTAGAAAAACAAAAAAGAAAATGCAATAAGACGAATTTGAATGAATGTCACAAAAAAGATAATTCTAACTGAATATTATATTTTAGGCATAAATAATTTTTGTACTTATTTCCTCAAATAATTATATATTTATTTTAAAGTAAAGTTATTTTTTTATTGATCGGTTGATTTTAATTTATTAATATGTAGGTGATAGGAGAAAAAAGCATGTAAGAAGAAGCTTATCAAAGAAGTTTCTATTAGACATATGACATAGGTTCGCAAATAAAAATCTTATTTGATATAATAATATTTTGTGTAAATAATTTTTTAATAAATAGTATTTTTTTAAAAAAATTAAGTAAATTGTGAGATGTTTAGAAAAAATGAATAAAATTAATTATAATCTAAAGAGTATTTTACACTAAAAGTTTATTATAATTAAAAGCTTTGTTTTGGACATTTTAATTATAAAATTTCTATGTTTGTCCTTACTTTATGATTAAACAGTTATTTTTTTATACAATGCAAATAAAATATATTATCTTACAATCATTTTTTAGTCAACATTTTTAAACATAAAATTAATTTTATCATAATTAATTATAAAAGAATCGATTATACGTATAAGTAATTATTGAAATTAAATTTTTCTCACAATAAATCCAAATACATCCTTAAAGATTAGATTAAATTAACTTGGACTAAATTAAATATTTGATTAATTATGAAGCTCGCGGAATGTTTGTGCTTGTTGTAAACAAGCGATGTTTTATTATTAAGCCGTTAAACGTGTCATTTCCAATACATTTAATACAAAAAAAAATTCAAAAGGTGACGGTTCATGTAAAACTTAAGGCTGTATTTGGTGAGCAGGATAATTAGGACCTGATAGTATTAGTTAATACTATCAGGTTTTGTCAGATGTTTGGCAGTTTAACCTGATAGTATAGTCAAATCAGGTCAAACTTTTTTATTTTATTATGACATGATTATTTTATTCTCTCTCACACCCCCTAATTAGACCTGATAGGATATCTCTTTTCACTCTATCCCTCAACTTTATCATTCTCAGTCTAAGTCTCTCCTTCTCTGCCAAGAACCTCATCCCCACCCTTTAGAACAACCACTGCCGCTCTCCTTCCTCGGCCAACAAACCCCTCTGCCACCACCAAACATACCACCTCGCCACCATCGATTCACCATAGCTCATCACCTCCCCTGTGCGTCGTACAAGCTAGCAACACCAATCACCACTAGATCTCTACCAGTTGAAGCGGATTAAAAGTTGCAAACTCAAGTGCAGGTTGTTTCAAGTAATAAATTATCGGGAGTCCTAGGTCAATCCACATAAAATTGATGAAGAAATTTTTTTTGACGTAAAGTAAATATTTTGCCACAATAATAAAACTGATAAAACTTAGTCACAAATAAAAAAGACTTACATGGGTTTGGAGATCCACTCTTGGTAAATAAAATAAAGATAAGATTAATTTTTTTTATAACTCAATTAGAATCCACACATAATGGAGGTTCCAATCGAAAAATACAATGTTCAAAATTCATTAAAAATTATATACGTAATTATATTATGATTCCTTTAATCATCTATTAACACCACCACTCATAAATGGGATTAAGCATTCATTGTGTCAAAATCTTGTCTACAACAAATCAAGATCTCCACTTTACAAGGAGAGTTTCTAAATTAATTGAAAACAAAATACAATACGTATAATAACTACTTGAAAATATATCATTAAAGCACAAGAAAGAAATGAATTTAACCTTATTTCATTACTAAGAGTTTCATCATTTCACCCAAGTAAAATAAAACTTAGTTACTTATAAACAAGAAGAAAGAAAGAAAGAATAAGAAGAAGAAGAACATGATTTTAATTTAGAACAAAGGAAAACTACTACAAGAAAATCTAGTAACAAACTAGTATCATTTTGCTACCTAACACCCAACACTTTCAATGATCTGCTAAGGCTCCCTTTTATAGAGGATTAGAGATACAAAATGACAAGGGGGCTGAGTCATTGGTGAGTTGATGAGTGAAAAATGAGTGAAAAATGTCAAATGACTTTGGTGAATGGAAAATTATAGAGATTCTTTGTCTCTGAAATTATTCAGTTCTGAAGTCATTGCATTCGTCATTTTTGAACTAAGTGGTCTTCATGAAAGTTGTAAGCCTGGATCTTAGCTTTCAAATACCATCAGAATCACCTCATTTGACCACTTATAGCCCCAGATATGTCCCAATTACTGCATAGTATTCAGGCCCAATTTCAACTCCTCTGTTATAACTTGCAAGTCCAATATGACCTCTAAAGAGTCAGATCCGAGTTTTGTGTTCTTCATGAAAGTCGTAGATATGGGTCTCAACTATCACATATCAAAATTTCAACCCAATCTAGATCTTATAGCCTGAGTTATACTCTGATTACTACACATTGTTTAGGTTTTAATCACAAAACTCGTATTCTAACTTTCAAGTCCAATTAGTTCTACTAGATGTCCGACTTTGATCTCGAGCTCTCATGAAAGTTGTAGATATCTCTCTTATATTTCCAACAAGGTAAAATACATCATTAGTAGACATCTAGAACTCAAGATATGGCTAAAATACAGAAATAGTGTAAGACATAAATCATGCTGAAAAAATCAATTAAGTCCAATTTGAGTCCAAACATAACCAAGCTCAATCAATTAAGTACATAGAGAGTGTAAATGAATAAAAATGAGAGTTTATTAATGTATCAAATATGTGATTATCAAATTCCCCCACACTTAGCTTTTTACACTCCTGGGCAAAACACACAAGACTAAAACTAGGGAAAACAAAAAAATGACACAGACTCAAAAGCTAAACACTCGAAAAGACTCAATTTCTAATAATATTTAAAAATAAAGAGCAACCAATCATTCAAGTAATCAAAACATTTACGAGGTAACATTTCTTCATATCTCAAACCAACAAGTAAGGAAACTTCAATTGAAAAGCATGAGTCAAGAATGATAGATCTTCACAAGATTCACTCTCAATCCCTAAAGTGTTTAAAAGGTAGGTATTTCACTCAATTCAACCCATGAAAATTACATTACCATAAGTTTGCTTATCTTCTACTTCTTCACTACTCAGAACACATGCACATACAAATCATGAGGACTTTATTTAAGGTTGTAATGGGGTCAAGGTAAATGAGAAGGTAATATGGATATGACAAGTTAAATATCAAAGAGAATAAAAGAGCATGAGAGTTGAGTTCAATTAATAAGCATGAAAGTTCATCCCAACTTCACCTAATACAAATTCCCTTTACATATTTTTTTATTTCCTTTATTGCCTTGTTGACCATTCTTTACACAATTTTTTATTTTTTTTATTTTTTGGTTTTTTTTAGAAAAGATGAACATAATATATACATTTAAATAATTTTTTTCAACTATTCTATACACACACCCCCACACTTGTTCAAGAACTCATCCAATGACAAAGCTAATGTTCTCTTATTCCCTAAGGTCAGGTAAGAACATGATTTTTCATTTAAGGCACATAATGAGTTCGAAACAAAGAATGGTCAAATAAGCTTAAAGGGGTTAAGCAAAGGGAAATAGGTCATTTCCAATGCTTTACGTTGGCAGGAATCAGAGAATTTACAAGAAGCCATAAGAGTGCTTGATATCATATTAGGAATCAGAGAATTTCTAAGAAGTCATAAGAGTGTTTGATATCATATTGAGACAATATGCTGCTAAGCAAGGCTGACTATTTGATTAAAGTAGCTATTTCAAGAAAAATGTCCCAATCATATTTATGTATGCATATGAAAATGTAGTCTCAAAAAGAATCAAAGCAAGTTCTAAAGTAACAAATTCCATGAGTGAAATTCACACAAGAAAGAAGAGAATGGTACAAATGTTCAATCCATTCATCAATAGACTCAAAATCTCACAAGGTATAATTCCATCATTCTCGGTCCACCAATTCAACATCCATAACCAAGCATGTGAATTTTAAGAAAGAAGACAATTTACTCAATCATGCAAATTTTCCTGAATTTGAATTATTACTTCCACACAAACTAGTTGTCTACCCAATTACTCCTTACTATGCCACTAATTTTGATGTGTCTCAAGAGTAAATAATTTACTCCTTACTCTGCTATCCTTAATTACTTTTGTTGTTGATAAATTACTGACAAACATATAAACACAATAAACATATTAACAAACACACTTCTTAATTTTTTTTGTATTATTTTTTTTACACAACTATCTTTTCCTCCAACTTGATCACAACATTATCCTCAATGTCAAAGTATAGATAGGTAAAGGATAGAAGATAGTACCTGTTGCTGCAATTACTGAAAAGAGAAACCTTACACAAATTAAGACAGAAATAAAGTACGATAAATAAAACTAAAAATAAAGGAAAGTTATAGATGAAGTGCCAGATCACACTATTGTTCATTGCTGCCTCCCTTGCTGTTGCCTTCTGACCAATTTATCTGAGCTATTACTAGTTCAGGTTCATAAATAAAAGCTTGTAATTTATCAATTAATTCATCAACAGTAGAAGCAGATATAAGGAGTCATCTTGCCGAATGTGTGATAAAGCTCTGTTCCACAGCATGGTCAACAAAAGATAACAAATTATCAAAGAAATTATTAATATTCAACAAACATATGTGTTTATGGTGGATGTTCAGTTGGGCCCAAGAGATAATTTGAAAAACTTCTTCTAAAGTACCAAAACTAGCCGGTAAAGCAATGAATGCATCAGAGTTTTCAAGCATTGTCCTCATTTGTCCATGCATAGATGATACTTGAATTTCTAGCTCAATTGTTTGTCCAATGATGTTCCTTCGAGTTAAAGGTTCAGGAATGATACCGAAAACTTGACCACCTTTTATATGTGTAGAAAGTGATACAGCTCCCATTAACTCAATGCTACCTCCCCCATATACTACACGAATGTTCCTCGCAGCAAGTGTTCTACCAACAATGCTTGTTGCATTTACAAATTCTAAACCCTTCCCATAACTTGTCTCATAAAATACACAGATACTAATAAATCTACGAACTGAAGAAGAAGCTCCCTTCACATTTCTACACTCACACTCTCTTTGAATGATTATGAGTTGTAGGAAAGTGAAGAAAATGAAGTGTTTAAATAGGAAAGAGAATAGAACAAGTAATAATAGCTCCTATATGGGTAGGTTGGCTGTTGTTAGAAAAGTTTGAATTTAAGAAACTTTTTTTTAATTTTTTTAATTTTTAATTTTTAATTTTTTTTTAGACTGTAAGAAAACCATCAGGATAAAGAAGTCTAGAAATCCCTGAAAGACCCTGCCCAAAGGATTGTCTGTCCAAAACCAAAATACAACAAAATTAAACAAAGATAAAATTAAAACAACAAATGATGGCATACCTTCTATGTACAGTTTTCATGGCTTATCTTTATACTGCGTGTCATGAGTGTAATAATACTAAGACGGCTCAGCCAACTGGGAATTCTTTTCCCTCCCGCTTGTGAGATATTTTGGATTGAGTTACGATGTAATTAATAAAAGTGCGTAAATCTGACAACCACCACCAACGACCACAGCCAGTGAGAGGTCGCTGGAGAGCCCATGGCATTAAATCACAGGATCCAGCTCAAAGGCATTGTCACGCGAGAATGCAAGCACAGGACGCTTCTATTTGTCCATCGGCAAGGAGAGCCTACGGTTGAAACCTGAGAATGCTTGTGCGGCTCTCTATAGAGCATGACACACGAACCTTATTTACGGATTAACGTGCGAAGGTCCACCCGAGTCAATGACGGGTCTAACCCTTAGGGAATTGATCTGAGGCCCTAAGGTTAAGTACTCTCAATTTGATTTGAACCCTTAAGGTTAGGGGCTCTCCATTTGATTTGAAGCCCTAAGGTTAGGGGCTCTCCATCCAGCTAAGGACCGATTACACAAAAGTTCGCTCTTCTTTCTTTGTTTTTTTTTTTTTTTTCTTTGTTTTTTTTTCTTTTTTTTTTTTTTTTTTTTTTTTTTTTTTTTCTTTTTTTAAGAAATATACAAGATAATATATACAAGTTGTTGTGATTGTGGCTCACATCTTCCTCTGGTTACACGTCCAGAAACGACTTAAATGCCTTCTATGAGTCGAGGATAAGCTTCTCATCCAATATTCTTATAAATTGGCAAACAGGGTCTTTTTGAGTTATATTCCCAAGACTGTAACACTCTTGCTCGTCCCTGAAAAGATTCTACAAACTAAAAAATTCATGCTGCACATATCCACAAGAATGCGTTTCAAGAGTCAATAAGATATTATCTAATGACTCATTACTCAGTCCATTCTTAATGAAGAAAATTTTATCTTCTCTGTTTATGGAAACCATTCCCAAAGAATGACATCGCGTATTACAATTCCATCGCGCACATTTGTAACAAACTTTCATAATTTTTGCTCTTCTCTTTTTTGAATATAAACTTTTACCGAGACCTGGCATGTATGTGACAAATGAATGTGAAGATTCACCAGCTAAACAAACCTTTGCTTTGATTATCCAACATATATCTTCTGGTATGCCCTTGTACATTAACAGTCTCAGTCTTTCACACCTAACTTCGTAGATATTGGTTAGAGTATTTAGAGGGAGAGAAGAGAAATGCTTTCTTAGAGTTGAGAGAATGACATCCATTTTAAAATGAGAAGAAATCAATTATTATGAAAAACTGAAAAATAAACTGACTTGAGAGTCATGGAGTACCATTATCCGCCATTTAACTGGGAATACAAAGAACTGCAAAAAGAAATAAATAAAATTAAAATAAATTCTACTCATAACAAGAATTAGAAAGGGATATGGATTCTACCTCAATAACTTGATGTTCTAGAAATAGTTTGAGTCTTTATCCATTGACCTTAAATACATTATCATTCCTAGGGTTTTCAATGTCTATGGCCCCATGAGCATACACATGTTTGACAATAAAAGGACCAGTCCACCTAGATCTCAATTTTCTAGGGAATAGGTGAAGACGAGAATTATAAAGCAGAACTTTTTGACCAATTTCAAAAGATTTTCTCAAAATTGATTTGTCATGAAAAGTTTTTGTTCTAACTTTATAAATCTTTGAGTTTTCATATGCATCATTTCTCAATTCCTCAAGTTCATTCAATTGCAATTTGCGTAACTTGGAAGTATAATCAAGATTTGAATTGAAAGCTTTAATTGTCCAAAATATTTTATGCTCCAATTCTGCAGGCAAGTGACAAAGTTTTCCATAGACTAACCGATAGGGTGACATGCCTAAAGATGTTTTGAAAGTAGTAAGGCAAGCCCAAAGTGCATCTTTTAATCTTAAAGACCAATCTTTACGATTTGGGTTAACAGTTTTTTTTTAAATTTGTTTAATTTCTCTATTTGCTAATTCTACTTGTCCACTTGTCTGAGGGTGATAAGGGGTAGCAATTTTACATGTGATGCCATATTTCTTCATTAAAGATTCAAATGGTTTTATTACAAAAATATTTTTCCCCATCACTGATGATAGCTCGAGGGATTCCAAATCGACTCAAAACATTTTCTTTTAAAAATTTAAGAACAATTTTGTGATCATTGTGTCGACATGGAATCGCCTCAATCCATTTTGAGACACAATCAACTGTAACTAAAATATACACAAATCTAAATGATGATAGAAATGGACCCATGAAATCAATTCCCCAATAATCAAAAATTTCAATGACAAGGATAGGGTTTAAAGGCATCATATTTCTTTTAAAAATGGATCCTAATTTTTGACAATTTTTGTAACTTTTGCAAAAAGTATAACTGTCCTTGAATAAAGTGGACTAATAAAATTCACACTGAAAGATTTTTGCAGTTATTTTCTTTGAAGAAAAATGACCTCCACATGCTTCTGAATGACAAAATTTAATGATACTACCTACCTCATTGTCGGGTACACATCTCCGAAAGATTTGATCAGGACAATATTTGAACAAATATGGGTCATCCCAATAGAAAATTTTCACCTCAATCAAAAACTTTTTTCTGTCTTGGTGTATCCACTGAGGCAGCATCTTACCTGTTACAAGAAAATTGATAATATTAGCAAACCAATGCATGGAATTGACAGAAAATAAAAATTTATCGAGAAAAGAATCATTGATAGGTGTGCTATCAAAAGATGAGCCTGTTGTAAGTCAGAACAAATGATCTGCAACAATATTTTTGGCTTCTTTCTTGTCTTTTATTGTGATGTTGAATTCTTGAAGTAAGAAGATCCACCGTATCAACCTAGGTTTGGCATCCTGCTTAGATATTAAATATCTAACAGCAGCACGATCAATAAAAATAACAGTGAAAGAACTAATTAAATAAGCTCAAAATTTATCCAATGTAAAAATTACAGCAAGTAGTTCTTTTTCAATAGTGGTGTAATTTATTTGTATACTATTCAAAGTTCGACTTGCGTAATAAATTACATGAGACTTACCTTCCTTTCTTTGACCTAAAACAGCGCCAACAGCAAAATCACTAGCATCACACATCAATTCAAAAGACAAAGACCAATCAGGAAATTACATGATAGGAGCAGAAGTCAAAAGACCGATTAATTTTTCAAAAGATTTCTGACAATTTTGGGTCCAATCAAATGGTGCATCTTTTGTTAGAAGATTACATAATGGTCTAGATATGGCACTAAAGTCCTTTACGAATCTTCTGTAAAATTATGCATGTCCTAAAAAGGAACGAACTTCTCTGACTATTTTTGGGGAAGACAAATGAACAATTAATTCAACTTTAGCCTTATCAACTTCAATTCCCTTGGAAGATATCACATGAACTAACACTATTCCTGAGGTAACCATGTAATGACATTTTTCCCAATTTAACACAAATCATTTTTTTCGCATCTTTTAAGAACTTTTTCCAAATTATCAAGACAATTTTTAAAAGAATTTCTAAAAATTATCAAGTCATCCATGAAAACCTCTAAATAATGCTCAATCATGCCACTGAAAATACTTAGCATGCATCTTTAAAAAGTTGTCAGAGCATTACAAAGACCAAAAGACATTCTTCTATATGCAAAAGTGTCAAATGGGCAAGTAAAAGTGATTTTTTCTTGATCCTCTAATGCAATTGATATTTGATTATACCCTAAATAACCATCAAGAAAATAATAGTAGGGATGTCTTGCTACTCTTTCCAAAATTTGATCAAGAAATGGCAAGGGAAAATGATCTTTCCTAGTGGCTGCATTCAATTTCCTAAAATCAATACACATTCCCCAACTGTATGAGACTCAAGTAGGTATTAATTCACCTTTTTCATTTTCAACCACTGTTATTCCAAATTTCTTAGGCACAACTTGTGTAGGGCTTACCCACTGGCTATCAGAGATAGGATAGATAATTCCAACATTAAGTAATTTAAGAACTTCAGCTCTAACTACCTCTTTCATGTGTGAATTTAATCTTCTTTGAGGTTGTTGAGATGTTTTAGCATTATCCTCTAAATGTATTCTACGTGTACAAATTAATGGATTAATGTCTTTTATATCCTTTAATGTCCATCCAATTACACTTTTATGCATTTTAAGTACTTCTATCAACATATCTTCTTGTTCTTTGGTTAGGGATGAGGAAATTACTACTGGAAAGCTTTGTTCTTCTCGCAAAAATGTGTACTTCAACCCAGCAGGTAATGTCTTTAGTTCCAGTGTGGGTACTTCTTCATGAGTATCATCATTCATAGTTTTTAACTCTTCGAATCTTGACTTCCATCCTTTGTATTCCATTACCTGTGTACAGTCAAGTAAAGAGCATATTTTAGAAACATCACCATCTAATTATATAGCTGAATCAAATGAATTAATTAAACAAATTTCTAATGGGTCAGAAAAACTCCTAATTTGAAGATGATCATCTATAATGGCCTCAATCCCTTCAATTTCTTCATTTCCATCATAAACTTCTTGTGGTTGCTTACACAAGTTGAAAACATTAAGCTTCAGTGTCATATTTTTAAATATTAACTTCACCATTCCATTTCTGCAATTTATCAAAGCATTAGATGTTGCTAAAAATGGGCGACTTAAAATAATAGGAATTGACTTGCTACTTTTTTTCATAGGTTCAGTGTTGATACCTAATTTTGTCCATATTAATTGTAATATTTTGAATATTTTTTTAGATCACTTTTTTTTCTTATCTGTACAAATTAACAAATATAAATAAATAATAATTTTTTGTTTATTTAAAAAAAAAGTTGTTGAGATCTTAAATTTTAATCCCATAGCCTTTCGGCACCACCTCTGCTACTACATTTTTTCCCTCAGGCAACCAGCTACCACTCTAGCTTCTGCATACTCTAGCTGCAACAACTCAAGAATTTGAGCAAAAAAATTTCCAAGTTCCTGCAGGGAGAAGCGTGAAACAAGCTCAGAATGCCTCCAAACTCTGCAAATCACCTATGGCAAGTAACCATCATCTTCCCCTATAAAAACCCAACCCACTACCTTACAGGGGTCTTTTCTGAAAAAAATTCAGTTTTCTTGAAAACTCATACCGATTACAAAAATTCCTCACCCAGATATTGAGCAAAACTAACACAAAAAAAAAAAACAAACGAACGAAAATTTTTTGCCACTATTCATCATCTTCTTTCCCAATCTCCACTCCACCTTGCTGCCAACAAACCTTCACCATCAACAACCTTCTTCCACCACAAACCACTCCATCTTCATCACCTCTACCCGAACATACCAACCTCTCCACCTCACAACCTTCACCATCAACAAACCAACAACATCTCTTCCACCCAAACCTCACTACACGTTCAACACCTTCATTACCCACACCCACCATTAAACCACCATCAACAATCAAATAACCACCCACACCCACCATTAAACCACCATCAATCAACCCCCAAACCAAGCACCCAAACCAAGCATCCACCAGATCCGACCAGCCAGCACCGCGCCGCACGTCCTCGAACCTGTCAGTCGCTGCCGCACCGAAGCCAGAGCTCGTTGCTCCCGGATCCTGCCGCAGTCGCGTCATCGCTCCACCGCACCCCCGTACCAGTGACCCAGCCGCCTGAGCTCACTGGCTTCGTCCTCCATATCGCCGATCTGTTGGTGAGTTTTCTTCCCCCTTCTCCATTTCTTTTGCTCCTCCAGATTCGAACCCCTTTTTTTTCTCTCTGTTTCGTTTCTTTCATCCCCTTTCCATTTCTTCTTTCTTTTCCTTTTTGTTTTCCACTTCAAAGACTAAAAAGTCTCTTCTTCTTTTTTTGGGGTTGGTCATGTGAAGACCAACCTTTCCCCACCCCCACTTTTTTGTTTATTACTTTTTATGCTCATTTTTAATTGGTGGTCGTGAAGACCAGTCCCCACCTTTTTTTTTACTTTTCTTTTTTTATGACCTTTTTGCTTAAAAAAATAAAAAAATTAAAATTAAGTAAGTATTTGGATACAAATAAAAAATATATTTTTAGAATAAGAAAAAATAAAAAAAAATAAAAATAAAAATAGAGAAAAATTTAAAAATAAAATAAAATATGTTCAAAGTTGTTTGATTTGTGATGTTTATATTTAATATTATTTTTTATTATTATTTATTTAGATCATGAAAAATTATGTTTACTTGTTTGTCTTTGTACTTTTTTTAGAAAAAAAAATAAATTGAAAAAAATATATTTTTTAATCAATGCAATGACCAAAGATGATGATTGAATAGCGAATATTATCTTCATTGTCATTTGGATCATAAAAGTTTATTGAGTAGTCCGGTATTAACTTGAACTCTGTGCAAGAATATTTTTGGTTTCAAATAAAATCATTTTCTAAATTCATTTTCTTGATTAAAATCAATTAACTCACAATCATTTTTTAGAGAACTACGTGACTTTGAGTTCTCCATTGCACCAGGAGATATGTAGGAGCAGAAATTTATTTTTGTCAAGCCAAAAAATAAATTTTCACAATTTGGTTATTCTTTTTTTTATTTTAAAATAAAAATAAAAAATTTAGTTATAAAGTCTTTTTCTAAAAAAGGGTAAAAATAAATATATTTGAGATTATTAAATTTTGCACAACTAACATAAGGTACTGTTCTTGGAACGGGCAGTGTAGGGTGCTAACACCTTCCCTACCTGTAATCGACTCTCGAATTCAAACTCATTTTTAAAAGACCAGTTTGCCTGATTAATGGGTTTTTCTAATGTTTTTCCAATTTAAATAAACATTGGTGGCGACTCCATTGATTTTCAAATCAAAAATTTTTTTTAGTCTTCCCGTCGCGATCTCGGTTGCGACATTCAGTTTCTAAGATAATAAAATCCATAGGATATATGAATTTATCAACTTGTACTAATTCATCTTCCACTATTCATTTTGAAATTTTAATTGATCTATCAGTGAGTAGAAGAGTTACAGAAGTTGATTTTAACTCACCCAGGTTGAGTTGCTAATAAACTGAATATGAAAGCAAATTAACACTAGCACCAAGATCAAGTAAAGCTCGTTCAATTTTATGTTCACCAATAATACATAAAATTGTAGGACAACCAGGGTCTTTATATTTTAATGCATTATTGTTTTGAATAATGAAACTTACCTGTTCAGTCAAACAGACATTCTTTTTCACATTATGTTTCCTTTTAACAGTGCACAAGTTTTTCAAAAATTTGGCATAACAATGAATCTGTTTGATAGCATCTAACAGAGGAATATTGACTTTCACTTGTTTAAAGATTTCAAAAATGTCACTGTTATGGTTCACTTTACTTGAATTGTTTAATGCTTGAGGATATGAGGGTGAATGCGAGGGTTTGGTCTCCTTTTGGCTAGGTGACTTATCAACTCCTTCCTCATCTTTGGGACTTGACTCATCATTTTTCTCACAAGGGTCAGGAATTTGTTTTTCAACAATATTTTCACTCCTAAGAGCTATCACTGACTTAACTTGATCTATTTGTTGGCTTTCTGAACTACCCTCATTTAGGCTATACTGACTCTTGGGATTTGGTTGAGGTTGAGAGAGAAATTTTCCTTTCTCGTGAATGGCAAGTGTAGAAGAAAGTTTAGCAAGAGTGTCTTTTATATCAATCATAACTTGAGTGTTTTGGTTATTAATGGCCTCTTGCTTTTCCATGAATGCATGTAATGTTCCTTCAATGTTTTTCCTATATGGTGGGACATAAGGTGCATATCCTTGAGAATTTTATGAATCTTGCTGTGCCTGAGGAGGTGGTGGTTGCATGAATTGTACCTGATTGTTAGTCATTTAACTGAAGTTTGGGTGATTTCTCCATCCCGATTTATATGTATCTGAAAAAGAAGAAGTGAATGACTTTTTAAAATTGTTCATTGCATTTACTTGCTCATGCACAACTTCTTTAAAAATAGAAATTGTTGGACATTCATTTGTTGAGTGTCCCAATTCATCACAAATGCTACAAATTTCTTCATTTTACACAGATTTGATTTCTTTTACTTTCTCTGATTCCATGGCTTCAACCTTTCTAGCTGTCGCAACCGGGATCGCGACGGGACTATCGAAAAATATTCGATTTTGAAAATCAATGGAGTCGCCACCAATGTTTATTTAAATTGAAAAAATATTAGAAAAACCTTTTAATTAGGCAAACTGGTCTTTTGAAAATGAGTTGGGATTCGAGAGTCGATTACAGGTAGGGAAGGTGTTAGCACCCTACACTGTCCATTCCAAGAACGATACCTTATGTTAGTTGTGCAAAATTTAATAATATCAAATATATTTATTTTTAACCTTTTTTTAGAAAACGACTTTATAACTAATTTTTTTATTTTTATTTTAAAAGAAAGAAAATGAATAACAAAATTGTGAAAATTTACTTTTTTGGCTTAACAGAAATGAATTTCTGCTCCTACGTATCCCCTGGTGCAATGAGGAACTCAAAGTCACGTAGTTCTTTAAAAAATAATTGTGGGTTAATTCTTTAAAAAATAATTGTGGGTTGATTGATTTTAATTAAAAAAAGATTTTTGAGGAGAGATTTTTACTTGAAAACAAAATTATTCTGGCACAGAATTCAAGGTAGCACCAGACTACTTAATAAACCCTTATGATTCAAATGATATTGAAGATAACATCCGCTATTCAATCATCATCAATGATCATTACCTTGATTAAAAGATTTTTTTATATATATATTTTATTTTAAAGTATGCACAAAGACAAACAAGTAATCACACGAACAACAAATTGTCATACTATGATCCAAGTAAATACAATAAAACCAAATTAAGCACAAAAACACAAAACATTTTTTTAATATTTTTTTATTTTTCATTTTTTGTTGTATTTTAATTTTTGTACTTTTATTTTTAAACCCCTTTTTTATAACAAAAACATTTTTTATTTTTTTCAATTTTTCTTTATTTTGTATTTTTTATCATTTTTATTTTTTTCACACATAAAAAAAAATCTTCTTTCTTTTTTTGACAAATCAAGAAAATAACTAAGCCTAAGATGCAACACAAATAAATAAAACTCAAATGAAACTAAGCTACTATACCAACAACCCATTATCTGGTAATGATTAAGCCCATTATACTAGCAACCCAATATACCAACAGCCCATTCATTGCATTTTTTTGTCATGATTCAAATAAACTACAAAAGCCAAAACTGAAAGCATCAGGATATCAAAGCTGAGAAAATTACACCTCTATTTTTGCATAAGGTGACACGAAGGAGGGGGTGCTACCGATCGTGCAGACGTCGACTGGTCAGGTTGCAAGCTCGGATCTGCGGTCGATGGCGGTGCGCGGACAAAGGTGACTGCAAGGTGCTTCACAGGTCGGATCTGGGAAGAAGGAGGATGCGGGTTTGGTGGCTCAATCACAGTGAGGGGCTTCTGGTTCGCCGGCTGAATCTGGCTTTCTGGTTCAGAACGGATGGACGGTGCGGCGACGGCGGGATCTGGGGTGGCGTCATTCTGGTTTCCCCAGATCTAGTGAGTTCCAGCAAGACCGAGGCGCGGCGACGACAAGATGAGGGGTCGGATCCGGACGCCGGGTGCAGGTTGTGCACGGAGGGGAGCAGAAATGACTGGCACTCGCTGGGCTTCTGGTTTAACAGCTCGGCGGTGAGGGTTGCCGATACGAGGTCACGGTGGGGCTCCGTGGCTCAGAGGGTGACAGAGTTGGTGAGGTGGGTATGTGATAGAGCGGAGCTTCACGATTTGGGGAAGGGCTCACGGTGGAGGCACGACCTTGGTGGGAATGAGGGAGTTGGTGGCTTGGATTTGGTGGTGAAGGCAAGGGGTTGTTTTTTATGGTTGGGTTCTTAATGGGTGGTTGATGGTGGTGGCAAAGGGTGTTGGGTGGCACCGTGGATGTGGTGTGATGGAGGGGTGGGTGGTTTGGTGATGATGGAGATGGTGAAGGTGAGATGGTTATGGAGGGTGTTGAGTTAAAGGTGAGATGGTTATGGAGGGTGTTGATTTGAAGGTAAGTATAGATGATGGGTGGTTGTGGAATACGATAATTGGGTTGAAGGTGGGTGGTGGTTTGAAGAATGGGTTGAAGATGGTAGTGAGGTTGGATGTGGTGGAATGATGATGGAGGGTAATAATGGAGGTGCTCTGGTTTGTGTTTTGAGGAGAATGGTTTTTGATGGAAAATGGAGGGATGGATCTTTTTTTAGTGAGAGCAGCCCCCTCCCCTCACGGTTGTTCCCGCAGTTGGTTTCTTTAGGCCTTTTTGTATCTCCTCGTGGTGATCACAGCGATGGTGAATATGAGAACTATGTTGTTTCTCTCAATTTCTATTTTGTGCTTTGCTTCACTGCCTCACCACCCTCACTCTTTCCCATCCTTGTTGCATTCCTTTTTCATGCTTTTGATTCATTCAAGCTATTGCAGAACTTGAGGTTAAACAGCTATGCTGTAGCTATGCCTGTAATTAACTTCTTCCTTTTTTGTTTTTTATTTTTTTTATTTTTTTATCTTTTGCACAAATCAAAAAAGTAGTGACCCAAATAGAAATAAATGAAATCTGAAGAAATATTCCAAAATATTACAATTAAGCATCAGTTAACACAATTATAAAATTTTATGGATAAAATTGGGTATCAACACTAGCCAAACTAGCAAACCTAGTATTTAGATCTTCTTCTTGACTAAGATGATATTTTTCTTTACTAGTATTTGCAAAGTTATATCTAATTGAATTTTCAGAAGGATTAGTATCATGCCAAGATTGAGAATTTTCAGCCAAATGGTCTAAATAGTCTAAAGCTTCTTCAGGTTCTTTATCAAGAAACTCACCATTGCATATTGTTTCCACAAATTGTTTAGTTTCGGGTGTTAACCCTTCATAAAAGAAGCTTATAGTGCGTCATTTTTCAAAACCATGATGTGAGCAAGAATTCAACAAATCTTTAAAACGATCTCAACTTTGAAAATATGCTTCATTTGAGTTTTGAGAAAAAAATTGGATTTGTCTTTTCAAAGCATTGGTTTTATGTGTTGGAAAAAATTTCTTTAAAAACTCACATTACATTTCTTGACATGTGCCAATTGATCTTGGTTTCAAAGTATTAAGCCAAGTTTTTGTTTTGTCTTTCAAAGAAAAAAGAAATAATTTAAACTTAACAACCTCTTCAGTGTAAATTTGATCATTAAAAGTAGTACATACTTCCTTAAATTCTTTTAGATGTAAATATGGGCTTTCAGATTCTAAACCATGGAAATTAGGAAGTAAAGAAATCATACCTGACTTGAATCTAAAATTGTTAGCAGTGAGTGGTAAGATAAAACATGATGAACTAGAATTTTGAGATGGTTGCAAATACTCATGCATGGTTCGCAATGGTTGATTTTCATCTTCATCATGCATACTTTCATTTTCAGTCATTGTGTTTGATGTATGTGATTGTGATTCAGAAAAATCAATATATAAAGTACTAGGATTAACTTTAACCAAACGACCAGAATTTCAATCACGATACCAATTAAGTATAAACAAGTAACTTAAAATATAAAATAAAATGTACAAGCTAGCCGTATAAACCGTCCATTAAATATTAACAAAGATATAGTATAAACCAGCCATCAAATATATATTAACAAGGGTGTGGTATAAACTAGCCACCAAATATATATTAACACTTAGTAAATAAATATTAACAAATGTGTGGTATAACCAAAACACCAAATAAGTTAATAAGTAAAAAAAAAATTAAAAAGTTAGTATGCAGATAAATTAAAATTTAGAAGCAGATAAAGTAAAAAGTTAGATAGATAAAGTAAAAAGTTAGATAGTTAGTAAGTAAGAAAATTAAAAGGTTAGTAGGTTAATAAGTTAGAAAGTTAGAAATAAAATACAAAAAGTAAAATACAAAAATTAAAATGCAGAAAATAAAGTGTAGAAAGTAAATTTAAAATATGAAAATCGAGAATCGAAAGTGATTTTTTGCTCTAGCGAGAGAGAAAAGAAGAAAAAGATTATTTCATTAATGATTAAAAATTACAGAGAGATTAAGAGAGTTTCTCCCACTAAGTTAGTATGTTAGTAAGTAAGTAAAATAAATATATATATATATATATATATATATATATATATATATATATATATATATAGAAGATCCACAGGAAAAAAAAATATATATATATATACAGAAAAAATATATATATATATACAAAATATTTACACCATAAATTTGTTCTTCAAATCAAGTCCCCGGCAACGGCGCCAAAAACTTGAAGTGAATTAAAAGTTACAAACTCAAGTGCAGGTTGTCTCAAGTAATAAATTCTCGGGAGTCCGAGTCGATCCACATGGAATTGATGAAGAAGAATTCTTTGACGTAAAATAAATATTTTATCACAACAATAAAACTGATAAAACTTAGTCACAAATAAAAATGACTTACTTGGATTAGGAGATCCACTCTTGGTAAATAAAATAAGGATAATATTAATTCTTTTTATAACTCAATTAGAATCCACACATAATGGAGGTTCCAATCGAAAAATACAACGTTCAAAGTTCATTAAAAATTATATACGCAATTATATTATGATTCCTTTAATCATCTATTAATACCATCACTCATAAATAGGATCAAGCATTCATTGTACCAAAATCTTGTCTGCAACAAATCAAGATATCCACTTTACAATGAGAGTTTCTAAATTGATTGAAAACAAAATACAATACGTATAATAACCACTTGAAAATATATCATTAAAGCACAAGAAAGAAATGAATCTAACCTTATTTCATTACCAAGAGTTTCACCTCTTTCACCAAGTAAAATAAAACTTAGGTACTCATAGACAAGAAGAAAGAAAAAAAGAAGAAGAAAAAGAAGAACATGACTTTAATTTAGAACAAATGAAAACTACTATAAGAAAACTTAGTAACAAACTAGCATTATTTTGTTACCTAACACCTAACACTTTTAATGATCTGCTAAGACTCCCTTTTATAGAGGATTAGAGATAGAAAATGACAAGGGGGCTGAGTCATTGGTGAGTGGATGAGTGAAAAATGCCAAATGACTTTGGTGAGTGAAAAATTATGGAGATTCTTTGTCTCTGAAATTATTCAGCTCTGAAGTCATTACATTCATTATTTTTGAACCAAGTGGTCTTTATGAAAGTTGTAGGCCTAGATCTTAGCTTTCAAATGCCACTAAAATCACCTCATTTGACCACCTATAGCCCCAGATATATCCCAGTTACTACATAGTATTCAGGCCTAGTTCTAGCTCCTCTATTCTGACTTGGAAGCCCAATATGACCTCTAAGGAGTCTGATTCGATTTTGTGTTCCTCATGAAAGTTATAGATATGGGTCTCAACTAGCATATATAAAAATTTTAACTCAATCCAGATCTTACAGCTCGAGTTATACTCTGATTACTGCACACTATTTAGGTTTCAATCACAAAACTCATATTCTGACTTCCAAGCCCAATTAGTTCCACTAGATGTCCGACTTTGATCTCGAGCTCTTCATGAAAGTTGTAGAGCTCTCTCTTATCTTTTCAATAAGGTAAAATACATAATTAGTAGACATCTAGAACTCAATATATAGCTAAAATACAGAAATAGTGTAAGATATAAATCATGCTAAAAAAATCAATTAAGTCCAATTTGAGTCCAAACATAACCAAGCTCAATCAATTAAGTATATAGAGAGTGTAAATGACTAAAAATGAGAGTTTATTAATGTATCAAATATGTAATTATCACCAGTGACCAACCACAGTGTTGTTTATGACAAATCTGGGTTGAGGGCGCCACTGGTGGTTGCGCATCGTCGATGACAAAAGCGATGTTCTAGGTCACGGGTGCAGCTAAGATGGGCGGTTCTACGTGGTGGTGCTCGCGATGGTTGACGACGGCTCTGTAATCAGAATAGGGGGCGGACCCGTGGCTTTGCATGGGTGGGTGACACAGATCTACGCAGTGGTCGTAGTGGTGTGCGATGGCTGTAGGACAGCTTGGTTGCTGCTACTTGACATGGGGGAAGATGGTGGCCTCACGTTCTATTCTGAGTTGGTTATGGTGTTGACTGATGGTTCATACAATGGTGATAAGTTTACTATGTTTGGGTTGGTGTTGCAGTTGTTTGGTTGTGAAAACTCAGGGTTTGATGTGTTTGGATTGGTATTTGTCGGATGAGATAGTGAGGAATGTGAATGGTAGTATGGTTATAGTAGATGGTTATATATACTATCAAGTTACTTATACTATTTGCACCAAATATTTGATAGTATAAGAGCTTATCAACTTGTTTATACTATCAGACTTTATGCTATTGTCTTATACTATCATGTCTTATAGTATCAAGTACACCAAACGCAGCCTAAGTGTGTTTCATGTGTTAGATATGTGATTTATCTTTATTAGTCTAATAAATAATTAATTAAATTAAAGGGACTAAATTCTTATTGGATTAAAAGGAATGATAATTTATTTTTAAAGTAAAGTAATTATCAATTTGATAGAAATTGGCAAAATATGGTTTAATGTAAAAACTCAAGGTCTTGTTTCTGCCATAAGGGATTTTCTTCTTCCTACATCATCACTAAAGTAGATGAAGAGAGAAAAAGGAAGGCAAATAGAAAATGAGTTTTAAGATCTCTTTTACACAATTGAAACACAGTTTATTGTTATCAAATTTTATTCATGGATCAAGGTTAGTGTGTTTTCATACATTCTTATTTGTAGGAATAATGAATACTAAAATCTTTATGTTTTAATAATAGTTTTCTATATTAAGAATCATAGGAATTACATGTGGTATCACATAATTAGGTTGTGAAATTTATGAGTCTCCATTGATGATAACTGTATGAACCCTAACTATGAAATGTTCAGTTTTTTTATTGTTTTATCAGTTGCACAATGAATGGCACTTAAAAGCTATTCTTGCTTGCCATCTCCTTTTTATATCAATCGTATTACAATTGCATAAGAAAAATGATCATCATACATCATCATTTTTCATCCTACACTACTATTCACACCTTTTTTGAAGGGTTGTGATTAAGTAAGAGAAAGTGATAGGGAAAAATGATATAATTGATGGTATGAAAAGAGGTGTAAAAAGTGATGTGAGAGAAAAAAAGTGATAGAAAAATCATACCTCATTGCATAATGTTTATGTCAATTTTTGTTCGATTATTTGCAGGTTGAATTATGTCCAGAAAATTACTTTTTCAAATTATTTACTTAATGATATAATGCTGAAAGTCATTACTTAAGTTTATATATATATATATATATATATATATATATATATAAACTACTCTGGTGAGAGGAATGTTTATTATAAGAGGTGAGATGAGTGAATCTTGACCATTAGATCTTACATGAATGGTCAAGATTAAAACATAAATGCATGTGACTTTTTTAAGTAGTTACATGACCTTCAAGTAACTTTTAATCTTGACCATCCATGTACAGTTGTATGGTTAATATTTACTCCTCTCATCCTCTCACAATGAAAATTCCTTTCACTAGATATATCTCAATATATATATTTATTATAATATGTCATGTGGCACATGGATCAAGTTTGTCCTTTTCATGACATGAACATGGTTTTACAAAAAGCTGCACTTTGTCTTATATGCCTATTGTATTCTTTTATGGATCCAATTTTATGTATAATGTTATCAATTTGAAATGATATTATATGAAATTTGTTAATCACCAAAGTAATCAAATATTTAAGTTGAATTCCAAATTGTATAATAGTTATTTTTTCAATTATCCAAAGAATGAATGTTCTAAATGACATGATGACTATTTATATATAAATAAATTAAAATTCATTGTTATAAGGCATTTATGAATCATTCAAAACTTGATTAGCTGCCTTTATAATAAATAGACTTGATTATTAGTAATGTAAGTACACTATTAGTTTTATTTATATATATCCAAAGATGATAAATTTTTTTAATTAGTACATATATCATTGTCAAATAATGTTAAATTTGTTAGCATCATTATATTTGTTATTGTATGTTGATGTGTCACCCAAAGGAGAACAATGACATACATTGCATACTTAAGTAATTTATTGTCTGAATCTGTATAGTATGTTAATTTATGACTCAAAGTATTAATGTTAAACATGTGATTATTGTAGTATTTGTCCCCATTTCTTTTAAATTAGCTTGCTTTGTGTGTTTTAGTCTTTAATGGGCTAAACTTCTTTGATTGGAGTGAACAAGTCCAAATTTACCTTGGTGTAATGGATCTTGATTTAGCACTCTAAGTTGAGAAGCCTGCTGCTATTACTGCGGCTAGTAGCAATGAAGATAAAGCCCATTATAAGACTTTGGAAAGGTTAAATAGACTGAGTATGATGTTTATATGAATGAACATAGCAAACAACATTAAGTCAGCTCTTCCCGAAACTGAAAGTGTTAAAGAATTCATAAGTTTTGTGAAATAGCACTCCTAAACTACTAACAAGTCTCTTGCTGAGACATTAATGAGTACTTTAACCACCATAAAGTTTGATGGTTCGTACTATACATGAGTATGTCCATTGAAATGACAAACATTGCAGCAAGACTCAAGTCTTTGGGAATGTAAGTGAATTAAAATTTCCTTGTGCAGTTCATTCTGAACTCATTACCGTCTAAGTATGGTCCGTTCCAAATAAACTACAATACCATGAAAGATAAATGAAATGACATAAATTGCACATTATGTCAGTTCAGGAGGAAACCAGATTTAAAAATCAAGGAAATCACTTTATCTTTTATGTGAACCATCAATGAGCTGGAAAGAAAGCTAAAAAGAAACATAGAAAGGGAAAAAGACCATTAAAGATTGATGAGTCATCTGTCAAAATCCAGAAGAAGGAGTCAAACAATAATATATGTCATTTTTGTGGAAAATCTGGACACTTTTCAAAGGATTGCCCAAGGTGTAAAACTTGGTTCGAAAAGAAAGGTAAGCTTAATGCTTATGTATATTTTGAATCAAATTTAACTGAAGTTTCTCATAATACTTGGTGGATTGATTCTGGATGTGCAACTCATGTTTCTAATACGATGCAGAGATTCCTTATAATCCAAACCATAAGCTTAAATGAGAAGTTCATCTTCATAGGGAATAGAGTGAAGGTTCCAATGGAAGGTGTCTGGACTTACCGTTTAATCCTAGACACTAGACATCATTTAGATTTATTTGAAACTTTTTATATGCCTAGTATTTCTAGGAATTTAGTTTCTTTGTTTAAACTTGATATTGCTGGATACTCTTTTTAGGTTTAGTAATGAATGTTTTAGTTTGTATAAGCATACCTATATGATTGGTTTTGGTATACTTTGTGATGATTTATATAAATTGAATCTTAATAATTTATATACTGAAACTTTTATGACCTTGCATCATAATGTTGGCATTAAACGTAGTTTAGTGAATGAACATTCTGCTTACTTGTGACATAAACGTTTGAGTCATATTCCAAAGAAAGAATGAAAAGGTTGGTAAAGAATGACATCTTTCCAAATTTGGATTTCATTGACCTTAATATTTGTATGGATTGCATTAAGGGAAAGCAAACAAAACATACAAAGGAATGTGCTATGAGAAGCACTCAGCTTCTTGAAATTATACACACCGATATATGTGGACTCTTTGATGTCAATTCTTTCAGTAAAGAAAAGTACTTTATTACCTTTATTGACGATTATTCACATTATAAATATGTTTATTTACTGCATGAGAAATATCAAGTAGTGAATGCCTTAAAAATTTATGTAAACGAAGTTGAAAGATAATTGGACAGAAAGGTAAAATCATAAGGTCAGATAAATGTGTTAAGTATTATGGAAGATTTGATGAAACTGGACAACACTCAAGTCCATTTCCTAAGTTGCTAGAAAAAGCATGACATATGTGCTCAATACACAATGTCAGGTACACCACAGCAAAATGGTGTATCAAAAAGGCGTAACCGAACCTTAATGGATATGGTTAGAGCATGTTAAGTAACATGTCTTTACCTTTGTCATTATGGATGTATGCTTTAAAAACTACCGTATATTTGTCGAACATGTTCCTAGTAAGGCAGTTCTAAGGACACCTTTTGAATTGTAGACAGGTAGGGAACTCAGTTTAATGCACCTGTATGTTTAAGGATGTCATGCAAAAATAAGAATATATAATCCACATGAAAAGAAACTGGATGCAAGAACAATCAATAAATATTTCATTGGTTATCTAGAAAAAGTTTAAATGGTATAGATTTTATTGTCCTACCCATAGTACAAGAATTGTTGAATTTGAAAATGTATGATTTATTGAGAATAGTGAGACAAGTGGGAGTGAAACTTCACAAAATGTGGAGATTAAAGAAGTTAGAGTACAAGTTCCTTTAACTTGTGCTCCTACTTATGAATTTGTTATTCCACATGTTATTGAACCGTATAACAAACAAGAAGAATAATAAATTAATGATTATAAGATTAACAATGAACCTATAGTAGAACAACCACAAAAAATAACATTAAGAAGATCCCAAAGAGAAAAGAGATCTGCTATTCTAAATGACTATGTAGTGTATCTACAAGAATAAGAAAATGACTTGGGAATTAATGACGATGATCTAGTTTCGTTTTCACAAGCCATTAATAGTGATAATGTTAATAAATGGTTAGATGTCATAAAATATGAGCTTAAATCAATGGAACATAATGGTGGGCTTTTTGACCATTTTGCCCTTAAAGGTAAAACTATTTACTAAATTGTCATCGTTTTGAAACATATTATCAAAATGTCATATTTTTTTGCCACGTAAGTATTTTTTTATTATTTCCATTCCACATAGATAGTGTCAGAGGAGATGATGCTATCAATAGGGAAGCGCCAAAGCGCTTGACGATATCCACATGATAACGCCAACACACGTGGCGTTATCCACGTGGTAATGCCAAGACGCCAAGCGTAATGGCGTTACCACGTGAATAACGCAACGTGTGTTGGCGTTATCAAATGGATAACGCCGAACACTTTGACATTTTCCTATTAGATGCCCTATTTACGCAACTCTTCCCTCCTTCGACCGGCCAAGTTTCTTATTTCTCATATTTTCACATTCTCTCCAGACTTTTTCTTTTACTAAACTATCTCTAAAACCCTTTATTGATGGTTGCTTGTGGGTTGACACAATTAGGGTTTAGGGTTTGCTAGAATATGAGAAGAGATTTTGTGCATACGTAAGAGATAAGCTCTAGCATCAATGGTTCATCCATGATGGGGAGTAGAGGAGATGCACAAATTTCTTCTGAGAAGTGTGAATGCAGAAAATGGGCTTTGATTTATACTTTGAAGAAGACAAAAAGCTATGGTCGTCGATTTTTTACGTGTCCTTTATGGAGAGATAAACAACAAAGCTGTGATTTTTTTCAATGGTTGGATGATAAAACTGGAATAGTGGATGAAATGATTTACATAAATGAGAAAGAAATCAAGGAGCTTAGGAATATAATTGTGTTGTATGAGAAAGAACTGAAAAAATGGAAACTAGTGAGTGTGATTTTTTTTTGTTTTATTTCTATGAGTTGTTTAGCATATAAATGAGATTGAAACTAATTCATTGTGTGAATCAACTGTTTCATAACCATGATGCAATTGTTCAGTTTATTATAATGTGATTAATGGAATTCAACTGCTTTGTTGGAATAATAAACAAAGTTATTTTATAATTTACTTGTGACCTACGATTAAGTTAAAAAAGTGTAAACAATTTAAGTATGTCACAATAACGTATGATGAATTTGTGACCACTCAAAATCAGGGTCACAACCAGTTTATGGGCTAGAATATCAGCTTAGCAAGCCTATAAAAATCAATTAACCATAATAGTTTAAACATTCTGATTCTATAGAAAATTTGATAGAATATCCCTAAAAATTGGACGTTCTCAAAAATACTTCATCTTGTATAATGAAATATATTCATATATATTTTGATTTCTAAATCAACAGAGCACAAGATGCATAACAGAAACATAAGTACATACACATACGGTTATCACAGATTAAGCAAATATAATAAAAGGTAGATAAATTAATCTAAGTGTGATGACCATATCAATGAGAATAGTCAGGGTCAGAATGTGGTGGTATGTGAGGGGGTTCGGAAGAAGGTCCTGACTGTGATGAGTGAGGATATTTCTTTGAAGTATAAATCAAAGCACATTGTTCGCATCCACACTTCTCAGAAGAAATTTGTGCACCTCCTCTGCTCACCATTACGGATGAACAACTAATGCTAGAGCTTATCTCTGACGTATGCACAAAATCTTCTCTCATATTCTAGCAAACCTTAAACCCCAATTGTGTCAACCCACAAGCAATAGTCAATGGAGGGTTTTGGAGAGAGTTTAGTGAGAGAAAAAATCTAGAGAGAATGTGAAAATATGAGAAATGAGAAACTTGATTGGTGGGAGGAGGGGAGAGTTAGTTAAATAGGGTATCTAATAGGGAAATGCCAAAGCGCTTTGTGCTATCAACTTGATAACGCCAATAGGCGTGGCGTTATCCATATGGTAACGCCATTACGCTTGGTGTTACCACATGGATAACGCCACGTGTGTTGGTGTTATCATGTGAATAGCGTCAAGCACTTTGGCGCTTCCCTATTGATAGCGTCATCCCTTTGACGCTATCTACGTGGAACGAAAATTTAAAAAAAAAACTTACGTGGAAAAAAATGTGGTATTCTGATAATATGTTTTAAAATGATGTTAGTAAATAGTTTTGCCCCTAAGGGCAAAATGATCAAAAAGCCCATAATGGTGTATGAGACCTTGTGAAATTACCTGAAGGGTACAAAAGAGTTGGGTATAAATGGATCTTTAATACTGAGTATGACTCTCATGATAACCTTGAACACTATAAAACCTGTCTTATTGCCAAAAGATTTACTAAAAAAGATGGCATTGACTATAAGGAAGCATTCTCACCAGTTTCCAAGAAAGATTCTTTTAGAATTATCAAGATATTAGTAGTTCATTATGATATAGAGCTGTATCAAATGGATGTAAAAATCACCTTTCTAAATGGGAGTTTAGAGGAAGATGTTTATATAGATCAACCAATGGGGTTTTCAGTTGAGAGAAAAGAACACATGATGTGTAAACTTAAGAAATTAATATACGGATTTAAGCAAACTTCCCGACGATGGTATCTCAAGTTTAATGATACTATTGTATCCTTTGGATTTAAGGAAAATACTATTGATCGGTGTATATATCTGAAGGTCAGTGGTAGTAAGTTTATCTTTTTGGTTCTATATGTTGATGACATCTTACTTGTAACTAATGATTTTGGTATATTAAGTGAGACAAAGAAGTTTCTCTAATAAATTTGAACTAAAAGATATAAGAGAGACAAACTATGTGATTAAAATATGAATATTCTGTAACAGATCACAATGATTGTTAAGTTTGTCTCATAAAGCATATATCAATAAAGTTTTAGAGAGATTCATAATGAAAAAATGTTCAACACCACTTGTTCCAATTTAAAAACAAGATAAGTTCAGTCTTATGTAATGTACAAGGAATGATTTGGCACGAAAACAGATGGAAGTAATTCCTTATGCATCTGTTGTTGGGAGTTTGATGTATGCTCAAATATGTACAAGGCCAGATATCAGCTTTACAGTTGGTATGCTGAGTAGATACCAAAGTAATTCAGGATTGGATCATTGGAAAGTAGTAAAGAAAGGCTTCAAATATTTACAAGGAACGAAAGATCACATGCTTACTTATAGGAGATCCGATCATCTTGAGGTGGTTAGATATTCAGATTCAAATTTTGTTAGTTATGTAGATACAAGAAAGTCCACAGTTGATTATTTGTATATTTTAGCTAGAGGAGCAATATCATGGAATAGTGCTAAACAATCAGTTATTGTTGCATCGACCATGAAATCCGAATTTGTGGTATGTTTTGAGATTATGGTTCAGGCTAATTGATTATGGAACTTTTTTTCAGGATTTGGAATAGTCGACAGTATTATCAGGCCACTGAAAATTTATTGTGATGATTTCACAACTGTCTTATTTTCTAAAAATGACAAGTATTCTAAATGTGCTAAATATATGGAATTGAAATATTTTAGCGTTAAAGAAGAAGTTAAAAAACATAGAGTGTCAATAGAGTACATTAGCATTGACCTTATGATTGATGACCCTTTGACAAAATAGTTACCGCCCAAAACATTTTGTGGACATGTTGAAAGTATGAGTATTGTTGCCAAGTAGACATTTTTGTTTATTATGTTAATGTTTTATGTTTTATGTACATTGACACTCTAAGCTCATAAATAAATCTGTTTCTATCTTACCTATTTTGTGAGTTTGTATACATGATTGAATAGAAATGATGATAATAGGTTCTATCTTTAATGAATACATTATTGTTAGACTAATTATGTACTTGCCATTTGCAAGTCACGTTAAGGAGAAGACTAATTCTATAGTATATGAAAGAGACTATATTGGTTAAATGACATAAAACCATCATGAATCAAATCATGTTAGTTCTTATTGTTAATTATGATGAATGATGTATTTAATGTATAATTTTTTTTTACTATATGTATGAATGCTCATTATGTTTGACAAATTTTTTAAACTATAAAGAAACATAATGTCACATGAGTCAAGTGAGATAATGTAAAACTTAAGCGTGTCTCATGTGTTAGACATGCGATTTATTTTTATTAGTTTAATAAATAATTAATTAAATTAAAGGGACTAAATTTTTATTGAATAAAAAAGAATGATAAATGATAATTTAAAATAACTACAAATTTGATGAAAATTAATAAAATACAATTTAATGTAAAAAGTCAAGGTCTTATTCTTGTTATAAAGAATTTTTATCTTCCTTTGTCATTACTAAAATAAAAATAAAAATAAAAAAATAAATAAATATAACGTGAGTTTTAAAAACTCTCTTACACTCTTAAAACATAATTTATTATTATTAAAATTTATTCATAAATCAAAATAAATATTTTCATACATTCATAAAAATCATAAATACTAAAATCTTTATATATTTTAATAATAGTTTTCTGAATTAAGAATCCTAAAAGAAACTATAATTTACAGTTGATTTATAAAGCCCCTTGCCCCACTTGACTTTTTTGTGCCCCTCTAAACTACGTGCCGACATGTTACTGCTCCACACCAGGCTACTTCAACATTTTGTTTTATTATTTTATTTTTTTGATTTAAGCCGACTCCATTCAGTCGGTAAAGGATTAGCTGTTGTTTGTTTGTATTTTATTTTTTTTATTTAAGCTCATTCGGCATTTGACAGTTCATTTTCTTAGAACTTTTACTGTTCTGAAAAGCAACTTTTCCGTCGTCTTGTTGGCGAAACCGAAACGCATAGGAGCTGGTGGCAGTGATTTCGGTATTCATCGTCACGGTGAGAATAATAATGTAACGCCAAACCATGGCATGGGCCATGCTCTTTCTTTCTTGCAGTTTTTCTTCGCCACCTTTTTCTTAGCTGCTTCGTTCCCTGGATTACGCATTATGTTGTTCCTCTCCTCGGCATGTCTGTTTTATTCTTAACATTTTCTCTGAAGACGACATAGGGTTTTTTGGATTGTTCACTGTTCTGTTTGGTTGCCGAGAAATCACTATCAACTAAGAGGTACCACTAGCAGACTCCTAGTACACTAAACTATTGTAAGCATCCACTTTTTTTTTTTTTTAATTTTCTTGTGACATTTTCCAGTTTGATAGGCGAAATCTCTTTTGTTTTCTGCTCCAAAACCTGCCAGTGATTACTGTACAGCTTCCATTAATATTGTCTAAAGACATAGAGTTTTTTCGTTGTTCATTTTTCTGTTTGGTTGCCGAGAAAAATTCACTGCGAAGGTAGCAGACTCGTAGTTAAGATTCGTAGTATAATTGCAAACTTCCACATTTTTTTTGCGTGACATTTTCCTGTTTGATATTCGAAATGTCTGTAATATATTAGGCCAAAAGTTGCCATTGGTTACTGCAATGCTCGGGTTAATATTGTCTAAAGACATAGGGTTTTTTGTTGTTCATTGTTCTGTTTGGTTTCCGAGAAAACACCATGAACTAAGAGGTAGCAGACTCGTGCATAAGACTTATAGTAAACTAAACTATTGTAAGCTTCCATTTTTTTTTTGTTCGTGATATTTTCCAATTTGTTAGTTGAAACTCGAAATCTTTGTCATATCAAAAGAAATGAGAATTGATGATTTCTTTTAAGTGCTTGAATAATTTTATAATAACTTAGTGTTAGCTTATTCTTAACAGCTTATTCAGGTCTGATAGACTATTTTCATGAGCTTACCAGAATGAGCAAATGATTTTCTATAAGCTCTTATGATGTTTATTATTCAAATTGATTGTACTTGATCTCAAAAGAAATGAAGTCAGAAGAATATGATTTGAGCTTTCAATTTCCTTTTCAAGGTTCTATTTTTTACAAAAGACTTTTCTTCCCCTTTTATACTTCAGGTGGTCCGTGATCAAGCATCTATAACAATTAATCCTCTGGAGAACGGGACTGTTGTCTGTGACATGACTGCCAATACTCTTGTTACAGAAGATGTAGGTTTTGTGATTCCTGTTGACTTTTTAAAATCTCAAAGATTACCTTCTTCTCATGTTGCTTAGTATATTAATTTTCCATTGTTTTTTTTAATTATATCTAAATTTACAAAGTATCCTTAGGCTGATATACAATGAGTTTAATTGTCGATCTCTGTTTTGGGATCAAGAATAGCAGTCTATGTTGACATTTACTCGTAAGTGGCTGTGTTGATTTGAACTTATGTTATGCATCTTGCTAGGGTGGAGGGGATTCCAATTCTAGGTGTAGCAAGGAATTGACTGAAGAATATAAAGATAATGCACAAGCAGATCCTCCTATGAAAGATGAAAAAGATGGTGGAAAAGTTGTATGTTACAATTGCTTGCATGGCGGAACACTCTTGTGAGTTTCTGGATTGCAGCTCTTTGTTTGTGATTGGGCCTTTTTCACCTTCTTATGGTCCTCCTCTTTCATAAATGTTTTGCTACATAGAAATTCATTTCCTGCTTTTTCCTCTGCGACTTCTGCTGTACCTTATTTTTTTCATGCAATTCATGATTACAATAGCACAGATTGATCAACCCTTGAGCCTTCAGGAGCACTTGAGAGTACACAATTTTTTATTTATGTCATGCTGTACAAAATAGTTCCTCTTACAAGCTGCTTTGGTGTTGAAGTCTTAATTATATGTATTTAATTTCACTTATTGGATAAAGTCCTTTTACATTCTCCATTTCCTTTTTTTTTTTTTTAACATTTTTGCAACATGCTTGTACATGCTCTGAACTTCCTGTGGATATTTCTGACTTTGAAATGTGCTGTATATTAACCGTAATTCCATGTGTTTCCCTTAATCTTATTGGATATTTGGTGTAATATGTAATGCTATCTTATATCCTTTGGCAATGACAATGTTGAAACTCTGCTTTCTGATGTTTCAGTTATATTGGGGTTCTGATAATGTATTAGACACTTCTGGTCAACAGGAAGAAATTGCTAACAAATGATGTTCGTGTGCTATGCTTAGATATAATGTTATTTGATAGTAGGAAGAGGAGGGCTATTGAGGAAATTAATCATTGAGCAAATCAAGTGATGGATAGTTTACCAAATCTTGTTTGAGCAAATTTGACAACCCTGGATTGATTCTTTCCTCTACCCGCCACACTTTTCTATAGGGACAAATGACTAATGTGGTAATAAATCTATTAGCATTTTCAGACGATGATATCAGATTTGTCAGTTGCTTATAGTTTGTAGTAACTGAAGGGTTTTGTAAAGGATTTATTTCAAGTTTTTGACCTTTTGGTATTGGATATGTCCTTTTACCTTAGAACAGTTTCTTATGATACAATTTGAAGGTTTTTGCAAGAGCAAGTTGGCAAGATTTTGTAGCATTGTGCAGCTTTTGTGGTTCTATGGTGAATTTGGTTGGAGAGGAATGCTTGTAGTTGCAAGGGTGTCTGTCTGCCCTTACATTTGTTATGGGATAGGGTTATGTTTTGGCTTCTCCTTGGTATTCTGCTTATGGTGCTTTAAGCAGAGTTCTGTTACTATGATGCAATGAGACTGGACAAATTTGATGCATTTTTGAGCCTTTGACTTGCTGTTTTCTTTTTCTTTGTATGTTTAGGAGGATATTTTACGTGGCGTTTGGTTTGTTTTCTGTTTTCATTTTCAGTTAATATGTTTTCACTCATATTTACAAAAATGACACATTGTTTTCACTTTGTTTCCTGTTTTCAATGTTTTTTGACTTTCACCCAACTTTGAAAACAGGAAACACTTTGAAAGCAAGAAACAAAGTGAAAACAAGGTGGCAGTCACAAAACTTTGAAAACAGGAAACAAAATAAAAACAAGGTGGCATTTTGGTAATTATGAGTGAGAACATATTAACTTAGAATGAAAACACAAAACAAACCAAATGCCCCCTTATTTTCTCACCAGATCCTGATGTACTTTGCCTCTTTTCTCTCAAATACTATTTGCTGATTTATATTTATGAAAAAAATATTTTCAGCACCGTAGCAAACAATTCTAGACATCATTTCTTTGGATATACTTTCTAATTCTTGGAGGATAATGTAGAGAGCCATCAAATTTCCTTGTTTTCCTTTTCCCCTTTTGCTTCTACTTTTCTTTATGTTAAATAATGGAAAATGTTTTTGTGTGTATCTGTCATTGTTTAAAATTGACTTAGGCATTGTACCTAAGAAGAAAAAAAAAAGACTCAGGCATTTGGTATTCAGACATATTCTTTTGTTGTTATTTGCATTTGTTTATAGATTTGAAACTATATTTTAGGTGCTGCTGTGGAAAAGGATGTCAAAGGAGGTACCATCCCTCTTGTGTGGATCCTCCTCTCATTTATATCCCTCCGGGATTTTGGCATTGTATCTGGTGTGTTAAGAAAAAGTTAGAGCTTGGCGTGCATTCTATTTCTGAAGGGGTGGAATCCATCTTGGATTCTAGAGAATTGGTTTCAAAAGATAAAGGTATGGCCTATAAAAAGTTGTGGCATTTTTTCCCCCCAAATTTTCTTATTATGTTTCACCTACCTTTGTTGTTCATGGAATATATGTTAGATAATAGGTTTGTTTATTTGTGATAATATGTTAATAACTTGTTGCTAGTGACGCAAAGGGAGTACTTTGTCAAGTATCAGGGCCTTGCTCATGCTCACAACTGCTGGATTCCAGAAAAACAAATGCTTCTTGAGGCTCCAAAGCTTTTGGCAAAGTTTAAGAGGAAGCTCCAGGTTCAGTTACTCTTCAATCTTCATAGTCTTAGAGAGTATAAGCAATGGCTTTTCTGTTTGTTGGTTAGTACTTTCTTTGGAAGTATCCATAAAAATAATTTCTACTTTGAATGCCAAATTACCAGGTTATCAGGTGGAAAAGAGAGTGGAGTATGCCTCACCGCTTGCTGCTAAAAAGGGCAATTGTATTATCAAAGCAAAATGATGAACCTTTTGACGGGCATGATGACAATGATTCAATTTGCCGTTATGAGTGGCTTGTAAAATGGACTGGTCTTGGTTATGATCATGTTACATGGGAGTTAGATGATGCTTCATTTATGACATCATCTGAAGGCATAAAACTCATAGAAGATTACGAAAGTCGTCGAAAGAGAGCAGATAGATTGTCAAATCCTTTTGAAGCTAATAAGGTGCTTCTTTTGATTTAACTAGATATCAAGAATTTACTATTATTGCTTATTGTACTGTCGTCTTTGTTTTAAAAGTTTTAACTTTCAAGTTTTAAGTTTAAGTTTACTCATATACCATTCTTGGGATGTGATCTATGACGCAACTAATGAACCAACTGCAATTTTTAATACACCCCTAAAAAGAGAAAGAAAACAGATGTAGGCTTGGGAAAACAGAATGTCTTTTACTTCTTGGTGGAACAACTTGATTTAATTTAAGCTGGTTTTCCCAGATGCACTGAACTGAAAGTTTTGTTAACTTTCCATAGATGCACTTGTAAGTCAAATTAAATGAGATCTCATAATTTTGTGACTTGTGAAATGTGGAAGCGTCTTCATTTTGGAGTAATTTTTAATGATATGAATACTTCTGTAGCTTTGTTCAACTGAGATTTATTGGGGTAAATATTAAAAGGTTTGATTGGTTACATTGTGAATGACAGAAATATGAGGGTTCTTTTGCATGACAACCATGTCCATAATCAATGGCAGGGATGGCAATATGAATTATTGCGAAAAGTAATTATCACTTGTCTGAAATTGTTGCTTCCTGGTGCCAGATGTTTATTTCCTCTTCATATAAATAATTATTCATTGATAACATGTCAAGGTGGAACAAACCATGTGATTGGGGACGTGTTATTTTAACCTATTTATTAGAGTTACACTCATGTATGAGATGCATACTTTCAATACACAAAGGCAGAATCTCTTGACTTCTTGTTGGGCTAAAAGTAGCTCTTCACAGCTTGTATGAAATGTGTCCTGGATTTATACTATGAGTATGCTTCTCTAACAAGCAATTTACTTGGTCCTGTAGGAGAGAAAAGCTTTCTTTGCTGAATTATCAGTGCTGCCATCTGGAGGTTCACCAGGATTTTATAACCAGCATTTGAGTTATGTGAACAAGCTTCGCATGTGTTGGCACAAAGGTCAGAGTGCTCTTATTGTAGATGATCAGATTGACCAGGTTATTTTTTCCTCCTTATCCTCATGTTTTGTTCTTATATAATTGCTTTATTTCTTAGCTTTCATCCTTGTTTTTTACATGTAACTTGTCACATCTTTAGATATTCTGTAATTAAATAAAACTTGTGATGTTTGAGGTACCTCATCTAAATAACATGTAACCAAAAATAAGCAGGCCGCTCTAAATATTCCTCTTGATTGCAACTGTTCGATTTTTTCTAAAGTAAAAATAAAATAAAATAAAAATTGCTTCAGTGAGAAATGGTTAAGTAATAAAGAAGGGCAAGAAGTCCCCTGCAAAGCCAAAGGAAAATAAAATTAAAGTGTCAAACATAAAATCAAAGCAGTGCCTTCTGATCATCCTGAATATCAGTAAGTGTGGCCTCTTTAGGGAAGCCACATGGACTTGTATTATCCTACAGGGACCAAACCATGGTTCCAAAAATTTTAAGCATACCTCTTGATAATTTATTTTTCCTCATATAAAAGCATACTTCCTCCCTTTTTTAATGTCTGAAGCATATAAAATATCACAAACTTCCATAAAACTTTTTCTTCCTTCCACTCCAGAAACCCACCATCAAAAGGTCATCCAAAGTGGCTGCACAAACCAACATCCTGCTGCTAATAGAGAATAAATCATACATATGCACCAAGCCTCTGCACAGTTTAAGAATAAATGACAACAATCATTCAGATTCCTGAAAACTGAAACACAATAAGCAAACTTCTGTGGAAGTGCCTTCTAAGGACGTGTGATCTGTAGTTTTGGATAAAGTTAATATAGTATGATTTTTATGGTTTGAAGATATTCTGTATGATTTGCCCATGTGAATATTAAAGTCCACACACACACAGAGAGAAAGAGGAATAGGGAGGAACAAAGAGAAGGGGAGAGAGAGAGACACAGACATGCATCTTCAATAATCAACCAAATATTGTAACTTTTACTTGTTTTGGTGCATGTTTATAGTTGTTGAAATAGTATCTAGATTCATTGTATAGGCTTACTAAATCATAACCAAATCATGTAATTACGGTAACTAGGATCTTTTGTAATCTTTGTATTTATTACAATAACTTTATAATTCAGCCTCCGTTGTGTAATTTAGAGACACGGTTTTCTTCATATGTCTCTCTCTTTTCTCTCTCTCAACAATAGTTGAAAAAGAATTTCAGCAAATTGCAATGTCAATATGAAGACATGCAGTAAGAAAAATATTGCATTCATTTTCAAGAATCAAATGTCTAAGAAGTATTGAGTGTGGAGTTTGCAATGGTTATGGTCAATAATTCAGATTACACTTACTAGAATGCCTGATTTGTTTTAAAACTACTTTTTCAGGAGCGGGTTATGAAGGTGATTTTGTTTATATTATCTCTGCATTGTAATGTGAAGAGGCCTTTTCTCATCATCTCAACTTCTACTGCCCTCTCTGTGTGGGAAACAGAGTTCTTACATTTGGCACCATCTGCCAATCTTGTAGTTTACAAGGGAAACAAAGATGTACGAAGTAGCATCAGGGCATTAGAGTTTTATAATGATGATGGAGGCATATTATTTCAAATATTATTAGCAACTTCTGATATTATCATTGAGGTATATTCTTGTATCTAACAGCTTCATATGATAAATGACTTTCCAGAAACAATTTGAATTTTTACATATTCTAAAAAAAGTTTCAATAATAAAATTATTAATTTTCTTTTTGTGCTCATTTTGTTTTAATGTGATATGCAGGACTTACATGCACTAAGATGCATTCCATGGGAAGCAATAATAGTTGATGAATGCCAGAGATCCAGAATTTTAGGACACTTTGACAATATCAAGATTCTGGCAACTGAGATGAGGCTCCTTCTTGTTAGTGGACAAATCAAGGTATACTACTAGTGTTCAATATTGATATTTTCCACTGTATTGACTTTTTTTGTTTCTGATGGATTTCAGGAAGATCGAGCTGATTATATCAAACTGCTTTCATTCCTTAAGTCTGGACATCATGGATTAAATATTGCTCAAAAGGAGACTTACTTGGCTGCTAGCATTTCCAATTTGAAGAGCCAATTGGAACAATATGTTGCATTTAAGTGCAACTCAGGCTCCACTAGGTTTGTAGAGTATTGGGTTCCTGCTCTGCTTTCCAGTTTGCAGCTTGAGCAGTATTGTTCAATGCTGCTTTCAAACTCGATGTTGTTATGCTCGGGCCAAAAGTCTGACTCAGTTGATGCCCTCCGTGACCTTATTATCTCAACAAGGAAGGTAGACATGATAAGAAACAGAATTTCAAATAAGCTGAAACCTCATATATCACACATTTTTGGTTGTCAACCTTTAGTTAAATGTTCCTTTCATGATATCACTTCTTCCACTTTTATAGATGCTATAGCTCTAAATGCATTGTCAATAGGACAGCATGATGATAGTTGCAAGTGTGGTTGATGTTTACAGTGCTGTGACCACCCTTATCTCCTGGACCAGTCACTGCATAATTTTGTCACTAGAGGTCTTCCTGTTGAAGAGTTTTTGAATATTGGAATTAAAGCAAGTGGAAAACTGCAACTTCTTGAAAAAATCCTTTTGGAAGCAAGAAGTCGTGGATTAAGAGTGATAATATTATTTCAGGTAGTCATCTACTGAAATCCCTTGCTTTATTTTTATTTCTCTTATTTCTTTTATTTCTATGAGTTTATTCATTTCCCGTTATATTGAGAAAGAGCTTTAATGCTGATTGATTTGACTGTGCTATTGTGCCATGTTGCCTCATTAATGTAATACTCTATTTACCTGATAATGTGTTGTTTATAGAGCAAAATTATGGGATGATTTAATAATATAGATATTGCTTACCTGATAATACGTTGTTTATAAAGCCAAAATTGCCTGATGTTCGTAATTTTAATTTAGTTTACCTAGAAGTTCATTATTAGTATACTTATTTTACAGATTTTAACTTATTCAATGCCTTCTTTTTTCCTTCTTTTTATGAAATATTATTATTTATTAATGTTTCTTTGTGGCTAGAAGCAGGATAATTAGATGTTTGATTACATGTGCCACTGAGCAATAGCTCAGGTGGTGGTAACTTGTCATTCCACTAAAGGTTGGGAACAAGTTCGAATCCCCTCCCTAGCTAGCGCCTAAAGAACCCCCCCCCCCCCCCCCCCCCAAACAAAAAAAAAGAGGTTTGATTACATGTAGGAATTATCTTGCAAAGTAAATTTCCCGTAAAATTTATGAATAATTTAATTGAGTGAGATTTGCCTAATATTGTTTGGCCCAGTTCATTTTCCCCTTCTCTTCTTCCATTGTTGCCAAAAGGTATCAATTAAATTTGATACAATAAAGAGCTATTGAAGTATGTGACCTGAGCGCAGTCAGGAAAACATTATAGAAGAGAAGGATATTTTCATTTCATATATTTAGACTTTACAAAAGGTTAGGTTATATAGGCTGTACATTCCAAATATAACTCCTCAATCATAGGAGCTATACAATCACTATCCCTAGAAGTTAGGAGAGTCAACTATCTAAACAAATCTTTTCTATTTACTACAATATCTAAATAAATCTTTCTATTTTCAACACCCCCCCTCAAGTTAGTGCATAGATATTGATCATGCCCAACTTGTCAATGAAAGATTCAAACTTTGGCCTGAAATGGCCCTTAGTAAATACATCAGCGGTTTGTTGCTCGGAGGTGACAAACGACATACAAATGATTCCATTTTCCAACTTTTCCTTAATAAAGTGCCTATCAATCTATATGTGTTTGGTACGATAATACTGGACATGATTATTTGCAATGTTTATAGCTGATTTGTTATCACAGAACAGTCTCATAGGAGCTTCAACATCTAGCCTCAATTCTTCAAGAACTCTTTTAATCCATAACACTTCACAAACTCCATTTGCCATGGCTCTATACTTAGTTTCAGTGCTGCTCCTAGCAACTATGTTTTGCTTCTTGCTTCGCCAAGTAACCAGATTTCCCCATAAGAAAGTACAGTAATCAGATGTTGATCTTCTATCACAAACCGAGCCTGCCCAATCTGCATTTGTGAAGGCTTCTACACTTCTTTGATCACCCTTTTTAAATAACAATCCCCTGCCTAGTGAGTTCTTCAAATACCTGAGGATCTTGTGTATTGCCTCCAAATGTTCCTCATATGGTGAGTGCATATACTGACTTACAACACTAACAACAAAGGCGATATTTGGCCTTGTATGAGACAAGTAAATGAGTTTTCCTACAAGGCATTGATATCTACCTTTATCAATTGGAACTCCACTGCACACCTCTCCTAATTTCTGATTAGGGTCCATAGGTGTATCACTTGGCCTGCAGGCACTCATTCCTGTCTCTTCTAGTAAGTCGAGAACGTACTTTCTTTGTGATACAAAAATTCCCATCTTCGACCTTGCAATTTCCATACCTAGGAAGTAGCGTAAAGGCCCTAAATCTTTAATTTCAAATTCTGAAGCAAGGTGTTTCTTCAACCTACTTATCTCATCACCATCACTTCTAGTCAGAATTATATCATCCACGTATACACTTAGAACAACCATTTTTCCACCGTTCCTGTGTTTCACAAACATTGTATGGTCAGATTGCCCTTGACTATATCCTTCTTTCTTAACAAACTTGGTAAACCTTTCGAACCAAGCACGTGGAGATTAATTTAGACCATAGAGTGATTTCTTCAACTTACAAACCTTTCCTTCAAACTTCTCTTCAAAACTGGGAGGAGCATCCATATAGACCTCTTCTTCCAACTCTCCATTGAGAAACGCATTTTTAACATCTAGTTGAAATAATGACCATTCTAAATTTGCAGCTGCAAAAAGTAATACCCGAATAGTATTTAGTTTTGCTACAGGGGCAAATGTCTCCTGGTAGTCAACTCCATAGGTTTGCGTGAATTCCTTTGCAACCAATCTTGCTTTATAGCGTTCCAAGGATCCATTAGATTTAAATTTCACAGTAAAAATTCACTTGCAGCCAACAATTAATTTTCTTGTAGGTAAGTGAACCATCTCCCACGTTCCATTTTTTTCAAGAGCCTCCATCTCTTTATGAATAGCCTTCTTCCATTCAGGAACCTTTAGAGCTTCTTGTATAAACTTAGGTATTTCCACACTTGACAATTGTGAGACAAAAGTATGGTAAGATGATGACAGGTTCTTATATGAAACAAAATTTGAAAGAGGATGTTGAGTACATGATCTAATTCCTTTCCTAAGAGCAATTGGAAGATCTAGAGAATTGGGATCCACATGAAAATTAGGTAAAGACTCAGATTCTATAGACGTAGAGATTGTACCTGGATTTTCTGTAATTTTTGGGTCTGGTATTGAATCAGATTCTTGACATTGAGGGAGTATAGCTGTATCTCTCTTACTTTGAATCTGTCTTTTCTTGGTGTAAATTTTCTCGAATAGTCTCTCATCATTGAAGCGTGCCTTGTCTATTGTATTTGTTTTTTGTTCAGGCACTAAGGTAAACTTCCGTTCTTCCTTATTCAAAGTATCAAGATAAAAAATTGCAGTAGTTTCAATATTAATCTTACCATCAGAAATATCAAAATTTCCCAGTCAAATCATCAGTGTCAGTTTCAAACACCGAGTCTTCATCGGTGTTATTAATGGCGGATGGCGGTTCATGGCGAAAAGCCAAAAATCCGCCATACAAATATGGCGGATGGCGTTGCAGCAGATGGCGGAAGCCATGGCGGCTATATTAAAAATATAAAAAATATACAAAAAATACTAAAAGAAACTAATAACATATATCAAGAACAAAAAAATTAAAAATATATTCTAAGAAATAAAATTCATCAAAAGTATAACTGTTATATATAATTTGAAGTTTGAACTATATAGGATTTACATTTACTTGGGGTATTGTCATATGTGTTAATTGTTATGCTATGTTTTTCTTGAATATGACTTTGATTATGACATTATGTTTCTTATAATGATCAAAGTCAAATTCAAAAGCATAATCAAACTATCCAAGTCATAAGTCAAAAGACACAAAACATAAGGTTTAGGTCACTAAGAACTAAAAAGTAGAAACTAGAAAGTGGTCAAGTACTAGCAGGCAGCAGCCAGCAAGTAACAGCAAAATGATAAATTGACACAAATTTGGAATCTATTCCTCCTCCTCCTCAATGTAGTCATCACTCTCATTGTCTTCTAGTGTGGCATATCCCTCTTCTTCTCCTTCCGATTCCCCAAAATCAGTTTGTTCCAACTCTTCTTCTGATCCCTCAAGATTGTCTTCAAATTCTATTTCTTCATCTTCAACTACCACCCCTTTCCCTTTTGAGGTTGAAGTGTTGCAGCTGCTGAACCTTTCTTTGAAGCTCTTGCAGCTGCTGCACCACTTGAGATTTGCTTTCTTTTTCTTGTTTGCAGCCTAGTATTTGTTGTAGACTCTCCAACCCTTGAAACCTTATAAACAGTTTGCCAATCTAAAGTGTCATCACTTCCAAATACCAACTCATTCCCAGCATCCTTTTCATCATCTATCTCTCCAATCAGCCACTCATTACACTCATCAATGTCATTGAGTGAGATTGGGTCAATCTCATCCCTAAGATTGTAACGTTGATGGAGTGCCTGATTATATTTCACATACACTAAGTTATGCAATCTTTGATGCTCAAGCCTATTTCTCTTCTTTGTATGAATCTGCACATTAACATAATGAAAAAAATAATAATTGTAATTACTAACTACACAATAGAGTACTAGGCTAGAATGCTAGACAAAAGTGAAAGAATGACAAATACATGCTCAAAGATACTCCAGTTACACTCACAGCCAGATGCACTACATGTCAAGCTCAAAATCTTAATGGCTAGTTGCTGCATATGTGGAGCTGATTGTCCATATATACACCACCATTGAGCTACAAAGTACAAAGACATAAATTATAAGCTTAGGGCTTAAAATTGTAGGAGTTAGAAGAATTTATATGACTACAAGTCTAGTGCTTAATCTTAGTTTCTCACCTGGTGCAAGGGTCTTCCTATGTGATATTGCAAAAGGATCTCCAAAGAGGCCGGTGGCTTGCTTGTATCTTGGTAGCTCAAGTAAGATTTTTTGTTGCACCTCTAGGCTTGGTACCAACCTCCTAATGCGTCATACAAGCCATTTGTGACCTCCAAATTGAACTCAATTGAAGGATTGTCATAGAAGAAAAGTAGGGTTCAAGAAGTGAGCAGTGCATGTAGTGGGACGGTGAAGTTGACATGTCCATCTATTATCAATGATGGCAAATACATCTTTGTATTTGCTTTCATTATTTTTGAATGACTTCATGATAGCTTCCTTAGCTTTGTCCATTGCTTCGTAAATATAGCCCATGCATGGTTTTCTTTCACTGTCAACAAGCCTAAGAACTCGAACAAGTGGAGCCATAAATTTGAGAGTATAAACCACATGGTTCCAAAAAGAAGGCCTCAATACACATTCAGTTGCCTTCTTTCCTTTGGCATCCTTAGACAACTTGTTAGTCATCCATTCATCTGAGGTGAACATTCTTCTAAGGTTGGCTTTTTCTTTATGAACCCTTTCCAAAGAGAGAAAGGATGTAGCAAAGCGTGTAATTGTGTGTCTTACTAATTCTCTTTTATTTGTGAAGTTTCTCAACATGCTTAGGGTACTTAAATGGCTATAGATGAAGCCAACAAGTGTGATTGCCCTTTGGATTGTCCTCTTTACCAGAGGAAGCTTCCCAATGTCTTCTAACATTAAATCTATGCAATAGGCAGCACAAGGAGTCCAAAAAGTATGTTTTCTCTTTTCTTCCAACATCTTGCCAGCTAAAACATAATTGCTTCCATTATCAGTTATGATTTGAACCACATTCTCCTCTTCAATCTCATCCACAAGACTATCCAATAACTCAAACAACTTTTCACCTGTCTTCACAAATTCAGAACCATCAATAGATCTCACAAACTTTGTCCCGGCTGGAGAGTTCACCAAGAAATTAATCAAGCTTCTTTGTTTCCTATCAGTCCATGCGTCTGACATAATGGAGCAACCAAATTTTGCCCATTGAACATAGTGACCCTTCAACAAATTTTCTGTGTATGCAAGTTCTTTGTTGAGGCACACCACTCTAGCCTCATGAAAAGTCATCGGCTTCAAACCCGGACCATAGGCTCCAATAGCTTCAATCATATGGTTAAAGCTTTTGTAGTTGACAGCATTGAATGGAATTCCAACTTGGTACATCCATCGAGCTATATATTGAATAACTCTAGCTCGTTCTTATTTGTCACAAGACTCCCTTATGTTAGCTTGCCTCATCTTTTCCTTTTTCCTTCATTCAATGGCAGTTTCAGGTTTTTGGCAATACAAATCCAATGGCCCTTTCATGGTAGTCTTCTTTTTCCTCTCACTGGCAGTGGCAGTAGTTGGTATATCATCTTCATCTCTTAGCCCTTCTTCTTCTTCACTCTCACCAAAAGTCAAATTTTCAAGGTCAAGAGCCCTCACAACATCAATTCCCATTTCAGCACTATTTGACTTCTTTTTACCACTAAAATACGCCCACAACTCTTCTCTAACTTCTTTGGGACACTTTGGGCAAGCTTTGACATTGCCTTTCTTTCCCATGAGATGATATTTTAATCTAGTGATGCCTCCCTTCGTAATTTTGTCACAAAAATTGCAAACCAAATCATTGGTCTCATTCTCCACTAATGGATGACAATACTTCTAGCCTGGATCAGTCCTATTAATAGTTGCCATCACCCTAAATCAGGTAAAGATGTAGAATAGAAATTAAAATCAATGGGAAAATTACAGAGCATGCACAAACAGAGCCTACTGAGTAAGGAAAAGAACGGAGTGGATGATGGGTAAGAAAAACAACATGCACGGTGGGTGGGGGTGGGGAGGGAAAGAAAAACAACATCCTTTGGGTGATGGCTGTTAATGGGTGGGTGCAAAACAGATGGAAAGAAACAGAGAAAACAAAAAAATAAACAGAAACAAAAACCTTAGCTACTTGGAGATTTGGAGAAGAAAGAAACAGAGATGGAGGTGTGGCGTCAGGCGTGCGAAACAGAGACACGCCGCAGGAGAAGATAGAGACGCGGCGGTGACTGGCCGGAAAAGACAGGTGCGCCGGTGGTGACTGGCCGGCGAAGATGATCGGCACTGTTGGAGTGCGATGGAAGAACAGAGGCTCGATGGAGTGATAGTAGTAAATGGTTTGGGAAATAGGGCTTCGATGGTGATTGGTGGGAAATCTGAAAAAAAAACCACCCAAATAGCCTAAAATACCCTTAATTTTAAAGCCAAAAAACCCAAAGTACCCCCAGAATCCGCCATTTATATGTGGCGTCCGCCATATCGCCACACTGCCATCTCCATGACGCCGCCATGTGCAACCCGCAACGTCATTTACTTTCTATGGCGTTTTGCCCGTTTTCTGCCCCGCCATGGCGCCGCCATAACCGCCTTTTGATAACACTGGTCTTCATATTCTTTCCCCCCTGAAGAAGAAGGCTAAAAAAACTTTGAGATTCAAAGAAAGTAACATCCATTGTGACAAATTTTTTTACTGTTAGGATCGAAACATCTATAACCTTTTTGGGTGGAGGAGTATCCCAAAAAAACGCATTTTATTGCCCGAGGATCCAACTTATCCCTATTGTGGTTATGTACATGAACAAAGGCTACACATCCAAAGATCTTTAGAGGTAAATCTGAAGTAAGATGTGACATTGGAAAGAAAGTTTTGAAAACTGTCAGAGGTGTTTGAAAGTTCAAAACTCTTGATGGCATCCTGTTAATAAGATAGGTAGCAGTAAGAATTGCTTCCCGCCATAAGTATTTAGGTACTCTAGTGGTGAACATCAAGGACCTAGCTACTTCTAGGAGGTGTTTATTTTTTCGTTCTACTACCCCATTTTGTTGAGGGGAGTCAATACAAGAGCTGTGATGAACAATTCCTTTTTGTAAGAAAAAAGATCCTAGAATTTGGTTAAAATATTCTTTTCCATTGTCACTTCGAAACACTTGAATTTTGGTTTGAAATTATGTTTCAATCATATTAATTTTTTTTAAAAAACATGTTCTGCTTTTGATTTTTCTTTAAGAAGATAGACCCAACTTAGGCGAGTATGATCATCAATAAATGTTATAAACCACCTTTTTCCCGAATTTGTTAGGGTCCTAGTTGGCCCCCACACATCACTATGGATGAGAGTAAAAGGTTTAGAGGATTTATATGGTTGAGCAGGAAAAGGTGCACGATGATGCTTAGCTAATTGACAAATATCACACTGAATTGATGATAAGACTTTATTATGAAACAAATTTGGGAATAAGTACTTTAAATATTGAAAGCTAGGATGGCCTAACCTACGGTGCCATAAAACTATTTCATCCTTAATAGAACTAAGGCATGCTCCTTGACTTGAGAATTTCGGTTGTTGACACAAAGGATTTCCAGCATCAAAGTAATAGAGACCACCATACTCTCTAGCATTGCCAATCATCCTCCCCATATCTAGTTCCTGAAATTCACAGCAATTTGGAAGAAATTTAGCACAACACTTCAAATCACAGGTTATTTTACTAACAGACAATAGATTACAAGAAAGATTTGGGACATGAAGGACATTGTGAAGGACAAGAGTAGGAGAGATGACAATTGACCCTTTTCCAACAATGGCTGAGAGAGAGCCATCAACAATCTTAATCTTTTGATTGCCTGCACAAGGACTATAGGAAGAAAAAAGTTTAGTACACCCTGTCATATGATCTGTGGCACCTGAATCTATTATCCATGGGCAAACAAGAATAGTGGACACATAAAAGGCAACAAATTGAAGATAATTACCTTTCTGGGCTAAGGAACAAGAAGAAGATGCAGAGTTAGAGAATTGTGTGGACTGAAAAAGTCTATACAGTTGTTCTATGTTCCTTACTGAACGAAGGTGTCGCCTTTGTGGCTTCTGTGTTTCCATTTTCCTTTGTGGTTGAGTGGAAGGCCTTCGAATCACGGTTTGGTTGACCAAAGGTCCGTGGCTTCCAGTTGGGAGGCTTTCCGTGCAAATCCCAACAAGTCTCCCTGGTGTGTCGTGGCTTGTGGCAGTGATCACACCATACTTTCTCACCTTTCCTGTTCTGTCGTGCCTGGGACTGAGGATTGCTGTGATTGTTCCTGGTGATTAAGGCTGAAACTTCAATAGTTGATGAGTTTTTTTCACCTAACATCTCTTTGCGGCGACCTTCCTTTTGTCGGATTTTTGAAAAAACTTCCTGGATTGATGGCAAAGAGGTTCTGCCAAGAACCTGACCTCTAACCTCATCAAGACTCTTATTCAAGCCTGCCAACAACTCGTAAACCTGATCATTCTCCAATCGTTTCACATAACGAACACTATCAGCTTTACAGGCCCAATCATCTTCATAGCAAAGATCAAGTTCCTGCCATAACGCCTTCATCTCGTTGTAATATTCAGTGACCTCGCGGTCACCCTGCTTCGTCTGCCACAATCTTGTTTTCAACTCAAAAATCTAAGATGAGTTTTCAAGGTCTGAATATGTTTCTCGGACCACATCCCACACATCCTTTGCGGTGGGTAGGAACAAATACATTTTCCATATTGAGGCCTCCATGGAATTGATCAGCCAGGCCGTAATGAGGGAATTTTCAAACTTCCAAATCTGCCATGTCGGATCAGATTTTGTTGGCTCCTTCATCTCGCCAATGAGATAGCCAAGTCTTCCCTTGCCGTTGACCACCAGCTTGATTGACTGAGTCCACTCTAGGTAATTTTTCCTGTTCAATTTGTGAGCAATTAATTGAATTGGAAAATTTTCAATGCCACTAGGGTTTACAGACCCTGATGGCAGCAGCGTCCCAGCGCTTACTCCAGAAGGTTTGGTGGTGGATCCATCTTCGCTAGCCGTCACCACCTCAAGCATGGCTGGTTGCGCCATCACAACAAAACCGAATGAAAAATAAGAGGAGAACATGGACGAAAAAAAGGTTCAAGTTAGGTTTGAATACGCCATAGCTCTCGATACCATGAGCGCAGTCAGGAAAACAACATAAAAGAGAAGGATATTTTCATTTCATATATTCAGACTTTACAAAAGGTTAGGTTATATAGGCTGTACATTCCAAATATAACTCCTCAATCATAGGAGCTATACAATCACTATCCCTAGAAGTTAGGAGAGTCAACTATCTAAACAAATCTTTTCTTTTTACTACAATATCTAAATAAGTCTTTCTATTTTCAACATGACCAAATTTAAGAATTTTGATGGCTCTTTGCTAATTTTCCTATTTCAAACAAAAACATTTTTGAAATTGTGAGTTCTTTGACAGAATTCTATTTATGCCTTTTTCTGGGGTGAATTCTTATTATGTTGTTTCTTCATAGGAAAGAACATTCAAAGCTCCAAGTTCAGGAATTTTCTTTCTTGCACTCCTATCAGGGGCAAAAAGGTGGCGGATATACTTATGACAGATTATCACTGTCATTTGTAATTGTTTAGGCACAGACATTGTGGACTATAGAGTTGTCACTTGCAATTATTAGGGCTAGTATTTGGTGGGTGTTGTATAACTTTTCACAGTTTCTTCTTTTTTTACCTCTTTTCTTCATTATTGTCTCTTCTCTTTTCTTGCCATCTCTTTCTTATCTTCCATCTATTTTTCATGAGTTGTTGTCGAGGCTCCTATGTCCTAATATCAGAATAAAATGCTGGTTTTGTTCTATTCATAATTTATGTTTGGTAACTTTGGTTATTTTAAGGATAGCTGAAAATCATTGATTATTTGTTCATGGATTTTTGACGATGCCTTAGTATTCTATGGTTTAATGTTAAAGAAAGAAGCAAAATGATGAGCTACATTATATATTTCTATTGGCCACCGTGGTTTCTTTTAGTTGTAAACTGTGATTGGAGTCTACTGTCTACCATTTGATGCAGGTTTATTGCATAACCCAACTTCTCAAATAATATTGGGAGTTCTGATAGAATCAGACTTTGACTTTTTAGCAATTCTTTTAAGTTTTCTAAGAGAGTAGGAATAAGGTTTAATTCTACCTACCTGCTAGAATGCATCTTTTCTATTCTGACTATGTTGGCAGGGCCTACTATTAAAAAAACTAAAAAAAAATGGACTGTCAGCAGGGCCTGCGCCGACATATAAAAACTTTGTATCCTCTGGTTTTGATCTCTTGTTACTGGAATTTCAAAAAGTGATTCTAAAGTAGATTGTCAGATACTTCATTAGCATTACTTTGTTTTTTACAATGATATATATGATATGATTTCCATTAAATGCACCAACTTGAAGCAGTGTCTCATATACTTTGGCAATCCCAGTACTTTGTTAGCCATGTACCCTTGCTGAACAATTATTGAATACAGAACTAGTATCTCTTCCTGTATGTTCACCTTGTGAACGTATGAATTTTCTGGCTTCTTTTAGTTTTTAACTTATTACTTATACTGCCTATCAAGGGGTTAGAAATATGAGAATTGCTGTTCTCATCAAAATTCTGTATGACATTGTGGCCGTTTAATGTTACAATTAAAAACACGTATTTTTAGATTCCAAGGATTCAATTAACTGTTTCTTTCTTTCTTTTTTAAATTATAAAATCTGCAGTCAACAACTGGTGGTTCTGCATCAATTGGAGATATTTTGGATGATGTTCTGTGTCAGAAATTTGGTAAAGATTGCTATGTACGATATGGTAGAGGGTATACACCATCAAAGAAGCAAGCTGCCTTAGACACATTTAATGACAGAGCAAGTGGAAAATTTGTCTTCTTGATTGAAAACCGTGCTTGTCTCCCTAGTGTTAAGCTTTCCTTAGTGGATACTATTATATTATTTGATAGTGACTGGGACCCACAAAATGACCTAAGAACCTTACAAAGGATGTCTATCAGCTCGCAGTTCAAGCAGTTAACAGTTTTCAGATTGTACTCATCATTCACTGTTGAAGAAAAGGTTTTAATGCTTGCAAAACAAGGTATAGCTCTCGACAGCAATATGCAGTTGATTAACCAGAGTACTTGTCACACCCTGCTAAAATGGGGTGCCTCCTATCTGTTCAATAAGCTTGACGTCTTACATGGCAGTGGCACCTCAGTGTCTGCTGCAGACATCTCTGATGAGTCACTTCTAAGTGATGTAATATGTGAATTATCATCCCAATTGGTTTGTAGCAGTGGTGACACTGCTTGTCATGGATGGTCATTCATATTGAGAGTACAGCAAAATGGAGGGGAATATGCAAGGAACATTTTATTGCTAGGGGAAAGAGTTATGAAGAAATTGGACAATGGACCACATGCTTTTTCCTGGAGTGATCTCCTTAAAGCAAGGCATCCTCGATCAAAATTTTTGTCTGTTTCATCTCAAAGGATCAGGAAAACAGTCAAACATTTTGATCACATACTAAAAGAATCTGAATATGAAAATGATGCTATTATAAGAAAGAGGAGAAAAGTATCAAAAGATAATGTTGATCCCAATAGGAGGAAACTGTCCAAGGATAATGTTGATCCTGAGAGGAGGAAATTGTCCAAGGATAATGTTGATCCCAATAGGAGGAAAGTGTCTAAGGATATTGTTGATCCCAAGAGGAGGGAAGTTTCCAAGGATAATGTTGATCCTGGGAGGAGGAAAGTGTCCAAGGATAATGTTGATCCCAATAGGAGGAAAGTGTCCAAGGATAATGTTGATCCCAATAGGAGGAAAGTGTCCAAGGATAATGTTGATCCCAATAGGAGGAAAGTATCGAAGGATATTGTTGACCCCAAGAGGAGGAAAGTTTCCAAGGATAATGTTGATCCCAAGAGGAGGAAAGTGTCCAAGGATATTGTTGATACACAGAGGAGGAAAGTGTCAACGGATGTTGTTGATCCTAAGACTAGGAAGGTGTCCAAAGATATTATTGATGCGAAGAGGAGGGGAGTGTCCAAGGAATTTGTTGATTCCAAGAGCAGAAAAGTGTCGAAGGATATTGTTGATTCCAAATATCTGAAAACAAGTTTGAAGAACAAGAAGAATCTAAGTGCTGTCAATGAGGCAAGCAAAATGGATGGTACTGGTTAATTTCTTCAACTTTTATAGTCTTTTATTTATTTCTTCATGCACACTGTTTACATACAAACCGTTAATCTTTTTCATCGCAAGAGTTTGGGGGGGGGGGATTCTAAAAGCTGCGTGCTGCTGCTTATTCATTTTCATGCCCACAGGTAATATTGATGGCCTGTCCAAGGTACTCGATTCCAAAGTGCATCTTTTGACCTCTGAAATCACAAGAGCAGCTGCAGTAAACGTGCAATTGTCAGAACAAAAGAAACTGCTTGACATGCCAAAGAGCAATGAGTTCATACCAAAGCCAGATATATCAGGTCTCTGCAATGTTCTACATCTTCCGGTAGGGTCTCGATACATACTTCATTAACTTTTGCTTGAACACACGTTTTTTTGGTCAAGCCTTTCACAGAAGTTGACTTTAGTCTAAATCAAGGCTGTCATTTATTTTTTTTCTGCCGACATGGTAATATTGAGATTTTGCTAGCCAAAATCATCAACGACTTAGCAAAATTACAGGGTAGAAAGTAATTACAAACCCATATATATGAATTCATAAGGCAGCAAGACAAAGCCAAACTCCCTTGGGATAGAGATCACAACGAACCAACCTTATAAGAACAACAACTTCATCAACAGTAAAACGAATTTTCAAAGAACTTCCAAGTTCCAGTTAAAACTCAAAACTTCAACTCCATACCATAAAACTTCTAAACATTTATATTTCTCAAAATTCAAAAACTGTAATCCATACCACTATCTGGAAGCCTCGCTCAATCAGTAAAATGAACCTCAAATTTGAACTCTGTAGACCCAAAAAACTTGGAAACCCTGTTTGGAATGTTAAAAACTGAATCAGGCCCGTAAACGGCTACAGTATGGCTTGGATTGTCTTAGGCAACAGCTTGAACTGGCACATTCGATAGTGGCTTAGCTCAGTCAACTAAATTCTGGTTACTATCTTCAGTGGTATAACCAATCAGAAAGTTCTGATTCCAGTGGTGCAGCTATTTGTACTAAAATTCATCCTGAAGGTGATGGTCAATGAGGCTTTGTAGATAGGATGAACTTGAGATTCCAATCATGGTGAAGAGATCACCGGAGGAACTAGACATGTTGCCAGATAAGTGAGCGCTTACAGGAAACAAACACAACCACTAATGTTGGCAGGGAATGGGTTGGATTATTGATAGAGCAAGAAAAGAAATAGAAAGAACAGTGGTAAAGACCAACTACAGACACAGGAAGGAGAATTATCTGGCAGTGAACAACCACAAAAGAGAGGAAAAAACGAAGGACATGAAACTAGGGGAGTTCCAGGTTTTGGGAACTATGCAACGGAAATGGGGCATAGGTCATGGCAGATGTTACCATTCTGAATCTGATAGTATGTTGAAAATCAAGAGCATTAGGGAGAGAGAAAGGAAAAACATAGAGATGGAAAACAGAAAGAAGATAGTGTATTAATAATTACTTAGAATAGTTCAGTTCAAAATACTGACCTTATACCCCATATCCCATTTATTTATTTATATTAATAATCTAGCTCAAGTGCAAGTGTAGTAAAGCCAGTAAAAGACCAGCCCAATAATACTCAGTGTACTTACACACTATAACTTAACATTACATTACCCTCTAGTAATTACAATTGGATTTGTCTCAAAAAGTTGTCAGTGATGGAGGAGGAATACTTATGTGCTCCATTTGGTTAGTTTTATTAATAAAAAAAGAGATTTTATTAGAAGGAAAGAATTTGAAAGGAGGATAATTTTTATTATTACTGGGCTTTTAAAGCACTGATTGCTAGGAAACAGTTAGTGCTACACAAGAATTGGATTATAATGATTCGATTATCTATGTAATAACTATTAACTGATGACATGTTTTAATGGTTGGACTATAATGATTATATTTAATAAAGCAAGAGTGTTTTTGAGACAGAAAGCTTTTCATGTTCATTTGATTTCAAATGCAGAAAAATGTCAAGGCTATTGCCATGAGGATTCTTGAGCACATATTCAAATATTACAACATTAATTGCCAAGAAGTTTCTACCATCCAGGCATTTGAAATGTCTGTGGTTAGTATTTGCTCTAGTTTTTTATATTAAATGACATAAGTAGCTGCTCACATGTTTGTTTTGATTCTGGATGAATCATTTTGCATCTTTTGAGAAAGAAAGAAGAAGCCGTTTGAACTGAGTTTTATTTTTTTTCTCCTGTCAGTTTTTTGAATTATTGCTAGCTTACCTATGTTTATTGGTTTGAGCTCATCAGTCATTCATAAAGCATATGTCTGACTAAAACAAGGGTTGGCCGGCAACAGTGAGTCCTTGAGCAAATGTTTTCTAGTTTGTACCTTTTTCTGGCCATACTTTTCACCTGTTTAGAATATGGAAAACTGTTGAGGAAAGTTGTTTGAATTATGAAAGTGTTGGCTGCTAAGATTAAGGTCATTGATTGAGTGATCAAATATTGTTCGTTGGGGGGTCTATTGAGGGCTGATTGATTGACAGAATATTCTCGTAATATCCCTCCTATATATGATCTGGTATAAATTGAGGTGTAAGTCAGGGTTGATTGATATAATGCTTCATCCTACAGCCTTTTTACTTTGTGTCTTGATCTCTTTCCTTTTCTCACACTTCCAAACCCTTATTTTCTCTTTAATTTTTCAACATGGTATCCAAGAGGTACCATCCACCTTGAAACTTAGGTCCTACACTAGCTTCCTTTAAAAAAAAAGAAAAAAAATTATATAAAAAAATTCCAGCAATCTCAAAGGAGGCTGAAGAGAAAATTCACATTGGAGTTCAAAACCCCTGTTGTGTCCAATCTGTTGCAGAAGGTGTTTTGGGTTGCACATTTGTTTGTCCATGCATGCTGTTGTTTATGTGAGTATCTATATGCTTGGATAATACTTGCTTTATTAAGTAAATATGATTTGTCTATAAGCATTATATGTTGTCTGATGAAATGTGCATCTCTTCAGTGTTGGTTAGCAGCTTCTTTGTTGAAACACAAGATTGATAGGAAAGATTCACTTGCACTTGCAAAACTGTACTTGAATTTCGATTGCAAGGAAGAGGAAGCCACTGATGTTTACTCTGTACTGCGGAAGTTTAAGAATGATTTTTCAAGTTGTTTACAAAATGGACTTTGTGTTGAGAAATGTAACATAAATGGTGCTTCAGACTCCAAGACACTTGAGCTGAAAGATTTGGCAGAGGAGAAGCAGAAGGGTTCTCAGAGTCCTCATGTTTCAAATCTTGTGGAATCTGCCACAAATGAACACGATCTTCAAAGAAAATCTCCCACAACAGTGCTATCTTCAGAAGACCAGACTTATACAGAAAAATTTCATAGCAGACCTTCTATGGCTCATGAAATTTGTATATCTCAGAAGACATCTGGTAGTTTGCCTGTGGAAGCTGATGCTATCTCCATGGAATCTGATGCAGAAGATGACAGAATGAATGCTATGACCTCAATAACAGCAGAAGTTTCATTCGTTGAGCACCAGAATAAGGTCCCTAATTCAAGTAATGATCCTCCTAATGTCAACCCTGTTGCAGGTTCTTTGGAAAGACAGAGTCCTGTTAGAAGTACAGAGATTGCACAGTCTGATGGCAAAGGTTCTGAAGATCCTCATATTTTAGTGAATGAAGTGGTTGCTGGTGACAATTCTATGAACATGTCAATTCATCCTGCACAACTTAACAGTGTTGAGACAGATGCTGTAACTTGTAATAGCACTGCTGTTCCCGAGGTCGGACAGTGTTACAGTGGAGTGAGTCCTGTATGTGGTGAATCAACTACTTTGGAGTTTGCTGAGACTACCTTACCATTTATGCAACCATCACATGCGAATTTGTGGCCATTGCCTCAGGTTAGTAAAATTGTTTTCAAGAAGCCTTTGGCTGCTATTCTTTAGTGTTTCTTGATAATCTTTATGCTGTTGCAACAAAGCAACAAACTCTGGTCAATTTCCTTTTGCTACTCTTCTATTAGTTTTGGGCATTGCAACAGATTTTAAAGTCATTCTGTGCTCCTCACCTGACAGGTTAAGTTTTTAGATTGGTTCTTTTACATCGTGCTAGTTTCTGGCCAAACATTTTAAAGTTCAATCCAGGTTATCCTTTTTCTTATATTTCTATTAGATGATAATGGTGGGCTTGGGCTTTGTCTACATGTCTAGCCTAATGGCCTCCACACTAGGAAGTGTGATAGAGATTTGGAAGTCATTCTTTGGCATGTAAAAGCTTCTACTATCAGGTCAAGTGTTTCTTCAACATGTAAAATGAAAAATAAATTTGGATGTATTACATAAATATTATAATTGAGAGGGATCTTTTCTTCTAACATCCACCTCATTAACTCTCTATGAACATAATCATATGCTTCCTTTAAACTAGAATCATATTTAGCTCTTTATCTTTCTTTCCATGAAAAGTCTCATAGAACCTAGCATAGAAGCAGTAGATTCATTATCTGACAATGGAGAAAAGCATATGATTTGACCTCTCCCTTCATTTTCTAAATAGTTGTGAGAATTTCTACATTTTGTTATGCATTGGCAACATATGTACAATTAACTGATGTGTATTCTGTTTAGTTCATCTATTACCAATCATACTATAGCATGTGGTTTATGATTGTTATGAGGACAACTAATAATCATGGCATTTTAATTTGGGGTGGTTTGAAACTATTTTCATCAGAAGGGTTCACACCTGCTACTTGTATCTTCCAGATGACTATGTCTGCTATTCCATCTTTTTTGGAGGACAATTCAGCTAGTGCAGTCATGCCTGCAGATAAATTTTTTTATCATAGTGGTGGATATCATTGCAGCATTCACGAGGCTGAAGTACTATTGCAAGCATCAAATGACCCAGTGGAACCAGTTAACTCTTCCTTTGTTTCACCTGTGACACAGCAACCCTCCACTAGTGTGCCCATGAATACAACACATGTTCCTCACAGTATCACTAATCCTAGATATATAAACAGTGATCCTTTTCAAGCTCACTTTCTGACATCTGAAATGCCCCACGTTGCATACCCAGACCCACTGGTAATTGAAATGGAGAGAATAGAAAAGGTGAACGAAGAAGCCTTAAAGATACATGAGAAAAAAGTATGAGTAACAATCAATTTCTTTCTTCTTCTTTTATCCTTTTAATATTCCTTTTCTGGATTCTGAGGCCTGCTATTTCTAGCTTACATTTTTTTCCTCTGTCAACCAGATATTGCAGCTCCAATCTGACTATAAAAAGGAGATTGAAAAGCTGGGTGAAAAGTACAGAATGTTGCTTCAGGATGTCAATACTGCAGTAGCACAGAAGAGAAAGGAACTTGAGACACAATGTAAAATAGTTCTTACGAATAAGATATTGGCCAATGTTTGGATGCATAAGCTTGATAGTTGCAGAAGAGCTGCAGCACATAGCACAGAACAAGGTATGGATCGTGCTTAAGGTTCACTTGTTTGTTGAACTCCTCGTGTGTTTGTTAAGTCTGTCAGCCATGATCATTGAGTCTGTTAATTATCCATTTATTATTTGACATCAATGGTTGTTGGGGACAGAAGAATAAATACTGATTAGGAAGATGAATCAACATTGAAGTGCCTGTATCATCTATTTCTCTCCGTAGGTATTTACCATCAGTACTGATTTGAGTTGAGTAATCACCAATCTCCTATCCAGAAGAATCCAAAGTCCAAAGTCTCCTAACTAGGTTTAAAAGTTAATTAGCCATCTTGATGGATTCATTTACTAGCTTATGGACCAATTGTTTTAAAACCAGAACATAATTCTTTTCAGGTGACTAAATTAGGCTCTCTTCCAAAATAATGAAGAGAGATTGGTATTACAATCATGAAAAGCACTTCTGATTTCATTGGTGGTGGAAGTAATCACCAATCATTTAGGTAGAGCTGATAGACTTTGCAAGGTGGGGGGCGTGGGGCTATTGGCACCTTTTTTTTGTCTATTTACACTCTCCTCTAATTTCTTCTAATACTAATTACTTTAAATTCCCTTATTAATAGTCTCATTTTTAAGTTGAATTTATTTTTATTATCACTTATCTATTTACACTCACTATTTTAATATTTATTCATCAATTGTTTAACAAATTAATTATAAAGAAAATTGCCCATCATTTGTCCTTTATTTTATGTGCAAAGATTGTGTGTTATTATGTTGTCAAATGTCAATTATCTTTCCAAATAAGAACCTCATTTTCCTTAGCCTATTGACTATTTTTATAAAAATTAAATTTAAATCAGTTCTTAAACAGGATAAATCCAATTGAGTATTTAGGTTATTGTAATTTTTGTTATTTAAGTTTGGTTAATTCATACTTTCGAATATGAAAAATAATGTTTTTATTCAATATTTATAATTCATAATTATTGATAAATATAAAAATATTTTTGAGTAAACACTCATTTTAGTCTCCCAAGTATATGAATGACTTTAATTTGTTTCTCTAAAAAAAAGTTGACATCAATTTAGTCCCTCAATAATGAAAAGTGACATCAAAATCGTTCTTTTGTATATGAACCATGAGATTAGTTAATAGAGCCTTTGATTGAAGGACTAAATTTTGTCACTTTCTATGATTGAGGGATTAGATTGATGTCAACTTTCTTTGCAGAGTCCAAGTGATGCCACTTTCTATGATTGAAGGACTAAATTAATGTCAACTTCCTTTTGGAGGACCAAATTGATGTTACCATATTTTTATACCTAAACAGCAGATTTATTGATGTGATGAATGTGCCTATGCATGCCTTCCATTATTGCTGTTTCATTCATATGCAATTCTTAATAGCTCTTCCTACTGAGTAGGCTTTCCCTCTGCAGTGCCAGTGCCTAGCTCCTCGAGTTCTCATGTTTCAAGTCACCATACGTCTCATATGCCTGCTCAAAGACTTGAGCAATGTACGGAATGTCCACCCATAATTCACCCATCTTTGTCCACTCCAATGGTGGTGGTTCATCCTTCAACAAACATTCCAGAGATCAGCCCAGTTAGAGCAGGCGTAATTCCCATGACTCAGTTCTGCAGAGATCTTCATGATGGCTGTGATATACTAGCCCTGGCCCCACCTCTTAGAGCCTCTGCAGCTGCCTCGTCTTATTCAATACCTCTCATGCCAAATCGATGTAGTGGAATATCAGATCAATTGCAATATCAGTGATAGAAAAACCCGGCTAAACGTACTGGCAGGATGTACAAAGCAAGTTCCCTGCTTTGATGAATTTGGTTTTTAAATTTTCAGCTACCTCACCCGCTGATATGAACTTTGTACCAAATTCTGAATTAGTATAGTCACTGGTGCAATGAATGTCAATAGCTTGCCTTCAAGATAGTGGACTTTGTACGAATCTTGAGGGATTTTATTTTGGGGGGGAGATGGGCGGTCATAGAGAGGGGTGTTACTATATTTTGGATAGCAGGTTGCAAGGAACAAATATCATGCAGAGTTTATAGAATGTGAATATAAAAAAAAAACACATTAAAAGTGAAGTATTTTTTGAACAATTTGGAGTTAAAAATAAACATTTGAAGAGTTGCAATTAATCCAAGCATTGGCATGGTTAAACCAATTATCTCGGGCGCTATTTTCAATATTACGAAATTTTAAAAAATTAAGGAAAAAAATAGCCCGCGCAAGTCACTAAATAAACCAGATGAATGAAATTGTAACCTCATGCCGCTCTTATTTAGCTTTATTATTGACAAAGAATACTAAAATGGACTGCCGAGGGTAGTTCATCAGTGTGCACTTATAGACTTCATTCCCTCTCAATGCAATTAAACTGCATTGATCAGCGAATATTTGAAGCGATGTTTGCCCGTTGCTTGTCTTTGGTTGCAAGGCCACATAATTAGATGAGATTTCCGTTGAGCTGAGGTAATCCTGATCTTCAGGAAAAACGAGGTAAAACAAATGGGAACTCGACTGAAAACAATATCATAAACAACAATTTCTTGCTGCCTCAAACAAAATTTAAAGATGATTACATATTGCTTTTGTAAATTCAGTTGTCTTTGAACTGCCACCAAGGTCTGCAGTTCGGTACTTCCCTTCTGCAATTGTGTTGAGGATGGCGTTTTGAATCTGGTCTGCTTTGTCATGGAGCTTCAAATGGCGCAACATTGTAACAGCACTCAGCAGCAAAGCAGTTGGATTTGCCAAGTTCTACGTAAATCCACAGGAAAATATGGTTAAGCAATAACAATATAGCTCAGAAGAACTGGTAATTTCAAAAGGAAAAGAGAACAGCCACATTATAAATAATAGTTTTTAGTAGAAAACAGCCACATTAAAAAAGCAACAAATACAAAAAATAAGGGGATCGAAATATTTCACAGTCTTATCATTAATTTCTATTTTGGTTTCCACTGTCTTGCCTATGTTTGCCAACCAATGCATCCAAAGATTGGTATTTTGGCATTCATTATAGAAGGACTCTGTTCAAGAAACTCAAATTTTCAAAACAAATGTTAAATTACCGCATTAGAACTATTCACTTGTTGCCGGGAAAGAACAGTGCTAAAGGATTATTAGAAAGACAAAAATGCTAAACAAATGACAAATCCCAGTGATCTTTGTCAAGAACAAACTCGCCTAAAAGCTTAGGCTGTTAAATGAAGTCATATGAAGGTTTTATATCTAACATGCCTCTTCACGCAAGAGCCTTTTAAGATTGAAGCGTGGACAATGCAAAGGCCCACTTACCTTGTGCTGAAACTCAAATTTTTTTATTAGAAGAATGGGGACAACAAAGATCGAATTCTAGACCACTTAGTCATAGAGACTTTAATACCATGTCAATAACTAACTCTCCTAAAAGCTTAAGCTGATACGTGAAGTCTCATAAATGGTTTTATATTTAACAACCTTCAAATGACTGGATCCCTGTATAGATGGCATAATCAATATACCTCCAAGATTTAGGCACAGCTTCAACTCTCGTAATTTAATTTTGTTCCTCACGTCTTATCAGCCCCGACATTTTAGGAACATTTTTTCCTTAAAATATTTGTGACATGCAGCATTTTATATAAGTATAAAGATCTTGTGTATATTTATAATATCTATAACTAATACTGCACAGATGTTGAACGTTAGGTACAAAAGGAAAAAACTACCCATTTCGAGCAGCCACATTAATTGTGTGATAGTGTTTCAACTTTCAATTAATCCTATAGCTTCAATCCTGATCAGGAAGGTGTCAAAAGATTGCACTTTAGTTTTATTCAATGCTGTCGCATTATTGGGCACAAGCATGAAACAAGTTCTCGGATTAATTCATATTCCACGATAACAAGGTGAAACTAACAGTTGAGGAGAGATGATAGAAGGTTGGAAAATACTTTCCACAGCTCACCTTTCCAGCAATATCAGGTGCTGAACCATGTACAGCCTCAGCAAGTGCAATACCTCCCTCACCAATGTTGCAGCTGCAAAAGATATAAAATGCTGTCCGATGATATAGTTTTGACCTTCTACATTTATTTGACTAAAACAGAAAAATACCTTGGTGTCAAGCCCAATCCCCCAACCAAGCCAGCACAAAGGTCACTGATAATATCGCCATAGAGGTTAGGCATCACTAATACATCAAAATGTGCAGGATTCTTCACAAGCTGCGGATGGGCAAAAAATTAACCAGTATCATTCCTTTTCTGATACTCAAAAAGAATTTACAAATGCAATTGTATCACGCATTTAGTTCACCAATATTCATATAGGGAGATCCCATACCATCATGCAGCAATTGTCAATGACAACTTCCTCATATTTTATCTCTGGATATTCTCTGCAACCTCACGACAACACTAAAAGTAATTCAAAATAAAAGGTTAATATTAGGATTCATGAATAAAATTCGAGGCCAAATATTTATACACATTTGCATGTATTGATGGACCTTGATATAGAAAGAAGGAATGTTGGAATGTATGAATATTATTCCTTGAATATTTCTGTACAGAGAAGGTTACAATATATATAGGCTAAAGCTATTAATTGCTATCCTAAAAATAAAGAAGAAAAATCAGCCCTAATAAAAACAAGAATAAGAAACGTATCTGTACATATCTGATATTAATGTTAATATATTACAACACTCCCCCTCAAGCTGGTGAGTGAATATCAATCATTCCCAGCTTGCAAGTAAGACTTTGAAATCGCTCTGTGGGAAGCCCCTTGGTGAAGACATCTGCTAATTGGTGCTCTGAAGGGACGTACTCTGTAGTTATAAGGCCATCATCTAATTTTTCCTTGATAAAATGACGATCAATCTCTATATGCTTTGTCCGATCATGTTGAACCGGGTTGTGAGCAATGCTGATTGCCGACTTGTTATCACAAAGTAACCTCATAGGAGCTTCATACTTTATCCTGAGATCATCGAGTATGATTCTCATCCATAACAGTTCACAAATTCCTTGTGCCATAGCTCGAAATTCAGCCTCTGCACTTAACCTTGCGACCACATTCTGTTTCTTACTTCTCCAAGTCACCAAGTTTCCTCCTAAAAACATGCAAGTAACACGAGGTAGACCGCCCTTTGTCGACAACCGACCCTAAGCATAATCAGATCTCTGTATAGGTTTCAATGGTCAATGTTTGTTCTTTCCGAAATAGAAGTCCTCTTCCCGGGTTTGTCTTCAAATACTGAAGAATTCTATTCACAGCTAGCATATGTCTCTCACGAGGATCATGCATGAACTGGCTAACCACACTGACAGCATAGGCTATGTCAGGTCTGGTGTGAGACAAATATATCAGTTTTCCCACAAGTCTCTGATATTGTGTCTTATCCACCCTTGGGCTCTCCTCATTGTTTCCAATCCTGTGATTTTGTTCAATAGCGCCCCGTGGTTTTGCAACCTAGCTTACTGTTTCCTTGAGAAGATCCAGACATATTTCCTTTGGGAAATAAAGATGCCTTGTTTGGAATAGGCAACCTCTATCCCAAGGAAGTACTTGACTTCCCAAGTCCTTCATTTCAAAGCGTTGCTAATTTTTCTTTTAAGACTGTTTTCAACCTCATCATCACCACCGATGATCATGTCATCAACATAAACCAGAAAAGTGTAAGTTTGCCTTCTTTGGAATGTTTTATAAAGAGGGTATGATCTCCCTGGCTCTGCCTATAACCTAAGGACACCATAGTATTGGTGAACCTCCCAAACCAAGCACGAGGAGGCGCTTGAGTCCATATAAGGCCTTCCTTAACTTGCACACCATATTCCCTCCACAGGTAGGTCCATATCCTGGTGGAATGTCCATATATACTTCCTCTTCCAAATTCCCATGGAGAAAAGCATTTTTAATATCAAATTGGTGCAAGTCCCATCCAAAGTGTCTTTCAAGGAGAGAATGATCGAGGTGTGTTCATCTTTGCTTCTTGGGGCAAATGTTTCCTCATAATCAATCCCATATGTCCGAGTATACCATTTTGCAACCAGCCTTGCTTTGTACTGTCTAGAGTACCATCGACCGATATTTCACCGTGTAAATCCATCCGCACCCAACTATCCTTTTGTCCTTCGGCTTCTGACAATTTCCCTGTGTCTCATTCTTGTTTAAAGCACTCATTTCTTCATGCATGGCTTGAACCCAATTCTTATCCATTAATGCTTCTTGTCTTGAAGTAGGGACTCTGGTAGAATCTATTATTGAAATAAAACTCCGATGCTTGATAGGTTTTTAGTGGACACATACTGAGATATGGGGTATTTTGCACAAGTTCTTCTGGCTTTTCTTAAGGCTATTGGCAAGTCATCAGGGTTAGGTTCACAAATATCCTGTAAAGAATTATTCAAAGGCTCGAATCGGGAATGCTTACCTCGGTTCGGGCGATCAAGCTTGTTGGACCAGGGTGGGTTTTTTCCGATAATACACGCTTATCGATCTTTAGGTGTCTCCGAAGTACCGGAAGATGATGCCACATCCTTTATCGAGGAGGATAGATGACTCATGAGATTCAACCGGAAGAGGAACAAAAGATGACTCAAGAGACTCGGTTCTTGACCACTCTCCGCCCGAAGCCGAGGACGAAGGTGAAAAGACTCGGACTCATGAAAAGTGACATCCATGGAGACATAGACACGACGACTTTGAGGATGATAACATTTGTACCCCTTTTTGTCCGGTGCATACCCTATGAAGATTAGGATCCAACTTACCACGATATTGACTATGGATATGAACAAAGGCAACACACCAAAGACACGACACAGAGATTCTTCATGGTAAGAACGGAAGGGAAGAAGGAAGTCATGACTTGCACAAGACTAAGACCATCCAAGACACGGGAGGGCAATCTGTTTATCAAGTATGCGGCGATTAAGACAGCTTCCCCCAATAAGACTTAGTGAGACGTACATTTGGAATAAAAGAGCTCTTGCAATTTCTAGGAGATGACGGTTCTTTCTTTTCGCAACCCCATTTTGTTGGGAGTATCAACACAAGTTAACTCATGTAACACACCATGTTCTTTAAGGAATTTTGTGAAATGTTGATTCACATATTCCTTGCCATTATCGATCGTAACTAGTTTTATAGATTTTCCAAACTGGGTTTGAACCATGCGATAGAAATTCAAGAATATTTGAAATACTTGATTTATCCTTCATAAGAAATATCCATGTGACCCTAGTAAGTCATCAATAAATGAAACAAACCATTTTGCACCAGATATATTAGAATTAGAAGAAGGTCCCCACACATCAGAATGAATAAGATCAAAAGGTTCAATACTTTTATTATTATTTGGAGAAAAAGTTGTGCGATGGTGTTTCGCAAATGACAAACATCACAAAGAAAAGACTCAACAGACTCATTGGTAAACAATTGCGGAAATAAAGATCTAAGAAGCGAAAGGAGGATGACCAAGGCGTTTATGGTGAAGCCATATCTGAGATGCACAGCGGAACTTGTCGCATGATTGGATGTGGACATCATCGGACTAGTACGACCATGAGGCCGATGTAGAACATATAACCCTCCTTGTTCCTTAGCAACCCCAATCGTCCTCCTCGTAGTAAGATCACCGAAACACACAATGAGAGGGAAAGAAAGTTTAAATCTGTGGTAAGTTTTATGAATAGAAATAAGGTTATTAGACAAATGAGGACATGAAGCACATTATGTAAAGGAAGGGAAGGGTGAAGTGAAATAGTACCACATCCTAAAAACAGGGACATGGGATCCACTATTGTGATGTGATGCTTACGCAGATAATTTAGAGTAAGTGAAAAAATATGAGGGATGAGGGTCATATGATCAGTAGCACCAGAGTCAATAATCCAGAGATCCTCAGATACAGTACTAGAAACATTAAAGGAAAAAGAGCTTAAATTCTTACCAGTCATGGTTAGAGAACAAGTGTCAGAAGGCTTACTCATAGAGTCCAAGAGAGTGCGCAAACGATCCAACTCGGTTTTACTAAGCGCCGGAATGGCCTCCCCAGATAGTGGTGCTGAAACCTCTTCACCCTCAATAACCAAGTCGGACACTGTTTGATTAACTTGCCTTTGTTGACTGCCTTTAAAACCCCCAGAGCGACCAAGAACCTTATCTCTGCCATGGAGTTTAAAACAAGTGTCCTTAGTGTGACCAGACTTCTTGCAAAAGGACACCAGCGCTCGTCACGTTTGAGACGACTTCCAAGAAGATGAGCCTGGCCTTTCGGATGATAACCCACCAATAGGACCTTTGCCTGGCCAAAGCAGAACCATCACTAGGAATTACCATTATTCAACATGACCGCTCGACGACTCTCTTCTTCCCCCTAACTGGCGTGTAGAACACCTCGGAGAGAGAAGGAAGTTTGTCCTTACCTAAAATCGAACCCGAATAGGATCATACTCGAGTAATTCAACCCAGAGAGAAACTTAAGACCCGTCCACGCTCAATAAACTTGGTTAAAGTAGAATAATCCTCAGTGCATTTCATCTTGAGATCCTGGTTTTGATCCAGTTCAATCCATAAACCATTCAGAGTACCATAATAATCAGTGACAGAAAGAGATCATTGCTTGGTATTAAAAATGGTGTTTTCTAAATCATCACACGCAGCAATATCTTGTTTCATAGAATAGGTTTGACTCAAACTATCCCAAATTTAGTAAGTAAAAAACATACAATTCTTACTGATATCAGGTGTCATAGAGTTCCATAGCCAAGTCATAATCAAAGAATCTCCATCATCCCAAATGCCAAACTGTGGGTCATCGGCCTTCGGAGGATCCCCAACAATGTGCGACAACTTCCGACGACCCTTGAGAGTGGTGCGAATAACCTGGGCCCATTGGAGATAATTCTTACCATTGAGGTGATAAGTAGAGTGTAACACCGGAAGATCATGGGGATTCGGGGCTGCAACGGCCACCACCGAGGGCGTTGGAACGACAAAATGAGGCGGCGTATTGATGGTGGAGGACCGGGTGTCTCATCGTAGACATGCGGTTGGACCCGAAAATGGTCAAAAAGTAACGGGAAGAGCCGACGAGCGAACGGCGGTGGTCGCGCGGTGAACGGCGGTCGGAGAGGGCGGCGCGTGGCTCCCACGCGCGTCTGCATGTGCGGCGAGGTGGCGGCGCGTGGTGATCGGTTTGGGATGGGCCTTTCGGTGGTGGCCGCAAACAAGCCGACAAGCGATCCGGCGGTGGTGGTGAGGCAAAAAAAGGCGGCGACATGTGGTGGTGGTGGTGGTACTAGCCAAAGAATAAGGCCGCAAAGGAAGGAGGAGACAGCAATAGAAGGCCGCTCAAAACGAAGAAAAAAAACAAAGGCAAGCCCTAGAACGACCTTGCGATACCATATAGAAAGAAGGAATGTTGGAATGTATGAATATTATTCCTTGAATATTTCTGTACAGAGAAGGTTACAATATATATAGGCTAAAGCTATTAATTGCTATCCTAAAAATAAGGGAGAAAAATCAGCCCTAATAAAAACAAGAATAAGAAACGTATCTGTACATATCTGATATTAATGTTAATATATTACAACACTTGAGGAAAAGACCATCAGTCTTTTGCATAATGTTGGCTTTGTGTATAGCAGACACCCTCTCTCTTGCATGTGCCTTGGCATAGTGAAAAGCATACTCAGCCACCCTTAAACTTGCTTGACGTGTAATGATTTTGAGACTTTCTACTACACCTCTCACAACCTGTCAACCAAAAAAGGAAGTTGTTCAAAATTATATCAATCAGAAGTTCCATGATAGTATGTAACATAAATTGCTGGGAAACTTACCTGATGTTCAAGTCCACTGTACTCCCCTTCCGTATTTTCACGGATAGTGATAAGATTTACATTGTCATACCGAGTTTTGTAGCCAGTAAGGCTGTAGCAAGGTCGAACATTGGCATACAAGTTAAGTTCTTTTCTTAGAGTAAGGTTTAATGAACGATGCCCTTTTCCAATAGGAGTGGCCATAGGCCCTTTCAAGCCAACCCCATTTCACCTTACTGATTCCAAACTTTCCCATGTTAAAAAGCTCTGTGTTCTAGGGTCAATTTGATCCCCAACGTAGAACTCTTCCCATTCTATTGGAACTTCAGCAGCTTTGAATACCTAATTAATAATTGACAGAGCATTACATTAAATTCAACAAAACAAGTCAATTTTTATGAATATACAATCATGCATAACAGGAAACATACATAGCAAAAGAAATGAGGAAGAATAAAATAAAGCATTGATCACTTTCAGCTGCAACCAAAAGGAGATAAGGAGTGCAAAACAGATTCCACGGCCATGGCAAAGTAAGAAAAGTAAAACAGACCAATAGACCCAGAATATAAAGTAATTAATAGACTCCAAGGGATGGAAAGAGCAAACAATTGAAGTTATTAAGAGAAAGAACTTTCTACTGACATAGAATACACTAAGAAGAATACAAAATAATTTACCAAGTAGAATAAATTGCTATAGATATAAAACCATTATTGGGCCTTCACCTAACAACTTAAGCTTTTAGGTGAGTTGGTCATTAAAATGGTATTAGAGCCTCTATAACCAAATGATCATAAGTTCGATCCTTGCTGCCCTCATTCTTCATAATTAAATTAAATAGGGTCAAGTGGGCTTATGCACGCTTCAAGCCCAAAGGGCTCTAGCATTAGGGGGCATGTTAGAGATATAAAACCATCTAGGCCTCCATCTAATAGCTTAAGCTTTTAGGAGAGTTAGTCCTTGACATAAAATGAAATAGCTATTTCAAGTATAGCTTAAATAGTTAAATTGCTAGAGATTAAAAGCACCAAACAAAAACCAGAAACAAGATTAAACTTGAGCTTATTAATGAATGATCTGTTAACTTCAATGGAAAAATGAATGGAAGCCAGATGATGAGCAATACATATCAAGACAGTTTTATGCACTGAAACACAAAATTGGCCAGAAGGATTTAGACTAAACTCAAATTCGAAAACAATAATATGATCGTTTTCATTAAAAACAAGCTTATATATTTATTTTTTTTGGGAGGGGGGGGAGTAACTATAAACTAATACTCTTTTTTTTTTCTTGATAAAAATAAACTAATACTCTTTTGAATAAATATAACGTCACGAATGGAAAAAATGCCATATAAACATGTAAAAAGTTTGTCCAGGACAATGGCCTATGTCAAAGACCAATAAAATAACAACTTTATCTTTATTTTTAAGTTTTTGCTCTTGCGAATATATGGATCCAAAACCCATATACATGTCTACACTAGCACATCACACAAGCCACGGCTATGCTGTTGCCATAACAGCTCCCCTCACAGCATCATCTTGTAACTTTATCGTGATATAAATTTGTTTACTGCCACTTTCTATTTATTGATAGTATGAAACCATACAAACTGAAGGCAATGTAGCTTGAAGATGGCATCACAAATGGCATGCTAAGAATTTACATCCTGGATAATTATATATTTGCAAGCAAACTATGAACTGATCCATCCCTCTCGTTTTTTATTCAAGTTTAATCAAATTAGGCATTTACCATTTGCAAAAGAATGACCTGCTCTGGAAGCATCCTGGTTTGTAAAGCAATATTTTTGTCTTCAAAGTTCAAACTATTCCCACTCACAAAATAACATTGAGATTGAGGGAGCAGAAAAAATGTTACCAAATAAATAAAAAAATGAAAGAAAGAAAACAGTCTTGTTTGGTGAAACAATCATTAAAAATCGTTCATCATTTTCTGTAAAATTGCTTTCTCGATAAAAATCGTTACTTGAAAACATTATTATCCAAGGATCAAGTTATTTTTCTGTAAAAACAAAGGGACCATAAGTCAAATTATCACGCTCGTTTGAAATAGAATAATATCCATGCATCGATGCAAAGTGCAGCCAAACAGAAATGCAAGATTAAAGATTTATATAACAACTGAACAATAAATAAATCAAAATATTCCAAATTGCAGGCATTAGAAACAAAAAGTGCAGCTCGAGCAGGATGAATGCAGAACTGAATGAATTTCCACATTGAAAAATAAACCATGCCATGGATTTTATGGAAGCGGAGAAATAGGGCGTGGAATCAACGCAAGGCAAGGGAGGAAGAGAAAAGAAGGAGGAACCTGCTTGACGGAATCGGCGATCTCGGGACCAATACCGTCGCCGGGGAAAAGAGTGGCTCTGATCGGAGTGGACACGGAAGAGAAAGCCCTAGGAGTATGGTTCGCCACACACCGCCTTCCCAGTCCCAAGCTTCGTCTTAACACCTCACAACCCATACGCTCACAAAGGCCACCACCACCCTCTACTCACTCTCTCTAGTCTCTCTCTCAGACACCCAAATTATTTCTTTTTTTAATTACTTTTTACTATTCTGATTTTTTTTATGTTTTTTATATTATTTTTTATTATTAATCATATCACTTTTTTTTAATTTTTTTTCTCAATTAATATAATCACTAAAAAAATAGTGTGAAAAATAATGTTTAAAGAAAATTTTTATTTTATTATTCTTCTTCTTCATGTAACTAGCTAAAAAAACAAAAAATTCCATAAACTTAATATATTATATTTAAGTACACTAAACTAATAAAGTATTAATACATTAGTGAATATAATATTTATTTAATAAAAATCAATAATATATTAAAATTTATTTGTTTAAGTTTTTTTCCCATTATTTTTTTTTTTTGCTCTGAAAAAAATGAAAAAAGAAAAAAATAAACTAAACAAATAATATTTTAAGTTGAATACATTAGATTTATATAAAAAAATGTTTATAAATCATTTTTTCCATAAATTCTTTTTTATATTATTTTTAAATATTATGATTAAGTAAGAAAAAATAATAAAAAAATAATATAATTAATAATATATAAATAATATAAAAAGTGATGTAAAAAAAATAAAAAAATCAAAATTGTTATATAAATGTGCAAAAAATATAACCTATTCATATGTATATATTTTTTAAAAAATGGCCTAATCTAAAGTGACAATGTGCTACCCTATAACATTTTCTTAATTTTTACTTTTTTTTTACTTTTTCTTCTTACGTTGCAGCTGGAATAATACAGTGGGGTTAGAGTTAGGGATTTAATTTATACGCACGATTAGTGTAAAAAGTTTATATAATCAATTATATTATATATTATTATATTATTAAAAATATTTAATTCAGAGAATTTTATAATAACTATCTCAAAAGTCATATAAATAATAATACATAATTTAGATTATGATATTAATATGCCGGAGAATTTTATTAACCAAACCAAGATATATATATATATATATATATTCAAGTTTAATTAAAAAATTATTTTTTTGACTCGATAACTTGGCACTTTGGGAGAATAACATGTGACAAATTTTAAAATTAAATTTATTATGTTTAGTTCTGTAAACCTAGCTCACATAACTCTAACATTTGCTTGTAAATTATCAGTAAAAGATTTAATATTCTTTAACAAAATATTTATATTTTTATTCTCTTTTCTCTTTGGTCACTTAGTCGGGACTTCTTAGGCACCTCAATAAAAAGTTTTATTCCATGGTGGAGTCTCTCCTAGACACTAATAAGGTTTAGTAAAAAAAAATTATGTTTAAGGTTAATGGTAAAACTTTGGTTTTTTGTTTTTTCTTTTGGAATGTAGTAAGTTTAGGGTGAGGAAAAACTCTTTTTGTTACAAGATTAGGGCATACTACCAATATTAGTAATGGTTTATATTTATAGTAAGATTACAAATCACTTATTAATAAAAATCCCTTGACTCTGACCCAAATAATGTTGTTATCATAAGTAAAATATCGACCAGTTGTTGACTCCGGTTGGCAATATAATTTGGCTATTAAAATAACTAATTTGATTATCATAGTAAAAAGTTTAGACGAAACTCATCTTATGTGATCTTATTTTTATAATAAACAAGTAAATATATATTTATTATTAAATTTTGTAAGTGAAGATTATGATGTATTTTAAATTAAATAAAAAATAAATATATTTTTACTTACTCATTTTAATACATGCTTACTTTAAAAAAGCATTTTTTCAAAAAGTTTACCTATTTTTTTAAATGATCAAACTTGAATAATTGCCGTAATAATTCTGAATAATAAAATTTATTTTCAGATTTTTAATTACAATTCTTCCTAGTCTTTTGTCATCTTCGTCATTAAAAAAAAAAATCCTTACAACTTGCAGTGGTTCAGGACTAAGCGTCAAACTACAGAATTTGTTGCTTAATGTGACAACTAAAATGAGGTTGATGAGATAATCTAAACTGTAGAGGCATAGTAAAGTATGTGTTTGATAATCAGACAAAAAGAAATTAACGATTTAAATTTTTATAAAATACAAACACACACACATATATATATATAATAAATCGGGAATATGTAAAGACTTATTCTCATATTTTTTTAATCAAGATTATCACTTTATAATTTTTATTTTACCTAGCATAGTACACCGTAAAAGTCTCTTTTTAAGTTTTAAGGCTGAAAAAGATTTTCAAGAAAAAGGCCACGTATTATATTGGCACCCAAAGCTATGGCAAACAACTGAAATTCCATTACAATATGTTATAAGAGAAAACAAAGAAAACATTTCGAAAAGTAACTGGTTGAACTAACAAATTGGAAGTGGAGCACCGTTCCACTCCCCAAGGCATTCCAGAAGAGGATCAATAATTTTTCCCTGGCACATTGCAGTGAATAATTTGTCACACTCTTCACCTGGTGACCTGACCTTTTCTCCAGTTAGCAACCCAGTCCCCAACTCCTCTCTCACAAACTTGTACAATGGGTAAGATCTGCATTCATTGATCTTGTTTGGAAGTGCTGGATTGCCACTCTCATATGCAGCCCTTGCACTTTCAACCTCCTTTGGCAAGAGAGCCTTCAACTCATCCTCAAATGTTGCAATCTTCTGAAAGATTGATGTGTTCAAGCTCTTCTCATTGTCTCCATTTACTAATGCATGATCCACAAGCACTTGCCTTAGTTTTTGCATCAAAGGGTATGTAGCGCTGCATGGGTCATCGATATAGGCAAATACATGCTCCCTGTCAACCACCTTCAACAAATCTTTCTCACAAAATCTGGAAGGATGGAGTTCTCCATTGACACCTGTGGTAAGAGTCCTCTTGGAAACTTGGCTTACGGTGTTCTTGACCGTGTTCTTCAAATTCTCCTCCAAATGCCTCAAGTCAATAGCTTGGCAAAGTGCAATCAAGAACGTAGAAGACATGAGCTTTAGGATCTCAATAGCTTCGTTTGTTTTTCTAGATGAAATCAAACCCAAAGAGTTTACATCTTGGTTGTGTTGCTCAGCACTTTGGACATGGCTTGTTACTGGATTCGCAAGATATTGGAGTTCAGAGCAATAAGAAGCCATGGCAATTTCAGCTCCCTTAAAACCATAATCCAAGCTGGGGTTTCTACTGGCAGTGAGATTTGAAGGTAACCCATTATTGTAAAAATCATTGACAAGCTCAGAGAATTGAGCAAACATAAGTTTGCCAATTGATGCAAGAGCTAAACGTGTGTTGTCCATAGACACTCCAATAGGAGTTCCCTGGAAATTACCACCATGCAAGGCCTTATTTCTTGAAACATCAATCAAAGGGTTGTCATTAACAGAGTTAATCTCTCTCTCGATTGACTTGGTTGAGAATCGGATCACTTCAATCAGAGGACCAAGCCATTGCGGTGAAGTTCTAAGGGCATAACGATCTTGTTTTGGCTTCTGTAGAGGATCCATCTCGTGCAACTTCTTAGCTGCTTTTATGTAGGAACTTCCATCCAAAATGTGTTCCATAATAGCAGCAGCCTCAATTTGGCCAGGGTGGTGCTTCAGCTTATGTGTCAAATGGTCAGTAAATTCGGGTTTCCCTTGCATCACTTCGGCAAAAATAGCTGATAGAACTTCAGATAGGACAGCTAATATGTTTGCCTCAAAGAGAACAATAGAAGCTAAGCCAGAACCAACGGCAGTGCCATTAACAAGGGCAAGACCTTCCTTGGGCTGCAATTCAAAGAACTCAGAATTGATGCCAGCCAATTGGAAAGCTTCTTGGGCATTAAGTACCTCTCCGGAGGGTCCAATAGCTTTGGAGTTGGGTCGGCCAGTTAGCAAACCGGCTATGTAGGAAAGAGGCACAAGATCCCCAGAGGCTGTGATGGTACCACGAAGTGGTAAACATGGGGTGATGTTGTTGTTAAGGAGCTTTGTGATGGCTTCTAAGATTTCAAATCTAATGCCTGAGTACCCTTGAAGAAGAGTGTTGATTCTCACTAGCATGGCTGCTCTGGTTGCAGAGTGTGGCAGTGTGTGGCTTGACTCTGTTCCATTGCCAAATATTCCAGCGTTCAAAAACCTGAGGAAGAACAACAAGAATTAGGCATTTTTGTTTAAAATTGTTAATCATAAACCAAGTCCATCTAGGAGAAAGCATGCAGCATATGCTTATAATAATTTTTGTAAAACACTAAAATACAAATGAATTGAGATAAATAAGTAGAGTAAATGGGGAATCCGTCCCACGGGTACTAATTTAGCAGTTTAAAATTTATATCATTTTAACTTTCTAAAAAAAAAATTGTGTAATAATCATTTTCCAATTTATGATTGTAGTTAGGTAAGGAATTTTCTAAAAGCCGTTAAACTTAAAATAAATAAAACAAAATTAGAAAATGATACGAAGAGGAATAAGTGTTTATCATAAATTAAGTTTTTTTCACGTTTTTTATTAATATGAGAGAGATATATTATAAGAGAAAAAAATACAAATTTTATTATAATAGAACTTATTAATATTCATGTAAGATTAATCAATCATATTTTTATATTTTTCTACCATAATGTGACATTATCGTCTTAGTTAGTAAATCATCGTCCGTTTATCATAAGAAGGGAAAATTTCTTGCGTAGTAAGTATCAAACATTGTTACGAGTTCGGACTTAAGAAGGTGGGTCAAAGTCAAACATTGTTCGTTAAGATGGTAAATTGGTAATAATGGTCTACAATGGATGCAGTCACCTAACCCGCGTCACGTGCAATTCTTGTCCAGTTGTCCCTAACTTCCAAACCAGTAGGCCGCTAATCAGTTAACTAAGTCCACTCGACCGTTTCAACTCGGTACCCTTTTTTTGTAGTTTGTGGTCGATTTTCAACTCAGTACCCTGAGTAAACAAAGGTGGCACCGCGACAGTGGCCACTGACGAGTGGGTAGGTGTGGCCGTTGAGTCGTGGGTGTTTTTTCTTTCTTTTTTTGCCCTTTTGTTATTATCAAAATATTATTTTTGCATTTTTTTTAAATTTTCTTTTATATTTAAATTTTAATTGGAGAAAAGGTTTTTTTCCCCTCTTTTTTCTATAAAAAGTATAAAATAGAAATATACAAATTCGTGTAAGAATTTGTTATTATTATTGCTTCTCTGACACTTTTTGATTTGCTGCCAAATCATGTTTGTTCGTTATCCCCATCCCAATAAACGATTAAACCTACGTTTTTTTTACTATTAATTTTTTGAATTTATTAATGTAAAAAAATGATATTATTACTTAATTATTTTCTCTTATCCATTATAATTGCCAATTTGGTGTAAAACACAAGAATTAAGAAATACAAAATCAAGTTTTAATTGTAATTTCTTTTTATTAAGTTACTCTTATTCAATTTTAATTAATTACTCAATTTTATTATATTTCTCTAATTTTTATAAATAATTGAGATTATTAAAATATAAGAATATAGATGAAAAAATAATTAATATTTTATTAATATGCAAAAATATCACTTATAATAAATTAATTTTTTTTTATCAAAATAACACTTAAAATGGATCAAACAGAGTATAAGAGAGCATATATATTTAAAAATATTTTAGTGATATAATACTTGTTATTTATTTACAAAATGTATAAATATTTACATAAATAATGTGTTAATTTAAGTATTATCGGAAGTTAGATTATACATAATTTCAGTACTACTACTACTACTACGGTAAGCCAACTCATTTATACATCTTTTCTTAATTATGAAAATCTATGAATAATGAACATATACTTTAAGTTCTCTAAAACATTATTAGGTGGTAATTATTTATCACGTGGTTAAGTTAAATAACCCAGCAGCACCCAATTAATCATGACTCATGAAAAGATGGAAAGGCATGTTTATGAATATGATTGGATTCAACAAGTGCAACACACAGATAGAATAGAAGATATATATGTTGAGTTGAGTTACCTGATGAGCTCTTTCTGCAAAGCACCACCTTGCTTGGTTCGGCGGTGGGAGGTGGCACCAAAGCCAGTGGTGACACCATAGCTGTCAGTGCCGTTGTTCATGCTATTCATCACCCAATCACTGCTGGCCTTCACGCCACCCCTAGCTGACTCCGACAGCTCCACCCTAACGCCTTGGTCGTGCCCGGCAATGGCAGCCACCTGAGAGATTGTCAGTGTCTCGCCGCCGACCCGGACTACCGGTTTCCGGTACTCCGCCACCATGCGCTTCACCTCGTCCAGGTGGCTCCCTTTTAGTGACTCAGCGGCCACACCCCAATTGAGTGGATCACTGCCAGCAGTAGTAGTAGTACAAGTGCTAGTCAAGCAGAAGGAGCCATTTTGGTTTTGGTGTTGGCCATTGGTCACGGTGATTGGTTCCATGTTAATGAACTATATTACAAGTTCAATAATCTATGTGGTTGTGGTGGTGTGCGTGGAAATGTGAGAAAATGCAAACAAAAATAGAGCTCAAGTTTTTGAGTAAGAGAGAGAGAGAGAGAGATTATTAAAGAGTATAAGGAAATCTTTGAGGAGTTGTGGATTTCCTGAGAGGTGAAGGAAGAGTGATTAGGCATTATATAGAACTTGGTTTGGGGACTTTTCTAACCAAATGTGTTGTTTTTTGTTTTTTATTTTTGGTTTGAGTCATGCTTGGGGTTTGGTAGGTGGGCATAAGGGGATAGCAGCGAGCCACAGGCAGCACAAGGGGGTTGGTTGAAAATTAATTAGGGCCGTATAATTGTGCCTCCACATCGAGCGGCTATGATCTTGCAACGTGGAATTTTATGATCATTATTCGAGCTCCTCGGTAGTTTGGTGTGATTTCGCCAAATAGCGATGTTCACTGTTGTGTCATCTTTGACAGCTTTTTGCATAAGTTACATTTATAATAAGTATGGTGAATATAATTTGTAAATTAAAGAGGAGTGTTGAAATAGTATTTAGGTTTATTGTATAGATTAATTAAATTATAATTAAATTATGTAATTATAATAATTAAGATTTTTTTTGTAATTTTTGTATTTATTATAATAATTTTATATAATTCAATCTATGTTATGTAATTCAGACACATAATTTTTTTTATATATCTCTCTCTTTTCTTTTTTTTAACACGATAAAATGTAGTTGAATTAGTTTGGTTTTATTTTTTGTAAAAAAATTTAGTCATCTTAAACCAAACCAATCCAAACAAGATCGGTTTGGTTTAGATCGAATCTTCATATGTTCTTGTTTCTTTTTATTTTTATTTTTAAAAAAATTTATGAGCAACACCTAAAAATCACCAAAATTAGCATATATGAAGCGGAAATACAACACCCAAAATCACTAATCAAATTCCTAATTTCAATCTAAAACTAAACCAAATACTAACCATCGTCGACACTAGAAGACCAAAAGTTCACAAAAATTGTACAACAATGGGTGAAGTCGTTGCAGGCTTCGCCGCCGTGAGTCACTGGACCATCAAACGTCATTATAGGTTTCTGCATCGCAAGGACATTGTCACAACAGCTAATAGCCTCTCCATCAAACGATCGTCCCTTCCCAGATTGTCGCAGTCGTAGTCGCAGGTCATCCCATTCCCATATCGTTGCAACTCGTTGACGTCGTCTTGTTGCAATTGCAGGCCGTTGGTAGCAGTTTGCCAATGTCGCACTTGGTCAAGTAGTGACAGCTCAACAAATAGGTACTCTAGGGCACGAGGGTCTCTAAAGTTAAAATGAGTAAATGAGGTTGTAGGAGAAACTTCTCATCCTCAATGAATGAAACACATAGTATTAGGCATTATTACTATTGGATTTATGGGAGTCCAACAATCACCTTAGGACTCGCATGTACGTATGGGCATACATTAATGAAGCTTGACAGCTCAGCTTGCCGATATGTCATGTCCGCGCTATAAAGTCCCTCATACCTGCAGCGGTTATAGACGCAAGGCTATGTGTTACCAGTATAAGAAAATAAAGTTACGCCCTAACTAATAGGTATAGTTGTTGGCCTAGTGATAAGCACTTAATCATAACAAGTGGTTTTAGAATAAGGTTGCAAGTTCGAGTCCTCCGAGTGTCGCTAGAGGAGGAGATTGTTGGATTTATAAGAGTTCATTAATCACCTTAAGATTCGTATGTACGTATGTGCGTACATTAAGGGAGTTTAACAGTCCAGTCTGCCGATATTTCATGTGTGTGCTGCGAAACCTCTCATGTCCGCCCGCAATACGTTATAGACGTAGGGCTATGCGCTATCATTATAAAGAAATAAAGTTATGTTCTAACTAATAACTATAATTTTTAGTCTAGTAAGAAGTATTTGATCTTAGCAATTAAAAAAAATGATTGAGTCTACAAGGTGAATAATCAGTCTCAAGTTCAAAAATAATGAATCTAAAAAACCGAATTAATAGAGATCAATTTTAGTCAAATTTTACTTGATTAGATCTAATTATCTGAACTAGTCCAAACCAATTAAATTGGTTTGAATTAGATTGTCAGGTTCATCAGGTAGATCAGTAGATGCAATCCGATAAACACCTATCACTGTACCAAATGTACCAAACGAAACGAGATAGTTGGTGAACGGTGCAAGGAAGAAGTTATGATTGAAGTAGAAACGTCATGCATATTCTTATTTAAAAAGGCCACTGATCTATTTAAAGTAAATTTGCCTTTTACGGTGATAGGGCAAAGGATTTAATATTTTTAAGTATATAATATCTTCATTACGTTATAATCTTCTTATAAAAATAGTAATATAACATATTTAGAATAACGAAATATAAATTTAGTTATCAGTTTATCACCCAGTAGCTTTGATCTCAAGTCGCTTTGACTATCTCATTTTTGAATACCTAGTTGGCACACCAAATAAAATTAAATCACATATAATATAAGTTATTCTATTCGATCTCATAGAATGATTTTTGCACATATAATATAGTATAAACTTATTTAATACGATTATTTTAGAGTTTAATTTCAATGCAATGTTAGCATATATATAATATTTTACATCATCAACTAATCATATATATGTTATCACACATGTAATTTTTGAGATAATTATTGTAATAGTCAAATATTTTTCATGACGTAACAATACATAATTAAATGATAATGTAAAACTTTTTTATTAATTGTACATTCAAATTAAATTTTTAATTTTATTTCATATTTTTCAAATAATTCTATCCTGTCTAAACATGTAGGATAAGATCGAATAAGATTAAATGTTTAAACATGTAGTCCATTACAATTTTTTTTGGTGCATAGTCCGTCACAAAAAAATATTAATTGGATTCCTCAAAATCTCGAATTCGTAATATTTTAATCCTTCCATGAAGACTAATTTACACATTATTTTACATTTATTATTTGTATGGAAGAATTAGAATATTGGTAATCTAAACTTTGAGAATCAATAAAATTACTTTGTAAGAGACCAAATTGATGATGAATGTGTTTTTCATATATTAAAATGAAGTTTTACTTTGAAAAAATTTTTGTTTGAGCAAATATTTATCTATATTAATAGGTATTCGTTAGGGGCCCACCTATAAGTCTCGTTAGGGGTCTTTCACCAAGTCCACAAAGGTGGGTTTTAGAACATATAAAAAAAAAATAGGTATTCATATTTTTTTTAAGAAATTAATAAGTATTTAACAAAGTTAATTATACATTAAAAAATGAACGGTATAAAAATATTAATTAATTTCTTATTTTAATTACATCCAATCATTTTTATTACTTTTCCCTATGATATTCTAGGGTTTATCTAAGAAGTACTTTAACTGAACTTGTTAAGTATCGAAAATAATATGTTTTAAATAAAAAAATAAAGTATTTAATATATTGTAAACTTAGAAAGTATTATTTTTACTTAAAACCTACTACTTTTAATTATTTAACAAGTGTTCTTAGGATTTTTTTAGCGAAATCCTATATTCTATCTTATACACCAGATAAGTTCTCTAGTTTAGACTGACTAAATAGTTTTTTAAGTTTCTCATAATATCTCCTCATTATAGATGAGAGATTAATCTTCTAAAATATAATTAAGTGTTTAAACAAAAATATTTTTTAATAATATTATTTTTATATACATAAATCTTGATATCAAATCTAATAAATACCCTTATCACTGAACCAAATGGACCAAACGAAATAAAATAGTTGGTGAACGAATAAGTTACGATTGAATTAGAAACGTCACGCTTATTCTTATTTAAAAAGGCCACTGATCTATTTAATGTAAAATTGCCTTTTATGGTGTTAGGGCAAAGGATTTAATATTTTTTGAGCATATAATATTTTCATTACGTTATAATCTTCTTATAAAAGTAGTAATATAACATATTTAGAATAACAAAATATAGATTTAAAAGTTATCAGTTTATCACCCAGTAGCTTTGATCTCAAGTCGCTTTCTAACTATCTCATCTTTGAATACCTAGTTGGCACACCAAATAAAATCAAATCATATATGATATAAGTTATTCTATTGGACCTCATAGAATGATTTTTACACATATAATGTAGTATAAACTTATTTAATACGATTACTTTTAGAGTTTAATTTCAATGCATTGTTAGAATAAATTTTTTTTTATACTATCAATTAATCATATATATATTATTATATATATGACTTTTGAAATAGTTATTGTGATAATTAAATATGTTTTATGATGTAATAATATATAATTAAATAATAATGTAAAAAAAAATTAATGACTATACATTCAAATTAAATCTTTAATTTTATTTCATATTTCTCAAATAATTCTATCCGGTCTAAACATGCTGGATAAGATCGAATAAGAATAAAAGGTTTAACATGTAGTCCTTTATAATTTTTTTTCTTTTGGTGCATAGTCCTTGACAAAATTTTATTAATTGGATTCCTCAAAATCTCGAATTCATAATATTTTAATCATTCCATGAAGACTAATTTACACATTATTCACATTTATTATTTGTATGGAAGAATTAGAATATTGGTAATCTAAACTTTGAGAGTCAATAAAATTACATTGTAAGAGACCAAATTGATAATGAATGTATTTTTCATATATTAAAATGAAGTTTTACTTTAAAAAAAATTGTTTAAGTAAATATTTATCTATATTAATAAGTATTCATTAGGGGGTAGGCCTCATTGGGGATCTTTCGCCATGTCCAGAAGGTAGGTTCTAAACCTTAGAAAAAATAGGTGTTCAATTTTTTTTTTAAGAAATAGGCATTTAATAAAGTTAATTATACATTAAAAAATGAGCGGTATAAAAATATTAATTATTTTCTTATTTTAATTATATCCAGTCATTTTTATTACTTTACCCTATGATATTTTAGGGTTTATCTATCAAGTACTTTAACTGAACTTGTTAAGGATTGAAAATAATATGTTTTAAATGAAAAATAAAGTATTTAATATATTGTAAACTTATAAAGTTTTATTTTTATTTAAAACCTACTACTTTTAATTATTTAACTAGTGCTCTTAAGACATTTTTTAGCAAAACCCGATATTCTATCTTATACTCTAGATAAGTTATTTAGTTTAGACTGACTAAATTTTTTTTAGTTTCCCAAAATACCTTCTCAACCAATAGATGATAGATTAATCTTCTGAGATATGGTCATGTGCTTAAGTGGGGCTTCCAATGGTGTTAATTTTATACATATGAATATCGAAATCGAACTCAGAATCACATGGTTAAGCAGGGACACCTTCCAATGATATTATTTTTATACATATAAATTTTAAAATCGAACATAAAATCACATACTTAGGAAACTCACACCCCTTCCACTCTCGAACCAACACGTGTCACGACTAACTAAATAGTTAACACATAACAACTGAGCTATAGACAATAGAAAAGAAAGGTTAACAATCTTCTTGTTTGATTTTTATAGAACAGTAGCATGATAAGATTGATAAATCAGGGCGTTTTTGTCGTAATATAGCTTTTTATTTATTTATTGTTTTAGGGTACCTTCAGATTATGTACCAAAATAAGCTTATTTTACAACATGTTCAAAAGTCGTCATTGGTGATGGTGACTTTTGACTTGTGTAATATTTTTTATAATAAGTAGTTCAGAAGCTGTCATGGGTGATGGTGGTTTTTGACTTGTGTATTTATTTATATTTTTTATTAATTAGCTTAGAAATCGCTATGACTGATGGTGGTTTTCAAATATTATATTAAAAAATTACATTTTGTTCACAAAAGTCGTCATTCATGAGGGCGACTTTTATGCAAGTAATATAACAAAAAATGCTTATAGAAACCGTCATCATTTATGATGATTTTGTAGAAGATAAAATTAAAAGAGGAAGAATATATTGCATAACATGCTTCTGAATACATTTCGCTATGTGCTGCATGACTTAATTGACTACTTACTATTGCATTACATGCATTTGCACAAGTTTCATTATGAGATTCTTTGAATTATTATGTGCATGATGTAATATCATCTCTAACCTATTAGCCTTAATGATGATTATAGTAGTTTATTAACATTTGTGTGAGTCATCTGATAATTTGTGTTATTTTTTGAGTTAGTTTGAGCATAATACTCTAACATAGGACATGAAAAATAACTCAGAAATTAGCATAGAATGCTTAAATAATGAAAATAAATAATATGAAAATTTTATTTTTAGGATATAAATAATTAGAATGAATTATGATAATTTTTGGAGAATTAAATAAATTATTTTGGTATTTTTAATAAATAAACTAAGTGTTTAAAGACCAAAATTAAATAAAAGAGTAGTTCAAAAAATTATAAAAATTTGTAAAACTATTAAATAGAGGATGAAATTTATTTTAAAAATGATTATGGGTTAAGGTGATACATGTAAATAAATACGAGTTAGAACAAATACGTATTAGTTACTTCTATAAAGTTATACTAATGAAAAGTAATAGAGTTTAAGTGATAGTTAATAGTATATAAAAAATTATGGAATGATGAGTATAACGATTAAATGAAGTTCTAAAATTGTCTATCATACTTATGAAAGATAGTAAATTCGTTAATGGAAAATCAAAGTATCCCTAATAGATACAACACTTTCAGTTAATCATAAAAGTCAAACAAAGTATCCTTTCAAAAGTATGCTATACGGTAAATTCTCTCCCTTTTAATTTTATCTTCTACAAAATCGTCATGAATGATGACATTTTCTATGAGCATTTTATTTTTTGTTTAATTTATTACATGCATAAAAGTCGCACTCATGGATGGTGACTTTTGTGAACAAATTGTTATTTAAAAAAAATATATATATATATATATATATATATATAATGTTTAAAAATCACCATAAATCATGACGACTTCTAAGTTGCTTAACAAAAAATACAAATAAATATACAAGTTAAAATTTGTTATCATCTATGACGATTTTTGAACTACTTAAAAAATATATACAAGTTAAAAGCTGACATCACCTATGGTGACTTCTAAACATGTTATAAAATAAGTCTATTTTGGTACATAATCTAAAATGTATCCTAAAACGATAAATAAATTTTAAAAAAGCTATATTATGATAAAAAAAGCCACAAATCAGTGGTTATATTTATTTTTATTAGATAAAAAATGCATATCATTACACAAGTAGTATTTTTTCGGTTTAAATAGTTTTTAAATTTTATATTATTGTTTATTTAAACATAAAATTCATTTTATTATTTAACATCACCGTTAAAAAAAAGACTAATGTCTCATAAAGATAATATCATATATCATATTTAAAATTTAAAAGTCAACCGATATAATTCTTTCCATTTTTTTTAGAATAATCTTAGAATCCTCTAAATTATGGGTCATATGTGTAAGGAACGACTATGAAAAAATGAATAGAACAGTAAAAGAATTCTAAATAACACTCTTTGCACTAGTATTATTAAACAGTGTGAGTTTAATACAAGGGAAAGTAGCAAATCAGTAAGTCTCGAATTGCATAATGTAGAGGTACAAAGTAAAGAATAACCAGAGGAAGAAGAAATCCAGAGAAAGGAAGAGTAAGAGAGAGAGATAGCAGCACAATTCACACATTTCACACTCCCTCATTCCCTTACTCAGATCCTATATGCACTAGCTCAATGCACGTAATCAGTTAGCCTTGAATTAGTTACTCTCAACCTAGAACTTCTCCTCCACTCTTGAATTTTCAAATCTTTGGTCGTGTGGCTTACAACATCAGCTTTGATGACGTGTCCCTAGTCACCTGCATTTGCCACTTCATCCTCCAACCTGCCTTCCACATCAGCAAGCTTCCTAACGTTACTCCCCCTATTAAGACAAACCTTGTCCTCAAGGTCTAAGTCTGAGAAATTTTCCTGCGAGGCTTCTACATCTTCCTAAGTAGCTTCAGCAGCAGTTAAGCCTTCCCATTGAATCAGTAATTGTGGAGTCTGCTGAGTACCCCATAGTATAGTTCTGGATTACAACACTTTAATTAGTTGCAAAACTAGACCTTTTTCCTTAGTAATCAAGGGTAATGGAATAAACTGATGTGTATGATCTCCTTTATACAACTTTAACAAGGAAATATGGAATACTGGGTGAATTTTTGCAGTAGGGGGTAAGAGCAACTTGTAAGCCACTAGACCAACTTTTTCAATGACAGGGAAATGACTAAAATATCTCAAGCTAAGCTTCTGATTTTTCCTTAGAGCAATTGAGTGTTGCCTGTATGGTTGTAGTTTGATTAATACCAAATCACCCACTTTGACTTGTACATCTTTTCTTTTCTTATCAGCCTACAACTTCATTTGTTGTTGAGCTTTCAGTAAATTGGCTTTTAGTTGAGTCAGTAAAGAGTCTCTTTGTTGCAATAATTGTTGTAAAGAAGAAGGGTCCTTGAGTCTGAATTGTACTTAGTTAAGGCTAGTGGCTCTCTTCCATACACAGTCTGGAAGGGTGTTATGCCCAAACTGAAATGAAAGGATGTATTATACTAGAATTCAACCAAAGGTAATGATTTAAACCAGGACTTTGGGTTATGAAAAGCAAAACATCTTAAGTACATCTCCAGGCATTGATTTAAAGCTTCTGACTGTCCATCACTCTATGGATGCAGAACTCATAGCCAAGGTAGTTCCATACAATTTAAACAAGTGTTGCTAAAAAGAACTTGTGAAAACCTTGTCCCTGTCAGGCACAATTGTTTTTGGTATCCCATGAAGCTTAACAATATTGCTCATTAAAATTTCAGCTACTTGTTTGCTAGAGTAATATGATTTTAAAGCAAAAAAATGGGCATACTTTGACAATTTATCCACCACTACGAGGATGACAATATAACCAAATAAAAAGGGTAGACCTTTGATAAAATCCATAGCGAGGTCCTCCCAAATCTGATTAGGTATAGGCAGGGGTTGTAGAAGACCAGTTGGCATAGAAGTTTCAGTTTTGGTCTGCTGACACATTTGGCACTGTTGCACAAATTGTTTGATATCAACTTTCTTTCCCTTCCAATAAATTTGTTGTGTAATTCTAGTCATAGTTCAAGTTATTCCAGCATGTCCTCTTATAAGGGAAGCATAGTACTCGATTAAAATTTGTTGAATCAATATTAATTTGTTAGGCACAACCAATTTGCCTTTCTAGTATAATAACTTGTCATGCAATGCATAATTAAGGTCTGGTGGTTTATTTGTTTCACACAATTTTCTTAGTTCACCAAGATGTGAATATTCAATTATTGCTGTTTTCATTTCCTAAATTAAATTCCACTATGGTTCTTGTAACGCCCTTACTACTAACACTAAAGTGTATCCAAAATTACACCATAGTAATTAGTAGTAAGCACATCACTTAAAATTTTTAAATCATAATTTCATTGAGATACAAAAATATAAGCCTGGACAGGTGAATTAATATACATATACTGATAGAAGGTTTACACAAGAGTACATTATAGTACAATTATACACCGCATGCCTTCAAGGCATTAACTATACATCCTTAGTATAAAATTTAAATTCTAAAATAAACTACATCTTCTGCTTTTGTTTTTGTGCCGCATGATCTAAATCTTGGAATTATTATGGAATAAAAATATAGAAATCGGGTGAGAATACTAATTCTCAATAAGTTTATTGTGAAAATATGTCATCACAATAATTTTATCTGTTTTGGAGAAAAATAATTTTCTTGGAAATTCAATTTGAATATATATATATATATATATATATATATATATATATTATATATATATATATATATATATATATATATATATATATAGAAAGGTGACAAAAGTGTCAAATCTGATCCATTCTATTCCCGAAACAAAATTTCATTTATTAGTAGTTTTTCAAAAATATTCCTTATCAAATAATACAAATTTCAATCACAAATAATTTTAAGAAATGTCTCCAAATACAAATACTATGATATCATATTCATTCAATAATTCACATACTCATTCAAGTCACAATATGACATAAAAATTCAATTCCATCATTCATATACATATTCAAGTCATAATATAATATACCAATTCAATTTCATCTCAGTGCTCATTCAAATACTCATTCAAATACTCGTTTATCTCATAGAACCCATATCTCAAGCACCACAAGGGTGTGAGCCACCCATATGACTCGATTCCTATATACTCATGGTAGGGAGTGATTCAGGGCCTCACACTATGAGGGAATTAATACGCGATGATTTTATTGATACTATGAGGAATTTGTTCAAGAACATAGGATCTCCCTTCCTCACAAGAGGTCATCTCCAAAGTTCTAATAGAATTTCGAATACCCTGCCTTCATACACGATCGTCTCCAAAATCCATTATACTAAGTGAATTATAATTCACATAAAAAAACAGATGATACTAAGTGGGAAATCCTAGACTATTTACCTTCCCATTTAAGGATAATTGTCTAATTCTCATTATCAATTCAAATACATATTAATTAAGCAATGATTACTTAAGCATTCATTCAATACATCATACTGGCTCAACCTTAAAATCAAAGGGAGTATATCCTTAAATTCATACTAACATTGTTCAATTTTTGTATCACCAAAAAGCAATACCTTAGTAGTACACCTATAATTCACAATAAGTGTACAACATATTCATTCAATCATGAACTCTATACACATAAAGGTTTCTTTCCAAATAATCCCATACACTAAACATTCTATATTCAATCATTCCAAATGCACCAAGATTGTAATTCCAGAATTCAATCAATACTTAATTATGTCTCAAAAAGTTAAACTTGATGATATAGATCATGATTTAGGATTACATTATGTTTCCACAAGTCAAAGAACTATATTTCCTCAAAGCAAGCTGATGGTAATCGATTACACTATGTGGTAATTGATTACTATATGATTTAGAGGCTTGGTAATCGATTACCAAAGGTTGGTAATCGATTACGAGCCTGACAGAATCCTTGTAATCGATTACCAGATTTCTGTAATTGATTACATCATACCCAGAAACGTATTTCATAATTGTATAATTGATTACCAGTTCGTGATAAACGATTACAACCTGCTTTTATGCAGTAAACAGAGTCCTCAAGCTAAAGTAACCTAAACCAATCACATATACATAAAAAATAACAATATTATTTCATAAAAAAACAAGCCAAATAGATCATAATGTGATAAAACAAATATAGGTAAACTTCAAACCCATTTCATCCAAATACAATCCTTGGAGTTCATGTTCAAATTCAATATAAACTTTCAAGGGATTTCACTTTCACTCAAACAATCTCATTCATTTAGAAAAGAAATCATAAAAGGTAGGAAAACCAAGAAAATAAACATCCCCTGCCTTTCTCTATCCTTATTCCTTTGCATTTGTCTTTCTTCCTCTTTTCTTCTTAGTTTGATTCTTCCACCTTGGCCTCCATTTTCTTATTTCCTTTCTTCTCTTTGTTCTTCTCCTCTCTCTTTTTTGGTGATTTTTCAGCATACAGACACAAGAATGGAATGAGAGAGAGACAAGAAAAGTGAGAGAAAATGTTAAAAGATAAAGTCAACAAAGATAGAAAATGAGATAGCGGAGGTGGTGGACATATAAAAGGAGAGGAAAGATTAAAATTCAGCCTGAAACTTTATATCTCTTAAGGATGTTTCAACATTCCATTAATGAATTTTTCAACCTTCATTGGTATTACAAAAAATTCCAGGATTCTATTAATTTCTCAGTTTCTTCATTCATCAACTTTTCATATACACTTTTATCATTCACTAAGCTTCAATGTTATTTTCTAGGTTCAGTTAAACCTATGAAATGAAACTAGGAAGCTTAATAATGTTCCTTTTAACCTGTTTTCATCACCAGATTACTCTTCATCCTCTCTTTAGTATTTGCTCAAAGTTTTATAATTGTCTAAGCTACCTTCCTATTTAATTTGGCCTTTAGACATTCACTTAGTATAACTAAAAATGCTAAACTAACTCATTTGATACTTAAAAATTTATTACAACTCATTCCCATTGTTTATGCTTTAGAAATAAGTTTTCCTCATTTATTTCAATCATATCAATCATTTTAGCTAAATTATTAGCTATTCTTCACATTCAGTGTTATAGAATTAAACTCAAACTAATCCAAAATATTACCAAAATTATTATCCAACTTATACTTATAGTATTGAGTTTCTATAACCCTAATTAACATCTTTATAGTAAAGACGATGTTACAGTTCTTACTAAGCCATGAAGAATGATCTAGACAAGGCATCTACTGGTATGTTCTCTCTTCTTGGTTTATATTCAATTTTTAAGAATTTGGGCAGCCAAGCTTGCTTCTCAGGTGTTTGTAGTGACTGATCGGTGAGACTTTTCAAACTCTTTTGATTTGTCCTGATAATAAATAGGTGTCTCAAGAGATAATATCTAAATTTGGCCAATGATTCTGTAATAGAATATAATTCTCTAAAATTGGCTGACTGTATTTGCATTATAAGAGGTAGTTTCTTATAAAAATATGCAATAGGATGGTTGAATTGGCTTAAAACTACCCCAATACCTATCCCTGAAGCATCAGTTTCAAGTATGAAAAGGCTAGGAGAAATTGGATAAGGCCAGCACAGGAGCTTCAGTAATTGCCTTTTAACTGATCAAAGACTTGTATGGCTATGTCATTCCAACAAAAGCTATCATTCTTGAGCAAATTGGTGAGAGGGACTGCTATACATGCATAACTCTTGATAAATCTTTTGTAGTAGCCAGGTAAACCAAGGAATCCTCTTAGAGACTTAAGGGTAGTAGGCAGTGGCCAGTCCAAAACAGGTTGTACCTTGCTTCTATCCATTGCCACACCAGACCTTGCCATTGTATGTCCCAAGTAATCAACCTGTTTCAGCCCAAAAGTGCATTTTGACAATTTTGCATACAATGAGTGCTGTTGTAAAATAGATAAAACAACCTCCAAATGGTGCAAATGCTTTGGCCAAGATGTACCATATACTATAATGTCATCGAAAGAAAACTAGAACTGATTTTCTTAACAGCCTTTAAAAAATGTGATTCATCAAACTTTGGAAGGTTGCAGGGGCATTAATGAGCCCAAATGGCATGACCAGCCACTCATAATGACATTGATGAGTTCTAAAAATAGTTTTCTACCTATCTTCAGGTTTGACCAAAAATTGGCTTAACTTTAACAGGATTACTGTTCTCAAGTAGAGGAATGAAGTGATTCTGTGCTTTATCTAGAGGTAAGTCAAAAGGTTTGTCAAAAACCCGCCTGTAAATGTGTAGTAGCAATGCTAGTTCTGGTTCTATATCCATTGGAAAATCTAACAACTAATTTGTTGGAGTGTGAGGCTGTTGTAATTGAAAGGTAAACATTTATGAGATTGCACTAATTACTCGCATTCTCTTAATGTGATGCAAAGTTGCTTATGTAGGTAATTTGGGTTTCTCCCCGTGAAGAGTGATGAATTGACCATTTAAATAGAATTTAATGATCAATACTAAGTAGTTAGCTACATGTGGTCCAAGAGTAGCTGACCACGAGGCTCCCAAGATCAATTCTGCTCCAGCTATTGGTAAGAGATAAACAGGAAATTGAAGTATGTGACTTTGAATTCCAACTTTCAAGTCTCGAACCAATCCTTTAGCTATCACTGAATTTCCATTTCCAACTAGCACTTTAAATTGAGAGGCATGCTCAATAGGCAATTTCAAAAAGTGTGCCAACCTAGGTTGTAGAAAGTTGTCAGAACTGCCACTATCTAATAAAATCTGCAAAGTAACTCCATTGATTTGGCCCTGAAATTTCATAGTTCCCGTACCATTAGCACCCTTAAGTGCATTGTAAGAAAAATGATGGTCTAAGGCAACAGTGGTTTGGTCAAGTGGTTTAGGTTCAATATCAAGTTCATAATTATGGTATTCATCAATTTGTAGGATCATGAGGTTCTTATTAGGACACCTATGGTTAAATGAAAATTTTTCATCACAAGTATAACATAATCTTTTTTCTCTTTTGAGTTACATTTTAGCAAGTGACAGTTTTTTTTATATTTGGATATTTAGGTGGCTAGTTGAATGGTTTATAGGGAGGTGATGGTAATAAAGGAGGAATGGAGCTGTTTATTGTGAAGTGGTTTGTGTTTGAGGAATAATTCTTCTGTCTTTTGGTACTGGGTGGGTAGGTAGGTAGGTTTTGGTTTAGGTGCATACTTCTCTTCAAATAATCGAACCAAGGAGACAACTCTTAGTAGTGTAGTTGGAGTTTGCGCTAGCACATCTCTCTTAATATCAATTGTTAAACCATTGAGAAAGTAATCCAACAGGGCATCAGAGCTTAAACCATACACTCTATTGACCAAAGAAGTAAAGTCCACATAATAATCATTTATAGTCCCAGTTTGAGTCAATTTAAACAAAGTGGAACGGGGATACTCAAATGGGGAAGGACCAAATTCAAGCTCCAAAGCTCTTGTAAAACCAATTCAAGATTGTAATGAATTACTCTTGCTCATCATTTGGAACCAAGGGACTACTTCTTTGTCCAAATGAATCGTAGCTATAATCAATCTTTGCTTATCTAGAGTATTGTAATAATCAAAAAATTATTGCGCTTTGAAAATCCATTGCAACACATTAGTCCCATTGAATCTTGCAAAATTGAGCTTAACGTTCCTTACCTGAAATGGTTGAAAAACCACCTCATTCGAGCTTAAGCTTGAACCACCAATTGGTTTATTGTGGTCCCTTGCTTCCAGAGTTGCTTTAATCTTGTCAAAATGATCTAAGTACTTTACACGCTGTTTGGAGTACTCAGAATATCGTTTCTCCATCAATTCCAATAGCCTCTTCATATCAGCTTGCAGCTCCTTTAATCTCGTACTCTCAACCATGGTGGAAGAATGAGTGGAAGAATGAAAGCACCAAAATGTAAGGAATGACTATGAGAAAATGAATGGAACAGTAAAATAATTTTGAATAACATTCTCTGCACTAGTATTATGGAATAGTGTGAGTTTAATATAAGAGAAAGTGGCAAATCAGTAAGTCTCGAATAGCATAATGCAGAGGTATAAAGTAAAGAGTAACCAGAGAAAGAAGAAATCCAGAAAAAGGAATAGTAAGAGAGAGAAATAGTAGCATAATTCACACATTTCAAACCCCCTCAATTCCTTACTCTTATCCTATGCTCTAACTGATTACACGTAATCTGATAGCCTTACCCTATGTTTGGATGTTTTTTCATTAATGGAATGGAACGGAATAGGTAGGAATGGAATGGAAAGGAAAGGAATGGAATGGAACATAGTTTTCATTTTCTTTGTTTGGAAGTTTCATTAACGGAACGGAACGGAATTACCTATGTGTTCCTCTCATTCTCCATCAATTTTGAGGGGAACAAAAGTTAGGCATTTGAGGGGAAGAAGGGAGAAATGATTCCCCACGTGTTCTGTTCTATTCCTATGCATTTTAAAACTCCCAAATAAGGGAAGTTATTTCCGTTCCCCTCATTTCCTTTCCGTTTCTCTCGTTACCTATCATCCAAACATAGTGTTAAATTAGTTACTTTCAACCTAAAACTTCTCCTATACTCCTAAATTTGCGAAAGGAACATTGGCTTTGATGATGTGTCCCTAGTCACCTGCATTTGCCACTTCATCCTCCAACTTGTTTTCCACGTCAGCAAGCTTCCTAACAATGTGTCATTCGCAAAATGAGAAAATAGAGGCCGAAACGTGAAGCTTGTTTTGGAAAAAAAGGAGTGTGAACTTAAAAATAAAGCGTGGGAACGCATATATATGGATCACATGATAAGTAGGTATAGCTGATTCAATTGTACGATGGGAGTGGTGCAACTGTGATCATGTGGTTGCGAATTCAAGTCAAAGACTCAATGGACTGTCTGTTCTTTTTATTATTATTATGTATTATTATTTTTTCCCCTGGGTGTACCACACAGTTTTGGAAGTCTGTTCATTTCTGGCATCAAATAAAAAGATTAGTTGAAAAGGGACTTCAAAATAAACATCAGCCACCCCCTTTGAACGCTGACCCCTATCCAATGAAAGATTAGAATAATGAGAAAGTCCAATTTTATAATAGGAGCGGAAAGAAACAAGTCAGCAGCCGGCGAGATTGCATGTAATACGTAGCCTACAACACAATACAGTTGATCTTCGAGGTAGTTGCCACTTACCACATGCAATCACATCGATCCACTTTAAATAGGTCCACACCGACTATGCTCGTAAAGTCGTCAATGCAGTGACATATCTGCAGCAAGCGTCATGAAAAAAATTCAGAGTTCATCAATATCATGATATTTTCTTGTACCGAATCCCAATTGGAGTTACTTAATAAATTAGATATCCACGTGCCACGAGCTTAACGGTTAGAAATTGAAGCTGAGTCTTAGTAAAAAAATGAACTAAATGAGAATCATACAAGTGAGAAGATTGATTAATTTAATGTCTTAAATTTTTTGTTAAAATATGGTACTAAACTTACTTTTGTGGTTCACTTAACCTATTAATACATATCTTCTCGAATCCCCAATCTAAAAATGAGGGATGGTTTAGCTAGGATGACCATTGTAGACAGTAGTTAAAGCCCATGGAGCCTCTTGGTGGGCTTAGGCTTGGTAATCCCGTGATTGTTCGGAAAAAGTTTATGCTCGATAAAGTATATACTAATATTATGACTTACATTTGAGAAAAAAAAATATTAAAAATCTAAATGTGAGTGATGAAATCCACCTTAACAGAGATTAGACTAAGGGAGAATCATATTAAATGGAAAGATCCATATTTTTATTTTTCTGGTATATGGAAAGATTCATAAATATGCTTTAAGATTTTACATCTTGCTCTCAATTTTAAAAATTCAGGTTGTGGAAAGAGTCATTTATCCACTATCCAGTATTGTCAGTCCGTAGCTTTCTATACAGCATAACTTTGACTTCCACTTAACTAATTTCCACAAAGACTTAGTCATCTGAATTAAGAATGGTTAAGAGTGATTTAAATGCTATCTGTTTGATATATTTTGTTATGCTTTTAAGAAAGAAACCCGCTTAACTTTGTTGACCCAAAAGCAAGGACCAAGTTTATTAATTGCTATAAAAAAGCATAATGAAGAAAGGAAACATATATCTGGCCAAAAAAATTAATAATCATAGAACGCCAAGTGATTGAAAATTTTCAATGCGAAGAAAAACATATAGGATCAACGGAAGGATATTTCCATTTATTTCTTTCTACCCTTCGTCGAAAAAGGCAAAAATTAATGCAGGGAATTAAAACTCAAATATTTCTTCATTAATGACAATATATTTTAATGCAAAAATTTTCTTCTAGATTAATTAAAAAATAAATGAATATTATCGTTGGATTCCTACCTATAGCAATGTCTCATAACTGATGTCAAAATTAATGGATTTTACCATTATAGAGTTGGATCTCTTGGAGTCCCATTCTTGCGAATATTGATGGACAGTGAAGAGGAAAGATATAGATTGGCCTACCTAAGTTTGAGATGAATTTGTTTAGCTTTTGGGTTGCTCGCCTAACATAGGTGTAATTAGCAATGTTGGAAAAATAAGACTCAACCGACTCGTTCGATTGAAAAATTGGTGAAACGGTTATAAGTTTGATTAAATTAAATCACAAAATCAATCAGTTCAAAAATCGGTTGAATAGATTAAAAATCAGTAAAATTAGTAATAAATCAGTTTGAATCGGTTTTTTTTTAATTAAATATTTTTTCTTTAATAAACTTTTAATTCATTTAAAAATAATTTTTGAGTCAAATAAAAGTCAAATACCAAATTATAAAGACCCACGTATAACACTTAAAAAAGACATAAGAAAGTTTATTTTATCTTGACTTTTATATAAATTGTATGTTTGAATATTTTACTTAATATTTTATGTGTGACTTGTAAATGTGAATTTATCTTAAATTTTATATATATTATATACTTGAATATTTTACTTATTGTATAATGTGAGATTTTGAAACATTAAAGTAACATAATATAAAATATTAATACATTAATTTATTACATAATATATTATATAATATTAAAAATATATATTTAATTATCACCAGTTTGATTAGGTCAAACCAATGAACTATAAATTAATATCTTCACCAATTTAATAATTAATCTGATTTTAAAAACATTAATAACTACTAGAGGATTCTAATATGTTCATAAAAAAGTTTTGAGTATGCATGCTGTTAAAACCTCCCTCTTTAAATTAAGAACCAAGACTTCAAATTTTCTATTTGAGTTAGAAAAAAAAATCAACAATTATTATTCACTTTCAACTATGCCTTTACAATGCTTTCCAAATCCTATTTATACCATGACTTATAGCTAACTAAATAGAATTAACTAACTAACTAACTCAACGATTCCTATCTCATGCTCGATTAAATTTACTGGTAGTAACCAGTCGTTTGTATTTAATGGTTTTTATGTTTTGTTTCTTTAAGGTAAATGTTGTTATTTGCATTTTTATCCTAATTTTTATGTTTATTGCATTGTAGTACTTCAGTTTATAAATATTTTGTCCTATTTCGAAGTCAAAGTTACTTTTGTCCTAATTGAAAGTAGAAGTTAACATGAAACACAAGTGAGCCAAAGTGGAACAAAGAGGAAGGCAGAGGTGAGCGAATAACATTATCAAACAGCAATGGGGAAGTTGTGGAAATGTAATGAGACTTGGATAGTTTAAAGGCCAAGACCTGCGACAGATCCGACATTGTGTGTTGCTGATCTAACTATATACAACAAATAACTAACAATAACAATTATTATTAAAAAAATTAATATTATATTTGAATGATAAGTAATGAGAAGAATAAAAATAAAAATAAAGAGAACGAAAATAACTTTTTTTATTTGAGAATTTTAAAATATATGAAAAAAAACACAATATATGAGAAATTATTTTTTTCTCTTTTTTTCAAATGTTTAATTTTTATTTTCCTTAAAATTGAGGTGGAATAAGAGAACACATAAATAATAAAATTTTATTTTATTAATAAAATATTTAAATAAAAAATAAAAATTATGTTTATTTTTTTTTATTTTACTTCTACTTATTTTACTTTGTTTAATTAAAAAAAAATATCTAAACACAAAATGATCGTAAAAAAGGGACACACAGAAGTGGTACGAGATTGAGACGTACACGGCTGGATAACTAGTGGTACGAGATTTCATCTCTCTGTTTATTTTTATAATAAATGAATGGTTAGATTTAGATGGTGTATTCATGCTCCACTAATTTTTATTAGCATTTAAGGAGAGCTCGTAACTACTAGTATCTTTATTCTTGTTTGCGATAAGGTTTTTCCAAACTAATCATGGAGTCCAGTTTTAATAAGTGCCATACAAAGTTGTCATCCTTTATAGGCTTCAAGCTAGGAGGATATTTTGAGGCTAGTCTGAACGAGTGACATTAAGCCATAGGAAATCAACCAGTAGATGTATATTTGTTTGAAAATCTAGTTTGATGCTTAAATTCAACGATTTTAATACTAAAGATCAATTAACCATACTTATTTAATACTTATTACAAATAAATTAAATTTTAAAAAATAAACCATTCAATATTTCAGAGGTATGTAAATTTATTCTGCATTAGTACTTATTTTTTTCACTGAAAAGATATTTTTCATTAAACATAATCAAGAATGTCCAGATATGCAATAATTGACCAAATATGCAAAATAAGTAAACATGCAAGACTGCATTAGTAGTACTTTACTTATTAGATGATAACTGTTTATTTTAGTTTTCTTTTAATTTTTTTAAGTGTTCTTATTTGTTTAGCACGTATTCAAAACATTTAAAGTAAAATATTTTTAAAATACATAAATTTTTGTCATTAAAAAAATAAATTCTTAGTCGTAAAGTTATAGTGCTAATGATCTTATCAGTTAATGCACTCACCCAATGGACGTGCTGAGCTATTGGAGTATTGATTGATTATTATATGATTGAAACACGGAAATTATTATATGTATGGACTAAATTCTAGATTGAGAATTAATATTTATAAAAGAATAAAATTTCAAATTTAGCTCTAAATATTTTCATTTTAACTAAAAAATAAACTTAACTTTTAATTTAGTACACAAAGATGTAAACACAATGATATAGAGGAAGAATAGAAGATTTTTTTAATTATTATTTGTGTTATTAATTCAATTAATTTTTTAAAAATTTTAAACTAGTCAAATAACAAATGAAATGTGATTAATAAAAACTTAAAGAAAGGATTAAAGAGAATGGAGATTGAGAATTAATTTTAAAAAGAATAAAATTTAGCTCTAATTTTTTTTATTTTTTAAAAAATTTGTATTTATGTGTTATTAATTATTAAATAATAAAAATAACAAATGAAAGGTGATTAAAAAATTTTAATTGGAGTCAAAAAAATTTTAAAAAAATTTTATCGCACAAATATTATAATATATTAATTTTCAAGATTTATTATTTATAATAACAATAATAATAGTTTAACATGCAATATAAATTATATAACGTGAAATAATTCAAAATCAACATGTCTTATACAAACTCAAACAAGAGTTAAACTTTCAAATTTTAGACTCTGATATTTAAAAAAAGTTTTACCTAATTATTTTTTTTGAAAATTTCTTACTACACCACTTTGGTATGGAGCAACAAAATTTTTTTACTTCAAAAACATCTAAAAATTCTTCTTATTTTTAACTTAAAATTGTGTGATCAATTAAATATTAAAAAAACTAGAGTCTAGCCAGAATTCTTTATTAAATAAATAATGTAAGATAAATGCAATTATCTAATGCTAAGGTATCATAAAATGCAAGATAAGATAAAATACAATTGAGATAAAAAAAAAACTAAAACTAATTTTACGTAATCTACTAGAATCATGGAACCGAAATATCCTCATCACTACACACGTCCCTACGGGTAGAGCAAATTTGCAGAAGACAGGTTTTTCAATCTTGTGGGCTGTAGTCCGCTAAATCACCCACCAAAGTGTGGTTGTTGAATTTTTGCTATAGTTGTACTGAAGTTCGTCATCATGAGCTAGTAAAGAATACGTGGAAAACATTTACCAAAAAAAAGAATTCGGATTGTCTTCAGTAGGAATTGTCGACCAGCACCTTGCTATAGTATTTGAATTTTTTATTTTTTATTTAATAATCAATATTAAAAATATTAATTTAATATTAAAAATATTTTTAATATTAAAAAAAAAAAATAAATACGATGAGAAATAAAAAAACAAGCCTAGACAATCCGGATTAAAAAAGGATACGTGGAAAACAAGGGAAGGAAGTGATCCAACTAAAACATGCTTTACACTTTTTTCTTTTTTCTTTTTTACTGGAAAATATATGGTTTACACTTCGGTATAATTTAGTAAATTGATTTTGATATGATGATGGTGCAATTATAATAAAGTTTACTTTGTTTTTTCCTTCTTTATAAAACTTTTAGGATAAGTTTGATATTTCCTTTAAAATAATGGTAAAGATTCATTTGTATTAAAAATATATTTCTGAGATTTGCACTCTCAATTTCAAGGGACTACCAAACTAGTTCTTTGAACAAAAAAAAAAAAGTGCACACAAGGACAGATAACTACACCACAGAAACGAGATATCTTCGAGAATGGTTGTCAAGTAACTTTGATCACAGAAGAATGTTATTTTTTTTTTCTTCACTAAAACACATAAAAATATAGAGAAGGATAAAGTTATTCTGATGTAAGATTTGATATACTTATATTATTTAATATTTTTTATAAAATATAATTTTTATCGATCAAATTATTAAATTATAAAAATCTAACACTTTAATTATTTGTGTTAAATTTAAAAAAAAATATCGATAAAATATAATAAAGTAATTCTTATTTTTATATATTTTAAAAATATATATTACATTAATCTTAACGTATATCAATAAATTACTAAATGATATTAGATTAATATAAAATTTTATAGATATAATTTAAATGATAGAAACTTTTAATCCAATGATAGATTTAGTAAAAAAATTATTTAATAAAAAATTATTTAATAGTGTAAGAGTGACTTTGATTTATATCGGTATAATTTGATCTCTTTTCAAAATATGAGAAGGGATCAAGTTACATCGATATAAGACTTGACATACTTATACCACCTAATAATTTTTTATAAAATGTGATTTTTATTGATAAACCGTTAAATTATAAATATCTAATATCTTGATCATTTGTATCAAATCTTAAAAAATATATATCAATAATAATGTAATCAAGTGATTCTTATTTTTATATATTTCAAAATATATATTACGTTAATCTTAACGTATATCAATAAACTACTAAATGATATTAGATTAATGTAAAATTTTATAAATATAATTTATATGATAAAAATTTTTAATCCAATGATAAATTTAGTGAAAAAATTATTTAATAAATAATTATTTAATAATATAAAAGTAACTTTGACTTACATTTGATATAACTTGATTTTTTTTTATATATATATTTTTCTTTTAGATAAATTCATATATAATTAAAAATTTATTCAAATAAAAATAATACTTTAAAGGTGCTAGTTGATAAAAATCTTTATATTTGATTGTGAAATTCTAAAATCAAATTTCGTTTTCATCTATTTACTTCAGATAAACAATGTTTAATATGGTCTCTCCCTCCGTAAGTGTAGCATACATTGGTGTGTGAGTTAATTACTGACTGAAATGTTAGTGTGTGAGTTAATTACTTATTAAAATCTATAAAATTTCTAATCATCTATTATTTAATAATAATAATAATAATACTTTACTCTAATCTCATGACATAGTTGACTTCGGCTTTGGTTTTTTTTTTTTTTTTAAGGGCAGGGCTTCAAATCATATCAATTACCTACCAATACTTGATTTGTTTTTTAGGGTCCACGAATTTGACAATAGAGAACTACCAAAAATTTTCCCACTTTCCATTGCATTATTTTAAAAAACAATGATGTAATATTTTCTATAAACATCAGTTTGCTTTAAAAAAAAAAAAACCTTCATCCGAAGTATAATTAAATCAAAAGTGAATATGTAAAGAAAGAAATAATTAAGAAGCCCGCATCAATTCTTTTACGCAATTAAAAAGAACTCGGATATTAATCTTCAAATTGAAAGTTTTAATATAAATAGTTATTCATAGCCAATTAGGCTCGATAGCTTGACAAGGCTAATGAAACATATATACATCATTAGAGCTTAATGTTATGATTATCCTTTGCTTCCTCTTTCTTTCATTCAATTTGCTTCTTCTTTTTCTCCTTGATCGATTTTAATATATGTTGATGACCCACCGTCTTAATTCCCAAAATTTATTGATCTTTCGAAGAAAGTGATGCTGTGGATGTCTGTGCTTTTTGCATAAGGAATACAGGAGCATCACTACCAGAGGAGCCCAACCCCTAATTCTCTAGCTAATGCACTTTTGTCTTTCATTAATAGCTCAAAGCAATGTCTTCAACTGTGAATATTGGTAAGTTTTCAATCCAATGTTAGGTGAAATAAATAAGAGAACTTGCATTGAATGATAGTTACAAGTAACAAATCATTAGTTATGTTATACTTTTCACTCCCCCCCCCCCCCTTTATATTGGCTTTTGAATCATTTGCATTTTAGGTAGAGTCGTCCCTCGGTGGAAGAAAGGAACAGGCATGTGGGACTGTCATTTCCAAATTCTGGGGGGACCTATAATTTGTTCCTTTCACACCCCCATTGGGTTTTATGTCTAACTTCAGACGAATGAAGGATTATGACCTCAAATTTACAAGTTCTACGGTTGTTAACAGATACATACACTTAATAATAGAGGTGTCGAAAGGAACCGGTTGGCCACTGCTCATCAAGTTTATTTTTGGCTGGGATAAATTATTGTGAATTAACAAATTATTAGTTCAATCAGGTCTTATGCGAGCTATAAGTTTGGCGGACCGATCTGTTGGCCCAAATCCTTTTTTTTTAAATTCGTAAGCTTTTAATACTTAAGAATTTTATTCTTATGCTTCATCATTATATTTTCCTTTTACATACTTTAAATATCAACAATCATAAAATAAAATAAAATAAATTTTTCATACAAATATTAATTTACATTAAAAAAGTTAAAGTTAAATTATTTACATATCATATAAATTATTTAATAAAATAATTAAACATCGGGTCAACTGATGGGTCTTGCCTGTCAATATTAGATTGACCCAAGTCGGGCCAAAAATGTATTCAAGCTTAAATTTTCTCAACTCAACCTGCATAATTTATTGGATTATTCAATCCGACTCATCAGACTCAGCCTATTTTGACGTCACTACTTATTAACTCAAACAAAATAATTAGTTTTCACTCTTAATTCTAATGTTTCAAGAATCGAACTAGAGGTTAAACTAACAAGATTTTTAGGTCATGATTCAATTGATTCAACTAGTTAAATTTATAATTAAATCATAGTTAAACTGAATAATATTTATTATAAGACATAATCAATTCAAAAAATTTGACCAATTCAATCAGTGCAATTTGATTTTTGAAATATTAATTAATTCGAAACTATGAGAATTAAATGAGCTACACATGTATATATTAACCAAAAGGGACTGTTATAATTATTATTATTGATAATCTATATTTAACAGTAAAATAGGTGTCAAAGATGAATTCAAAGCAAGTCCATACTTGGACCCGAGGCGAGACAGATGAGTCTAATCGTAATAACTCTATGAAGTTAGTTTTAAGTTAGATAGTTTAGCTAGATCTTCATAGATGGTGGATTGGAGCAAAGGTTCAAAGGATTGAAGGAGGATTATGAGGAGACAAATTAATGAGCTTCTTTCTCTCTTTTCCTTTCTCTCTTCTCTTCCTTATATTTTGTATACTAAGTTTTGTTTAGGAAACATGAATCCTTTTATTTATATTAATGATGTGTTTTTCAAGTTTGTGTGGATGTTTGATTATGGTTCAATCGTGTTTAATGCTTGTTCTTGGGCGATCACGATTGCATGATCTTAATATTGGCAAATGAATACATAGCGATTTGTTGATATGGATATAATTGTGATTGAATATTCTTTGATAAAGGGTAGAAATATTATTGGCCATATGGGAGATTGAGAATAGATCTTTATGAGTGGAAGTTGTGTTTAAGAAACTTAAAGTTAAAAATTTACAATATCTTAACATAGGCTTTTGATAATGAAGATGTAATAATCAATATCAATGTTTATGAGGGGACTATGTTGTTGATAGATGTAAAAACCAACCGCTTTTAGGTTTATTGCTTTTGTAAAAAATATTGTTTTCCTATTTTTATGTCCTTGTCTAGAATTGATTATGGTATTTAGCTTTATATCGTAATATCTCTGGGAACGAACTTTACTCAGTATCAGACGTATTACTTGAAGCGATCCGTGCAAGTAGCAATCTATGCAATTTGATTTTTGAAATATTAATTAATTCGAAACTATGAGAATTAAATGAGCTACACATGTATATATTAACCAAAAGGAAGTGTTATAATTATTATTATTGATAATCTATTTTTAACAGTAAAATAGGTGTCAAAGATTAATTGCACACTAGTCGTGTAATAACCTATGAAACACAGACACGAACATGAGACACTACATGAACACGGACACGAAAATACACTAAATTTAAAAATTGTAAAAACTATATATATATATATATATATATATATATATATATATATATATATATATATATATATATAAAATTACAAAATTTAAATAAAAAATTCATAAATTAATATGATTTCTATAAACTTGAAAATTTACAATATCTTAATATATGTCATATATACCAATATTTGCTACCTAATAAATCTCTTCTAAAAAATATGGAACATAATTTCTATTGATATATTCTAAAAAATCTCTTAAATCAACTTCTCCTAATAGAAATTAATTATGAAAATATATATATAAAAAAATTAACTGAGAGAATATTGATATGAAGTAAGCTTTAGTGATATGAAATTGATTTCATTTGTGTCAGTAAAGGTAGAAGGAGTAGATGAAAATAGTAGTATATGAAAATATAAAACTTAAAAGTCTAACAGTGATATATGAAAAGATAAAACTTAAAATACTGATGTGTGAAAATAGTGACTTGGGACATTAGTTATGTGATTGGGCTTGAGTGGATTACGGGCTTACTAATTAAACGTTAATCATGAAAATTATTTAAAAATATATATATTAATGGATCGTATCCAAGTCATGTCTAAAAAAATCGAAATATATCTTTTTGTAATTAAGTGTGTCTAACACATTGATGTCAAATTATAAAATAATAATCTTTTTAATGATACATAACAATCATACAGATATCTTCTATGTTCGACACAAATATGTTCGACAAAGAGACACACTTCAACAACAACATCTACATGCTTCATAGATAATAACTAGTTGGGTTTACCAACAAATCTTTTCTAGTTTGGTAGTCACGCATACGCTTGATAAATAGTTGAATATAATGTAACACCTGCAACAGACAAAAAAATGATTTAATGTATTGGGGATATTCTGGTATTTATAGATTTTTTATTTTTATTTTTATTTTTTCACTTCAATAGTTCAATTAACAGCAGATGTATACAATAATCTCTTGTTATTTTTATATTATTTTAGTTCTTTCAACATTTACATTAAAATTTTACAGACATACGAGTCTTAAGAAAAATCAGTTCATATACAATATCTGATATAAAAAAAGTATAAATAATTAAATATAAATGGATGGGCTAGAATGTGTCCAGCAATTATTATAATTCTAGGGTACACACACTGTTTTATCTCATAAAAAACAAGTTTGCTGTTTCGATTATTGAATATTTGAATCATTATCTACAATACAGGTATAACATACTCGGTATATATTGCACAAACTAGGTTAAGTGGTAGGTTTAATAATAAATAAATAGTGGATATGATAACGAAGATCGATCGGTTGGTTCAGTGTATAATGCAATTTAGCAGCATCAATAAAATTATCAAAGGACTAAATTTTATAAACTTGACGTTGCAAACAAAAGAGAAACCCATTGAGATCAGAATCGAATTGAAAAGAAGATGAATAAGTAACATGTGAATCAAGTCATAATTGTCACTTTGGTTTAGGAGTGGCACGTGCTAGGACCTTCCAGAATTTCAATATTTTCGTAGGCAGCGTTGACCCATCCACTAATTCACGATAACACGAGTGATGATGTTCATAAGCACATATCTGTGATCCAATTTTCTTCAAAGCATCAATCACCTACCATACCCATTAATGGGCAAACAAATTTCAGAGCTTTAACATTTATTAAAGACTGAGCCATGAATAGTAATATTCCATTGTATAAGTTTTTCATTAATTTTTTAGGTCGATCATTTTAATTACACAGCAGTTTTCAAACTCCAAAAATACACACCGTTGTATATGAAAAAATTATTACATGCACATAGGGTAGTAATAAATACATGTTTTAAGAAGATATTCACTACTAATTTTAAACATATTCACGTAAATTTTAAAAAATAACTTAATTCAATAATAGAGATATTTCTAAAACATACATTTATTGTTGCTTCAAAAGTATAGTATAATTTCTCGTTGTAGATGAACAAAACTTGCCAATAATAATAACCAATGGATAGCATATCTAGGCCTCTGGTTGTTTTGTTTGGGCTTGAGGTGGAGGCACTGGTGGCCCATAATTCTGTGGGTAGGAGCATCCTTGTCGTCGACCCTTGGCCCTACCCAACAGGTAGCATGCCAAAGCCAATATCAAGATGAACAATATCAACGGCAACGATATCACCACGACGAACCCCATTCTCAACTTTACTTTTTGTTCCTTAAATTATATTTATACCTACGCCAAGGCATCTTCATTCCTCAGAACTCGCAAGTCACAAAAAAAAACAATGAAACATACATACATATTCATAGCATTTAATAAAGACTTTGACAAATTCCAAATAAGTGAATAATTTTACAAATTATGGAATCGAAACATGATTATGGTTTATTAGCATATTGTTTGAGTTGCAAGAATCCAATTCCAAACAGATATAAATTGCTGGGGATTTCTGAGGGGAAAAGAAATCTGAAAGCCTGATGAAGTGGAAGAAAGAAATTGAAAAAATAAAATGTTAATTGCGTACCTGTTACTGATAATGTTAGTGAAAGAAGCACCGTCTGTAACACAAAATCTGGAGAGGGGAATGGATGATGTGTGTAGCCACTTAATAACAAAGAATCTTTTAATTATAGAAGAAAGTAAAGAATAAAAGAAAGAACAGAGAAGATGGAATGTGATTATTACGTGAGTAACGTAAGTCTAGTGATAGGAGCAGGTAACCGCGTTTGGTGAGACGTATTCCACGTGTCACCAATGGGATTGGACAATTGGAAGCGTACAAACTCAACCTCTCATTGTTTTAAGGCATTTGTTATTGGATGGAAGATAATAATCAATGCATCATTGATCGTTGGTACCCTGAGCATGGCTTCCCTTTGAAATTTGGATGATGATTGATTAAAGACCGCTGGAGTCTTACTTGCATCAAAGGTGGACCGTCAATTTTACACATCATTTTCTTTTCATTATTTTTACATAATTTTTTTAAATAATAAAAAAAACATATTTCAATACATTCTATTTCTATCTTTTTTTTTTACAGATATTTTTATATTTTCTTTCCCAAACATAAAAGATGTAAAAGATGAAATAAAAATTTTATGTGCAAATAAAAAAAAAACATTCATGCAATAGGAGGCATACAATACAAGGTTGCAATTTATAATTTACAAAGCACTCAATCGATTAGCAAATAATTATTTTCTTTGAAAATTTAATATATGTGAAGTTGGACTTCATTACAAAATTACATCTTTTACTTAAGAGGTGTGCTAGGGACTCTCGTTAAGAATAATACACGTGTTTTAATGTTGCATATATGTTAAATTATATAATATTTCTTTTAATTTATTTTTGTTAATTTTTAATTAAAGAAATCAATCCTCTAATTTTTATGATATTTTATAATTTGTACACTCTGTCTGTGTTACAGTTTCATTTGAATAATTAACGGAATATCGCATGTGACATGCATATAATATTTAAATAAACACATTAAATATTTTCATTATCTTTCCCTCTCTTTAACATTTGTTTTGTCTCTCATACACAACAATGTCCAATAATATATCTCAATTATTTATTAGTATCCCATTATATCATTGCTTTTTTACAAAAGAATAATATTTGTTGTAACTGAATCATCTTATGAAAATCAAAGTGAAATATATTTGAATTTAGCTATAATCTTTATCACATTATTTTACCCCTTCCCTTGAGCGTAATCAGTAACAAAGCTTGAGCCCTTTAGACAATATCCAAGCTAGCCAACACTGAACCACAAAAACCACCTGCTTCATATTAGTCCACTTACATCGTTGAAAAGTTTGTAACGACCTTTACTCATAGAAGTAAGTCTTTTACACTTATTTTATTGAATACATTAATGTGAAATGTAATTTTTATCCTTTTACACGTATTTTATTGAATAAATTTATGTGAAATGTAAATTTAATCACTTTAACCGTTGAATTATGTGATATTGTCATTACCATCACACTACCAAATTTAAGATAAATTAAACATTTGTATCTAATCTAATAGTTAAGTTTTACTCACATTTTGAAAGCATATTATACGTTAAATTAAGTATATATCAATTTTGGACTTCTATAAAAATTTTATGAACTTAATCTATGACATGAAAAGTTTCAATCCAACAAAATTCAGTCTTTATACAGAAAAAGTTATTTGATGGAATAATCGTGTCAAAACTTACCTTCTGTTTCCCCACCTTGTACCCACTTGCTAGATGAATTAGCGAAAAACAAAATGGAGGAACAAATTTTCCATCTAACCATTTTTTTCTTTGATTTAGCCGCAATTACATATAGTAATTTTTGCCCTATGTGTATGTAATATACAAGGATAAAATCTGCTGCAGGGAATTTGATACACGGTCATGGAGACAGAGCACTCCTTGATCTAGAGCATGAGCTGCTTCACAATATAAAGCAGCCAAAGAAACACTGATTTTGTTAATGCAAAATGCTAGAAGTTGTATGGTGCTGACGTGGGGATCTAGCGTGAACCAGTCCCTCAATGAGTGCCAACAGATTTGTTGGATAACCTCCGCTTGTACCGTTTGAGAACAGACGCCAAATTTTCCTTCCCCTTTGGGAAAGCCACATCACCAGCTGCAGTTCCTGTACGTCCTTTCCTGCTAGAGATCGCAATCTCCACATCCTTGATCAGTTCAAGCAACGTTGATGCAGTTGTGCATTTTCCCCGGCCTGGTTTTGCAGTTGGGGGCAGCATCCCATTGGAAAGAGGGGGGCTTAACTTTTGCTGATGTGGCATGGGAACTTGAAGGCAAAAGCATGGGGCCGAGGGACTACGAGGCTTAGAAAAAGCTGGATCAATGATGCCCTGTTCATAAAGCAAAAAAAAAAAGATAAGGTCAGTGAAATGGAGAAAACTGCACCTACAAGAGAAGACAAGACAATGTTGTAGGCTGGTAGCACTGTTAGAAGATGAGGGCATGCAATGAACACTCATATTATAATGTCTGCTAATGGTTAGGCTCTATATTGATGAGTGATGAAAGTATAACACGTTGGAGCAATTTCTCCATGTGATCGATCAACAACAAACGAATATCAATTAAGAATAAGAGCGTAAACAACATATGCTTCTCTTTTTTTGAGACATGAAACAGTCAGCACTCCCACGACTAGCATCCACTTTTAAATGTAAATGAAGAGAGCGGCTGAAATATAGACATTCTGATTACTTAAATTAAGAAAAGATAGCAAACTCTTCAGATATTTACCTGGAGGCGATTTAGTACATAGGTGTATTTCCCCCAAAGTTCTGGCCGGCTTTCCATAAGTGAGAGGTCAAGAATACGGTGGATACACCACACCCCAAAGCTTATGATTAAGTCTGATCTCCAAATACATCCCTCCCCACAATTAGGAACCGAGGACACCGAAAAACTAGAGGAATTGGTGTCATTATTCTTTATTGACGAATCAGATTTCCTATCAGAAGAAAAATAATGTGCTTCACCCATATGAGTGACCTGATTCATCTCCCTAGTTTCAACTTCATAAACAAATTTCTCCTTTGCAGCTACACGATCAATCAGATCCTCATCAATTCCATCATTGTGTCCAAACAACCAATCAGACCCCTCCAGTTTCAAGAGTTTCACAATGCAAAGTCTAAAAGACTGAAGAAGTTTCCCCTCTATGTCCACAAATGAAGTAATTTCTTGAGCAATTGCATTAGGCCTACTTCCGACACCTTTCATTCCAACATTATGAATTTTATCAGCTACACCAAACTGCTCAAAAGGCTGTCGAGACCAGAGGGATCCAGTATCAAAACCAGAACTCAACTGTGAAGAGAGTGCCTCTCTGTAAACTTCTGATGGAGAGAGTTCATCAAAGGCCAAAGGAGCTCCTGTTCTTGATCCAGAATTTGAATATGATGATGGTTCATAACACGTCCTACTTGCAGAAGATCCATATCCAACAGAACCATCCCATGGAGCATTCTCATCAGACACATAACCAGCCCTGTGGGGGATGGAGTATCCTGAAATGTCCGGCAAGCTGTGGTACTTCTTAGTATTAACTGAACTGACTGTATTATCTGCAGGTCCAGAAGAGCAGAAATCATAATAGGACCTCTCAGATTGCAATTGGCAATTTCTAGAGACTGCTATGTTTTGGAACCCTGGGGGTTGGCCTACACCTAATCCATTATGCAACTTTTTCCCCAAAGCAAAAGCAAGTGAATCCCTGTAGTTTGTATTACCTATGGAAGGAGATTTCAGTGATGACAATTCCATCGGACCATTTAAGTTATCAAAATTTCTGTCTTTACCAACCCGGTTAAGATAGGATGCAGTCTGATAACCATGTATGGTAGCTGGCTGATAATCCCAAGCCTCAGATGAAGGCAGATTGCGCACACTGGAATAGCGCCTCTCACCAGAATCAAGGAGATTGCGGCTAGAGTTCTGTACATATGCATCTAATAACTGGATGGGATTTGCCCGCATTGAGGAAGAACTCCTTTGAAGACCGTATGAAGACTCTAAATTACCTTGCATCCTAGGCTGCTTGGAAGAGTCATATGGACCAGAGTTCATTAAAGTGTCGGAAGCTCTACCTCCTACAGATACCAAGTATTCAGAATATTCCTTTCCACATGCATCCACTTTCTGCAAGGAACTGGTGGATCTTGAATCTATTCCCACTCCCAGCAAAACATCAAGTTTCTTAGCCTTTGCTTCCAGGGTTGCTTGCCCATGGAAATCATAAAGTTGTCCCCAGAATTCTTCAAGAACAGCAGCTAGCTGACGCCTTGCTGCACGCCCTAAGCCTGCTAATCTCGAAAGACTTCCAATGCTACTCCCACCTTCATCACTTTTCCCACTAAGACTCCTGAATGATGCGGGGCCATCTGATGTTGAAGATGGGGCACTTGCTGAGACCACTTTGGATGATTCTTCAGTTTCCCATGAGTCTCCATCATCATCATCCCTTTCAACATTTGCATCTCCCTCAACTTCCACAGTCTTCTCAACTGGGGCACTTGTTTCCATTTTTATAGTTTTGGTGTCTCCCAATCTAGAATCAGAAATCTCTTTAACCACAGTTGATACTGCCTCTGACTCTGTTGTGGAAGCTGATTCCTTAGCAAGAGATTTAGGGGAACTAGGAAATGATGTAACAGAATGACTCTCCCTTACAGCAGTCACGTGGAGATCAGGCTCCATTATAGTTTCAGGTAGAGCTGATACATCTGAGTACTCCAAGGTCCTTGCTAGAGCTGGTGATGGTTCCTTCACTTGAACAGATGCATCTCCATGAAGCCTTGTTTCAGTTAAATATGATTCCTCACCATCATCTGGCGGATTTGGTACAGTCTCTCGCATATCCCAGTTCCACACCTGAGCATCTAATTGGACACTGGCAGATCTTAAAGGTGTGGCAGCTAACCAAAGCATCAAACATAATGATGCAAAAGCAGTGGTAAGAAGAACTAAATATGAGACAGACACACCATTCCCCACATTCCATCTCAAATCACCCACCCAATCACTGCTGCCAAATATCATTTCTACCACAAAGACAATATTCAAGCCAAGCATCCCAATAAATATGATCAATGCCAAAAGTTCCACAAACTGGGAGATCTTGTGTGTGCCCATTATTGATCTAGATGTAGCAACTCGAAAAAGGGGGATCACACAAGATGGAAGTTGCAGAGCTACCAAAACCTGAGTGAATATAAGTAGCTGATACATCCCTTCAGCTCCTGAACTCCAAACACAATAAAGGGCAGGCAGAACAGCAATCACTCTAATTGTAGCATAATGAAGCCAACCTGGAATATCCAATTTTAAGAAACCATGCACAACTACTTCTCCACCAAAACTCCAAGTTAATGCTGTGGTTTGATTTGCAAGAAACAAAATGAGTACAAAAGCAAGCAGAGCTATTGGGCTACGTAACACCTGCAATAAGAATATTAGAATTATATTTGTGCATAATGTGTACGGCAAAGCTGTAAGTAAATATTCTGATGTAAATCCATTATCGAGGAAAAGGAGACCTGTTCCATTGGCGATAATGTGTCCTGAAAAGTAAGCAAAACAAGACCCGTATTGTAGAACTCATTTGCTGAGGCAATCAACAGCACATTATTAACCAAAAAAAGACCACTGAAGACACATAAGATGGCCAAAAAATGGTTATGACACAAGGCATCCTTAGAAATGTTTGTCGGTCCCTGATGCCACTGCAAAAAGCAAATGAAATTTCAGATTGACAACTCAAAACTGCGACTAATATGACGTAGAGCATGATGTTGCAATCTTTATTCCCTAGATGAAAAGTCTGTACGAGAAGTAATCAGATCAGACAAACCTAATTTCATAAATACAACTTCATAAAGAAAGCTCTACTTTGATCAGGAGATCTGCATATTGCTTATAACTTATAAGAAACCTACTGGTGAACTACAACTAAATTCTGTATGCATAAACAATATCTACAGAGGACCAACGCTTTGAGAATTTGTAACACACCTTTTTCTTCGCATTTAAAGTGTACCATGCAATAAGTTCATTTTTTACCTTCCTCATCTAAGACACTACCGATGAACATCCTTATAATAAGATAATTGATAAGCATGGATCAAAATGTACTGTAAAGATATCTACTGAAAACCCTCTGTAAATGTATAGGCTCCCAAAGGAGTAACATAGTTTCGATGAAGCATTTGCTCACATAATGTTAGACCCACGGATGCAAGGAGAATGATAGGATCCCTAAAATAACTAAAGTGTACATGAGGAAGAGGGGCTGCAATATAGGGGATCGTGACCAAGAGAGAGAAAATGGAAGGTTATCCACTATGTAACTGACTGCTGAATTAATGGGGGAGGGTAGTGGGAGAGTGAATGTAACCGACTGCTGAATTAATGGAGGAGGGTGGTGGGAGAATGATTCGATTGTAATGGGTATAAGGTTGAGGAGCGATGATTGTGTGAGGTAGGCTTGGATTGGCTAGGAGTTCTGGGAGAGACTGGGTACTCTTTAACTGCCTAGGCTAACTTTCTTTCTTACTCTTAATTCTCTTCTCTTTTTTTTCTAGATCCAGGCCCTACTATCACCTTGATAGAGGCCTGAAATCGGCAATAATATAGTGAAATTTCATCTCTGTTCTAACTATTTTTCTGGTATCTAACAACTGGTATTAGAGCTCCTGATCTTGGGAGCCCTCGACAATACAAAAAAAAAATGGATGACAGAATGGAGCGGATCGAGAAGCTGCTGGATAGATCGAAGATGCAAGATCTCAATCATTGGAAGAGATTGGAGATTCTGGTGTTTGACGGAGATGACGCTTACAGTCGGTTGATCAATGTGGTGCAGCACTTCGACGCAGATGCAACTCTGGATTGGGAGAAACTACCAGTAGTTGTGAGGGCCCTGAGAAGTCGAGCTCTAATTTGGCACCAATGGTGGGAGTGGCGCAATCTGAATGCCACTTGGTGGACCTTCTTGAAGGCACTAGTCAAAAGATTCTAGTCCGAGTACAACCTAGATAAACCAGTTTGGGTCTGGGATGAGGATTTGGAACCATTTTCAGAGACAAAAACAGACAATGACCCTGTGCTGGAGAAGCTTGAGGTCGAGAAAGTGGTAGAGGAGATCGAGGCAAAAGATGAAGGTGGTGATGCAGCAGTTCTTCATCATTTCAAGAACTCAGATCCGGTTGAGATGATGACGGAAGAGGAAGAACTCCAGAAAGAGCTCATTACAGTGAGATGGAAATCACCACAGTCATGGCCATGTCTTGGTGACGAAGTGAGGGTGGAGATAGAGGACAATTTGTACACGATAGTCTAGCAGGGGCAGAAGTACCCCACGATGGCTAGAAAACTTTAGGTTTCGAGAAGTTCGATCAATCCACCACCAATGCTAAAACCACTGGACTCAGATTCTTATATGGAGGCAGATGGGTTATTTACTACGACCGAGCTCCGAATCTCGTGCGCATGTCGGCCAAGCCTCTGTTGCCGAAACCATTAGACTTAGACCTTTGTATGGAAACCAAAGGATCATTCATGGTTGAGACGCTGGCAAAAATGGTTGCTGCACCACGATCTCCCACTAGAAGAATCGCACTTGGGGTGGCGAGGGAAGGAAGGGCAGAATGGGAATTGGGTTCTTTTCTTAACCTAATGGGTCAGGCCCAATTCACTGATAAGAGGAAAGGGGTCCATAAAAATGAAGGTACTCAATGGTATGTGGGTCACAGCCCAATTCTATAATTGAAGCTGGAGCAAAGGATTCAACTACATCTAAAGAGACCCCACCATTAAAACTATTGCAATTTCTATAATTGAAGCAAGAGCAAAGGATTCAACTGCATCCAAAGAGACCCCACCCATTAAAACTATTGCAATAGATTTTGGGCCATGGCCCAAAACAACTAATGATGCTCGATTACAACCATTGCATTCTAGTATTAAACAAGAAACCATGTCATCTAAATACATGGAACCAGGACATGGCCATTTCGGGTTTGATCCAGGTACTAAAGAACTTGCTCTCTCCTTGCTATGGCGTACAACTGTTGAAGTACCTCTACCAGAAAATGATCCATTCAAGAATGTTGAGGTGAAGAAAATTGAGAAATTGCTTGACATTTCAACATCCATTTTGGAGAAATTCAAAGTATGCATCTACTTGGTGGACAAAATTGAAGGCTACATGACCTCACTAGAAGCTGGGGTCCAAATGTTCTTGTACTGGCAGGTGGTGAAAGTTAAGATTATCACAACGAAGAATTATAATAAAGAGAAGACTGGATGGGGAATAAAAGGTAGAAAGAGGGGTCTGTTGCTGTAGTTGCAAGACATTGAGATAGTCCATGATTTCTTCTTATTTGACTCGGGTGGAACAAATGTGGATTTGAGTTGGATTGGTTAGAAGGGATTAGGGAAATCAGATTCATCTTCATGAACAATTCTAATGAGTGGTTTTCAGTTGCAAAAACGGTGCCAGTAGGGTACAATATAGTAACACCAGATCTTTCTGCTTATGTTTCAATTACAAAAATAGGTTACTGGCAGTTAGAAAAGGGATATTTTCTCATTAGCATTCTATCAACAGGTGTTGGTGATACTGGTTGTGCTACTATTTTGAATCCAGGACCATCTTTGATTACTGACTCAACTCTTTCTGAAGGGAGAGGAAAGAAACCTCAAATTTTAGCTTCCTTTGTTGTACTAAGTTCCAAGACAATGCAGATGGTTTATTGCAGGATCAATGAAACCTCAAATTTTAGCTTCCTAAATGGCCGAATGGTTTATTGCAGGGTGGTGAAAGAGTTTTTTGTGGTGTTTATCCAAAGCACTTCAAACGAAAACCTGCTTATGTTCCAATTACAAAAATAGGTTACTGGCAGTTAGAAAAGGGATATTTTCTCATTAGCATTCTATCAACAGGTGTTGGTGATACTGGCTGTGCTACTATTTTGAATCCAGGACCATCTTTGATTACTGACTCAACTCCTTTTGTGGCTGAAGTCAACTACGCTATTGGAGTGGAAATGAAACCTCAAATTTTAGCTTCCTAAATGGCCGAATGTGTGGTACTAAGTTCCAAGACAATGCAGATGGTTTATTGCAGGATCATGTGATTTGCATTCAAACAATTTCTGAGGAGTAATTGAAGACAGTAGCTGCATATGGCAAGCAATGTAGGGTGGAAGTTAGCAATGCCAAAGTGGGTTCCAAGGAATGCAGCTCTTGGCTTGCATGCTTCAAGCAATGAGATCCTAGAGGGAGTCCCTTGAGCTGTTATATTTCCCCGACTCTTCACCTCAAGGACAAGGTGAATCTTTTGGGAGTGGAGTATTTTTAGACCCACAAATGCAAGGAGGATGATAAGATCCCTAAAATAACTGAAGTGTACGTGAGGAGGAAGAGGGGTTGCAATGCAGGGGATCGTGACCAAGAGAGAGAAAATGGAAGGTTATCCACTATGTAACTAACTGCTGAATTAATGGGAGAGGGTAATGGGGGAGTGAATGTAACCGAATGCTGAATTAATGGGGGAGGGTAGTGAGAGAGTGCTTCGGTTGTAATGGGTATAAGGCTGAGGATTGATGATTGAGTGAGGTAGGCTGGGATTGACTGGGACTTTTGGGAGACTGGGCACTCTCTAACTGCCTAGGCTATCTTTCTTTCTTGCTCTGTATTCTCTCTTTTTTATTTTCCAGATCCAGGCACTGCTATCACCTTGATACAGGCCTGAAATCTGCAATAATACAGTGAAATTTCATCTCTGTTCTAGCTATTTTTCTGGTATCTAACACATAACCACATTATCAAAGAGAATAACCACATTATCAAAGAGAAACTATCAGTTATTGTGCCTTCTGTTAGAATTGGGCCCAGCTGTCTAGAATTAGATCTTGGGTATTACTCCAAAACAATTAAAGTCAATTCAAGAGCCTATTAGTGAATGATAAATTTCCCCCAACAAGAATATTTAGTAATAAATAATGCTAATTTTATTTTCTGCATGAAACCCCATTTTAAAACAATTCCTGCTTCATGCCTACCAATGAACCAACTTCCAAGCATGTAATATCAAATTATCAATCCAAAGCACTAGCATAATTGCCCTTATTTCCCTTCATAAGAGCACTTGCAAGACTAACTTTAACCTGCAGGAACTTAAGACAAAATAAGCAATTAATGAAACCATACATGAGACAACCAAAACGACACCGCAATTTACTTATGTAGGTTTTGAGGCAAGAGCACTCAAACCAAGTTTTGGTTTTGACCGTTCAAATGAGCAAATGTTCAGACATTGACTATATAATATTCAAGACTTCATTAGATAAAGCAATGATCTGATGATGTAACAGTTGAGAGACAAAGTTAAAACCCCCTCAAAATACAAGGATTTTGACACAGGTATACAAAACCGAGTTAGAATAATGAACAATAAAAAAGTTTAGCTTTCTAGAAAAGAGATGAAATTAATGGCCAGCACTGCTCAAAGTCCTTGTCTCCTTGAGCACAAGATTTATTAAAGATAATAAAACTCCAGCAGCAAGGCAACTGTCCATGCAAGCCTACTATCATGTTGCTAGAGGCAAACATTTCATCTTTATGAACAAGCAAACCACGAGGTGCAAATATATTCACAAGCACATAAAAGATATTTGCTTGGCAGCATGCCATGTATACAGACATTTCACTGTGCAGAGAAGAAAATTGAGAATGAGAGGAAATAATACCTGTACAATAGAGGAATGAAGGTATAGGTTGTGAGGCACAAGAGTTGCTCCTAGAAGACTCATTAGCACAAATGCACTCTCCCCGCTCAACTTTGTTAGTATTCCATTAATGGATAACGGAATTGCTGGTTGATTAATGAGTACTCCAAGTACAAAAGAAAGCAATACAAAGCCTGCCACAAACTGGCCTAGGATCTTTGCATTCTCAGTGTCCTAGACAAAGGAAATATAATAAGTATAGTGTTGATCAACAGAGATTGATGAATAAGCGAGGAATGATACTTACAAGGAGGACAGCAAGAAGTAGATGAAAAACAGCACCAGTAGCAGTTAAAAAGACACAAGTGAACAAGTCCCACCCAAAAATAAGATTTAATCCTTGTGCCATGCCCAAGATCTTGCAAAACAGGTATAATCATGCTACAAGTCAAAACAAGTTTGGTAATGTATATAGCAGATTGAACATGTGTAAATCAAATTCATTGCCGAAGAGCCATCCAAATCTTTCTTTTTTAAAATCAGAGAGCCAGCCAATCTTTAAGGTTAATCAAGAGTAAGAATATTACCATGTTAAGGTCTAGCATAATCACCGAAAGTTCTGCTTGAATTCCAAGTAGCATGCATGTCCATGTATCATATTCATCAGTGCAAATCTTTGGAGAAAGAAAGTGAAGTTAGTCTATAAGCAATACATACTAATTAAGTGTATGCATGAAGTTTTATCTGAGCTTGCTCATGTAAGCATGCATGTGTGAGCCTGTGTTTGCATGAGTTTGAGGTACAATAACAACAACAACCAAGCCTTTTCCTACTAGGTGGGGTCAGTTACATGGATCAAACGACGTTATTGTGTCCTATCATAAACCAAGTCTTCAGAAATGTCATTCAAATCTAAATCTTTTTTATTCATTTCACCTATAGTCTTTCTTGGTCTCCCTCTACCTCTAGTTATTGGGTTATCTTCTACCTGATCTACTCTTCTTACAGGGACTTCTAAGGATCTTCTCCTTACATGTCCAAACCACTTAAGGCGAGATTCTTCCATCTTTTCCACAATAGATGTTACCCCTACTTTCTCTCTAATGCATTCATTCATAATCCTATATTGTCTTGTATGGCCACACATCCAACGCAACATCCTCATATTAGCGACACTGATCTTATGCTCTTGCTAGCTTTTTACTGCCTAACATTTAGTATCATACAACATCGCGGGCCTTATAGTTGTGCGATAAAATTTACCCTTAAGCTTGAGAGGCACTTTTCTATCACTATAACTCTTGAAACACTCCTCCATTTCATCAATCCAACTTAAATCCTATGGTTTACATCTCCCTCTATCTCTCTGTCATTTTGTATGATAGATCCAAAATACTTAAATCATGTGACTTGTGATATGATATGGTCTCCAATTTTCACCGCTAAACTAGTATTAACACGCTTCTTACTGAACTTACATTTCATATACTCCGTCTTCACAAAAGAGAAAGACAAAAACCAACTACAAACTCAGTAATCAACTCAACAAATAGATTAAAGAAAAATCATTCAACCTAGCTCACAGAACATAACATAGTACATAAAATGAACCGACACAAATGGAATAATATCTAAATATAACAGGGTTACAAAAATACTATACATCTACATATTTTTCTCTCTGTCAACTTCACAAATGTAACATAATGGAGGAAAAACTAAAAAGGAAAGGAGGGGGGATAAGAAAGAAACATGTGGGGAGGGAAGGAATAATCTCATTCCTTTTATTTAATTATTCTTTTAAGATGGAAGAAACAATTAATATCCATAAGAAAAATTTGCATACTTTAAAGATTACAAGATAGAATTGACTGTCATCATATTTTTATAAGAAAAAAATGCACTTTAGCCCCCTAAACTTTAAGCCATGTGCACTTTAGTCCTCGATGTTTAAAAACGTGTACCCCGACCTCTAACGTTTCCAACATGTGCAAATTGGCTCTTCCGTCCATTTTTCTGTCATCTGATAACGGAAGTTGTCACGTGAGTGGCACATGCATTTTTTTGAGACCAAAATGCCCTTAAGTGAGTCACATGCTCCTTACATGCATCTCATCTAACCCTAACCCCAATTCCTTCATCATCATCCAAAATTGAACCTCCATGAACAAACATCAAGCCTCATCCCTTGAACCAAAAATCTCAAACTTTATCATCAAATCCCAGTAACAAGTACCTCTACAACCACACAATACCTAAGCCTCAACCAAAAATCACAAGCTGACCTAATCTCACTCCCTGCCATTCATAGTCAAGCCTCTGCCGAACCAATAACAACAACCACCATCAACAGCCAATTCACCTATAGAACCTACAACAACCTTAACCCAAGTTCCTTCATCCCCACACTTGAAATCTCCATCACCCAAATCACCACTAACAGCCCTCATCTGAGCTCCATCAGCCACCGCCACCAAACGACCTCAGCCTACAGCCTCAAACTACAGACCACCATAACTGCCCGCCACAAGCCACCACACATCGCCCAAACTCCATCCAACAACCACCGAACCTGATCTTGAACCCGTTCCCTCACACCACCGCTCCACCATCAGCAAAAACCTCCATGGCAACCTCGCCTCAGTCACAACCCTCACATGCGTTTGAATAAAGGAAAGGGGAAGGGAAGGGAATTGGGGTTAGGGTTAGATGAGATGCATTTGAGGAGCATGTGTCTCACTTAAGGACATTTTGGTCTCAATAAAATGCATGTGCCACTCATGTGACAACTTCCGTTAGCAGATGACAGAAAAAATGAATGGAAGGTTCGATTTGCGCATGTTGGAAACGTTAGGGATCAAGATACATGTTTTTAAACATCGAGAACTAAAGTGCACTTGACTTAAAGTTCAGGACGCTAAAGTGCATTTTTCCCTTTTTATAAACTTCTAAATTAATCTATCCAACCTCAAAAGTAAAAGGAGATTAGATTAACAAGATTCATTGCCACAAGATACAAATGACCATCAATGGATTTTTATTAAACTCAAATAATGAAGTTTATTTTACAGAAAGTGGAAACTAAAAGAAAAGGTGGAGGGAACACAAATGATAAGTGACTTCTTTTCAATAGCCTTCCATCTTTTAATTTCCTAATGTGCAACTACTTATTGACAGGGGGTAAATGGCAAGGTACTATACTAAAAAGCACAAAACAAAACTAATAAATTGTTCAAAAATCTAATACCCAGGGGGGGGGGGAGAGAGTGGGGTTGATAAAAAGCAGTTCAGAGTACAGAAGCTTTTCAAATATAACAATCTTACTACATCAACGGTATAATTGTATAAATCCCCCAAGTGCTTACCTGAGCAAGATCTTTTCCTGTAATTACACCAATCCTTGCAGATATGTACTGACAGAAGATAGCAGCAAAATTGAAGATAAGCATGAAAGGCATCAAATCAAACCCAAACCGTGCACCACCTTCAACAGTTGCCACCCACTTTCCAGGGTCAACATATCCTATTGAAATCAAAAGCATAGGTACAACAGCAGGAAGTGACCGGTGAAGAAAGCCAGGCAGGTGGTTAGTACTCAATGTCTCTGCTTCCATTTTACTTTGATACCGTACCACCAACAATAAGGCTTCCAGCAAAATATGATACTCAGAAACAATTTGAAGTAGCTAAAGCTCTCAATGAGCCATAGGTAATTGTATTACTGCAACTTAACTATATTTCTATCAAAAGATCAACTATTACATGTCAATCATTGATATGTTACCAGCTTCAAATATAAATTATAATTAGCCAGCTGATAAAGGGGCTTGCAACTTGCAAACAATTTTAGTAAATAGCATATCCGTGTATGCCAGCAACCAGCATATAATATTCAACTATTAATTGTGATCATCGGATACAAATCTGATGTTTTCGATCAAGTCAACCTGAATACCATCACAAAATCTTTTTACAACACCCCTAGTAACTATTTCATTCATCTCCTCAACATGACTGAAAGTCAATCCAATCCAATGTATGCCAACTAAACTTCACAAAGACCTATCACGATTCTCAATTGTAATCCACGAAAGGATCCCCTGACAAATCCAATAACTTCCACCTTCAACTTCTCAAATCCTGCATCAAATTGATTAATTTAACAACATTAGTACCATAATAAAACCAGAACAAGAAAATAGAGGAATACTATTATGACGATCAGATTACAATTAAGGCTAAAATATGGAACTCACAGTAGAACAATAATGCGTTTTGACCGAAGTAAGTGGTAACAAAAAGGACGCAACCAAATCTATATGCAAAATTTTCCAGAAAAAAAAATTCAAGCATACGATAAACCACCTTTAACAATCCTGAAAATCAGAGCGACAAATCTTACAGCATCGGAGCAGAGTAAAAAACAGTTAAAACAAAAACTAGATCTTCGTAGAGAATCACGGAACATAATTCAGCTCCGAAATCCAAAGAAAAAAAAAAGGCAGTTGCAGAAGAAAGGTAAAACCCTACAGCGGAAAAGCTCAAGTAACAGATAACAGAGGAAATGAAAACGTTGGCGTGGATCTGATGCGATGCAGGTGAAGAAGAAGGAACATTTGCACGAATTTCAAGGACGATGATTAAACAAAACGGGTTTCATCACCGTACAGTTAGGGTTCTGAAATCTTTTACCTTCTCTGCTTCTCTTTTCTTCATCTCCCACTCTCTATCACTTTTCTTCTATTCACTCCTGCGAACTAGATCTCACAAACTCCCAATAACCCCCACGAGACCATACACAAACACAAAGATAGATAGTTTATTATTATCTACAACACAAAATTATTTGTTTATATATATGAAGAGAGAGAAAAAGGGTGGGACGATTTTCTGGGAAAGTAGATAGAGAACGTTAAAAAAAAACATTATGGGTGGGGTTTCAAGGCCATAATGAATAGAGATAGAGAAAGGGTGAGTGTTCAAAAGAAGGGTAGAAAGCTCTTAAAAAGGACAGTTAACGTTTTCAACATATTTTATTTTTTCAATTTTCATTTATATCTTGTCCATTGGCACTCTCTCATCTTCAGTGTTACTCCTTTCTCTCAAAAATAAAAAATAAAAAAATAATATTATATATGTTTTCTCGTCATTTTCCCTCTTGTGGTCTCTCCCTAGTCTTCTTCATCAAGCTAAATTTGTTGACAATTTAGGACCCTATCCAAAAATAGCAATGCGACCCTAGTTTCTGTCCGAGGAGAGGAAAGCAGAGAGATATAGTATATATGCGGCCTTGCCAAACTGTGTCAAGCAAATATATGAAATGTCTACAAGTAAAAAATGGCAATCTACAAGTAATAACAATTGTCAATTCTATCTACACTTTGAATGAAATTCTATTTTTACCAATAAGTGCAATCTAAGTCTGAAACGTTCTCTATGTTGAGTTTTGTCGTAAATATATTACGTTTGTGCTGTAAATGTATTTTATATACATTGTTGACTTGAATAGGGCAAATAAAGATTCTTTCCTCGTAAATCGTGCTAAAGAAAACACTCATAAATAAGAGTGAAAAAAAGTCATACAATTCATCGATGAGCCTATAAGCCTAGTCTAATTTGACTGATTTAATAAAAAAGTTAAATTAAAACCTTTTAAAAATTTTCTTTAATTAAATACGTTAAGTTTTAAATATTTAAAAAGTCTTTTATATTTAATAAGTGAACTTATTTAATTATATATATTATTATTTTATATATATTATAAAATTTTAAAATTTATATAATATAATTAATTTAATAAATAATATAATATTATTTTATAATTTAAATTTGTTAACTTATATAAAAATTTAAACTTATTAATTTATTTTGTTTGTTTATTTAGATGAAATCTGTTAGTATATTTAAAAATTTTATTATAAAATAAATATTTAAATAAAATTTTAGAACAGAAAATATATTTAAAAAAATCAAACTAAACTTTAAAAAATGACTTATGTCAAATAAATAAAATAAACTCAGATTTTATATTTGAGAAACATATTAAATTCGTTTAAGATAACTTAATTCATTTTCATCCCTACTCATGAATTGGAATGAATAATGTCACGTGAAAAAATGAATAAACATAGACCTTGCACATAATCTCGTAATTAATTGTTTTGATTTATTAAGACTAAGTTTTTTTTTTGACTGATATTAAGACTAAGTTAATTGAATAACAATAAAACATTTAACAAACCTCGATGTAATATAATTTTATCTTTTAATTTGTACGTAACACATAACTGATTCTTTAAGCTATCGTCAAGTGATAGATCTTTATTATAATAAGTGGAGTTATAACTTTCCCAAAATATCTAAAGCCCCTTAGAGCTCTCTCATCTCATGACTCTCCCAAAAATTTTGTAACCCCTTGGACCTTCCTCACATCATCTTTAAGTAGGAGCTAGGCTTTTTGCCATTATAGGGACCTTATTTCTGTTTTTGGTGTGCCAAAAAGAAGTGTTGTGTTTGCTTTATGTGGGTTAACTATTTGAGGGTTTGGCCTCATAATTATGTTGGAGCTTGGTTTGTGTTGTATGTGGGTGTGTGGGTGGGCGTGGAGATTTAAGGGAATAAACTAGTGGTGACTCTTGAAATCTTTAGCAAAGAAAAGTTTCTAGATTGTATTTGGGTTAAGATTGTGGGGGAAAAAACTTGGTGGCTATATATTTTTGTGAGCATGATAGGCATGACCCTAGTCCATAGGCACTTTGGCCTCTCCAAACTTTCACTTCAAGCTCCACCACTGCTACCATGCAAATACTTTTTTGTAATTTTTTTAGGGTAGTAGTGGAAATTAGGTTTGACAAAACCAAAGTCTACAATATATAAGGGAAACAGGTAGGTTCAATGCAGTCATCAGAAATCGAATAAAGACGCCACAACCCACAAGCAACAAATCATCAATTTTTCGCGAGACTTGGTAACTTAACATGGGAAGTGAGCCACACCAATGGCACCAAAACAAGAAAGGGTTAGCTAGCTAAGCATGTAGACTGTTGCGTGATAAACAATAATCATGTATTCGTAGGTAGTTCACACTAGGCAATAACTCTTTTTTTTTTTTTTTGATGAATATACAACAACTCCGTTAGCTTTGCGTAAGACATGACATGTCACGCTAGTTTGATCAAACTTATTCAACCAAAACATGCAAAAATTATCCACAAAATGTATTATTAATGATTCAGGAAAAGTACATGAGATGATTAGGTGGATAATGACTTGTGAATCTAGTTTCTCTAGGCTGGATATTTGAAGTGTATGAGATAATTCAATGCTTCAAATAGAGTCCTGACTGGTTTGCAAGTAAGGGAAATCTATAGCTAAGGAAGAAAGAATTGGCCCATTAACCATGTAAGTAGAGTTGTCAAAATGAGTCAAGTCACTTCGAGCTATACTATTTTTGGGTAAAGCCAAGTCGAGCCAAGTATATTTTGAATTAATATTTTATTAGTATAGTCCAACTTATTGTGAGCTGCGAGTTAGCCTATCATCCTAACAATTTTTTTATTTAAAAAATAATAATGAATTTTATCTTTAAAAAAATTAAATCAATAAAAAATAAGAAATTTGGTTTATTATTTTTGGGCCAATGGAAAATAAATTAAATAACTAATCTAATTGTCAATTAAGTTTAAATTTTTTTTAAAAAAATATCATTTTAGGTGCACATTAATAGATTAATATTTTTGGGTAAAGCCAAGTCGAGCCAAGTATATTTTGGATTAATAATTTATTAGCATAGCCCAACTTATTGTGGGCTGCGAGTTAGCCTATCATCCTAACAATTTTTTTATTTAAAAAATAATAATGAATTTTATCTTTAAAAAAATTAAATTAATAAAAAATAAGAAATTTGGTTTACTTATTTTTGGGTCAATGAAAAATAAATTAAATAACTAATCTAATTGTCAATTAAGTTTAAATTTTTCAAAAAAACAATAATATCATTTTAGGTGTACATTAATAGATTAAAAAACAATTTAAATTCAAGCCAATAGACCAAACCAATTTCTGGTTGAGTTGTGTCAGACTAAATGAAGTTTAGACTTGATTTTTTTAAACTCAACTCGCACTTTTTACAGAGATATTCATGTTAATCCATTGAACTCAGTTCATTTTGATAGTTTTACATACGGTTAGTCCATTTTAATAGCTCTAGTTTATGTAAGCAACTGTTTGCACCAATTATACCTAGGTTAGTCTTTGCAGCATTATTAGTGTTGAGTATGTATCATCAACTTAATTTCCTCTGCAATAAGAGACCAAGTGATGGATATTGAGTAGAGGTAGTGACTGGTGACAGAGCGGCAATGTTCTGTTGTTAAGAGATGGCAGAATTCTAGGGCCCCAGTTCCACCAAATTAGTACATTCTTTGAGTTAGAAAAAATTTGGTCCTGAAATGAGATCAATTTGAGTAGTCCAAATGGACTAGCGGCAATAAAATACGTTTGTAATTGAATGGTGAAAAGAAGTTCTGGAATTGAAAATTCTAAGAAACCTTAATAATTTTGTCCTTAATTCAGACAAATTTGTTTCATTTTGTGAATATTACATTTTTAAGAATGCTATCAAGAAATAAAAAAGTCTTTGGGGAAATTTTGGCTTTGTCCGAATCTGAATTAAGGGTATCAAGCAAAGCTAGTTTCAAACTGTGAAGCAAAAATACTAGTAGTGTTTATTTGATTCTTGAAATTGAACATGAAATTAAAATTTAAAATTAGAATTGAATCTTTTAATTTTAATTTTTATGTTTAAATGTCATTTAGAATTAAAATTGTAATTCTATAAATCAATTCTATAAAATTAAAAAACATTTAAATTAATTATTTCTCAATTCTTAACATATACCTTAAGAATTATTAATTCTATAACTTACAAATTAAACTCTCTCTTTCTCCATATTTATTTATGAACAATTATATTTATTGAGATTCTATATTTATATAATTTTTTTATATTTATATAAAAATTATTATAATAGTTATTTTTTTTTCAAAAAAAATTATAAAAAATTTATTTATGAAAAAAATATGATTATTATATTATAAAAATATTATTGTATGAAAATTTTTATTAATTTTAATTTTGTAAATAATTTTTTAATATTTTAAATCATATCTTTAAACAATAAAATTATTAACTAAATTTAAAATTATAATTTTTATCTCAATTTTTTGACAATTTTAAATATAAAAGTTAATATTTTTTATGAATTCTAATTCTAAAATAATTGATATTAAAATTAAAATTATATGTTTTAATTTTAATTTTGTTATTTAAAAAAACCCTTAAATTGAATAATCGTCTTCATAGGCATCATTGTAGTTTATTCTCTTAGCCGATATCTATCTGCAGAAACCATATTTATCTTTGTTGCAAATTGCATTGGGCAAACTAAATTATCAAATTGTTTGTTTTGTGATTTTTTGGGGGCGGCTGCAAGGTAACAAAAATTATCCTTTTAATGATTCATAACCATACTCTATTAATTGCACAATCTAGGTTGTGTTAATTTGAAGTAAAAATTTATATCAAACATAATATGGACCCGCAAGCTGCAAGCATATGTTTTAACTTTTAAAATTCTAAAGTTTGAACTTATCACTATGGTGTATTATTTAACTGTATTATATTTATGCTTTGAGTTTATATATCATTTGCGTGTGCTGATAGTGATTTTCTTATTCTTAATTGAAGAGGAGAAAAGGCTAATAGAGGACACGCGACAAACTTAATTTCGCAGTTAAGATCTTGTGTACCCATTGTTTGGTTCAGTAAAAATTAAGGGGAAATAAAATGGGAAGAGAGAAAATGTGAGGATTATGTCTTTTTCTCTCGTTTGATTGTGGAGAGAAAACAGAGAGAAGAAAAAATGTTAGTAGGACCCACAAGAAATATTTTCTCTCCACAACAGCGAAGAAAACAGAGAGAATGAGACGATTATGTTTAAAATGACAAATCTATCCTTATTTCTCTTCAACCCTCCCGACGTGTCAATCCTGCAGCAAAATATGGCGTCTAAAAGACGTCGTGCCAAACACCACCAACGGATCAGAAGTTTGTAAAAAAAGTCTATCCTTCAGTGCAAGGAGCCTTTCGAAGCAAAACAGAGGAATAAATCCATCTTTTAGTGCAAGAAGCCTTCGAAGCAAAACAGAGGAATAGATCCATCTTTAACATAAATCAGTAAAATCACGTTGAGGCACAAACACTTGTGCAATAAAACCAAGAACCAGTTAAAAACTTTCAGAGCAAAACAGAAGTGGATGGGGTGGGGCCGGGGGGAGGATTGGTGATATGAGGTTGTAAGGATGAGGTAAGTGGGCGTTTAAAATAGTTTTAAAAATTAGATTATTTTAATAATTAATTATTATATAATTTTTTAGTTATAATTGATTATAAAAGTTCATTTGTATAAAGATTAAAATAAGATATAATAGTATTGGATCGATAATATAAGATTTAATAACGTAAAATTTAATAATATAAAATCTAATACGTAAGGATTAGAGATATTATGATATTTAAAATTATAATAGAATAATTTTTATAAAATTTATACATCAAAATTGATCAATCGATTTGATCTCATCATTTAAAGTTTAATTAAGTTATCAATCATTTTAATATATAAAAAAATTGATAGATAAATTTATATAATATAATGTTTACACCAAATAAATAAGAATGTCATAATATATCATTGTATTAGTTTATCCTATCGACTTAATACAACACGTTAAATAAACTCTAAAAAAAATTTATATTTGGATATATTAATTAAAAAATAATTTTAAATTAATCTATTTTGTTTAAATTATATAAAAAATTATTTTTATACAATCAATTACTAAAATATATATAAAATAATTAAAAATTTATTTAATTAATTTAAAAGTTATTTAATTAATAAAATTATATTTATATATCATTATCTCTGTTGAGAATAATCTTAACAATTTTTTAATAAAATACTCAACCAAGAAATGCACCCCCAATAACTTTTTTCTCAACAAAAAAATTGTTGATTTTGAGAAGCAAATTTCCCAAACACGTTGCCCACTGCGTGCAACAGCTTTTCCCAAATAAAAAGCTGATGGTTCAGCTTTTAAACTGAATGAAACATGCTCTTACCGTAGAAAACTTTATTGGTAATATTTTTTTAATTGAGATTTATTTAAAATATTATAAAATTATAAATTATTAACAATAAATTATTTTTAATTAAATAAAAATAAATTTTACAATTTAAGTATTAATAAAATTAATTAACTTAATTTTTAAACTAATATTTATTTATATAATTTATGAGAAATATGTTAAGGGATATATAATAAAAAATAACAGATTTCATTTGTTTATATATAAAATAAGGGTATATATATGTAATTTTACATAATTATATTTTCTTTTTTTCACTTTTTAAAAAAAATTATTTTTTTATTATTCTTATTATTTATTTAATTTTTATAAGTTTAAATTTTTAAATTTATTTATAAACTTATTTTATATTTCGTAAAAATATTATAATTATATACAAGTTAATTTAATTTTTTTTTTCATATTAATAGATGCTATAAATAAGATATCCATATAAAAGTTATATTTAAAATATATTTTTTTATAATGCATCCAAACAAAGGCGTAGTCTTTTGCTACAAGGGGACGCCATAAATGCCCCGGCATTCAATTATATATTCATACAATGAAAATAAATACATAATGGGGGATAAGATGGATCATTGAATACAATGCAATTCGTTCTTATCAAAAGGACTCAAAAGAGCGAGTAAAAAAGTAATGGAAAAATGATTATGATTGGCTGATTGTGATTGAACATGATAAAGCTGGGTGACTTTTTCCAAACACTATAATATATTATTTGGGATATATTTATTCAATCGGGGCACTTGATTGAAGAGGAACAAGTATCATCAGATTCCAAATATGGTAGCATGGCAAGGCAGCGATGGATGTAGAAATTTTAAGAAATAAGGATAAAAATAACATAATTCAAAAGTATAAAACAAAAGATTTATTAATTATATTTATAAATTAAAAAATATATTAATATAAAATTATGAAAGATTAATTTATATTTATATTTTTTTTTTTTTTATTTTAAAAATATTAAATATTATTATTATTATTAAATATTTCTTTTTTATATATATAATTAAATAATTAATTAAGAAAAATAACATACTTAAAAATAAAAATATAAGAGTAAAAATTATATATATATAAAATAAAAATATATATTCTTATATAAAATTTAAAAAAATAAAATAAAAATATGTATCTCTACCCATTTACGCATGAATCCTGTGTCAAGGAATAGACGATGACTGAGACTGAAATTGACCATCTGGGGCATAAAGTCGTAGTGGCTGGCGCGCATGACATTCGTCAAAAGGTTGCTTTGCAAAAATGTTTAATATAACATATGGCTGATATACAGTATCACATATAGGTATAGTTTATTATTCTTCTATACTTTATGCCTAATTGAGATGAATATATTATATTTAAATATAAATGAAGTGACGTTAGAATATTATATTCTAATTATTCGAATAATATAATCCACAATTTTGTAAGAAAGTATCTTTGGGTGTCAACATCAAAACTGTCAAAAATTGAACTTACATGAACTTTATTCACTCGAACTTCCACAATGAGAAGAAAAATATTTTCTTTCTATAGGACATTCCTATCACTTATTTTCATTTTCACTCTTATTCTTTTTCTTTCTTTTCAAATTCAATGATCATAAACCTGTTAGAAAAAGAAATTTTTTTCCCCTACAAGTATACAATAATTTTTTCATTCCATCATCCAATTGGGCGCTTTTCACTTAACCTGTTAACCAATAGTCATATGTCACTTCGAATCTATTACTTACACTGCAAGAAAAACAAAGATAACGAGACTTGAATTTTCATGTTAGACATATGAAAATTAGAGAAATTATTTCAAATTCATAAAACACAATAAATATATGATCTAAGAATAATTTTCATAATTTATTTAAAAAATTTACATAAATTTTTTAATTTAAAATTAATAATAAAAATCTATCATAAAACATGTATTTAGTGTCAACCCTATCTAATGATAAAAAAATTTAGTTGTTATTGTTGTTGTAAAAGATTATTGTGTTTTTTTTAGTAATTAACAACATATAAGTTCAATGGAGCTGGACTGTTTATTTTGTCAACTCTAATGTTTAGCGATCTCATTTCGATATTTAATTTAATTTAACAAAATTTCTAATGGACTCTCAATCTCTCTCGTTGCAGGCCATTCATTCAATGCATCGCATTATTGCTTATGATCGGACCGAATTAGTCCATTTTATCGACTCTAATTTTTAACAATCTCATTTTAATATTTAATTTAACTTAACAAAATTCTCAATGTACTCTTAATCCCTCTTGTTATTGGTCATTTAGGTTATGTTTGGTGTACATAATAGTATAGTATAAGATAAGATGATTGAATAATATAAAATATGATATTATAATTAATAGGATAAGACATAATATTATCTTTTGTTTAATAATAAAAAGATAAATTAATTGATTGTATAATATTTTTTTTAAGATCAAAATATCTTTTAGTATAAAAGTTAAAATAATTAAATAATAATAATAATAAAGCTTTAAGGTGGTGGTGATGGTGATGGTGGTGGTGGTGGTAGTAGTGGTGGTGGTGGTAGTGGTGGCGGTGATGGTGATGGTGGTGGTGGTGGTGGTGGTGGTGGCGGCGGTGGCGGTGGGTGGGGGTGGCGGCGGTGCGGTGGTGGTGGCGGCGGCGATGATGGTGGTGGCGGCGGTGGAGGTGGTGATAGTGGTGGTGGTGGTGGTGGTGGTGGTGGTGGTGGCGGTGGCGGCGATGGTGGCGGTGGCGGTAGTGATGGTGGTGGATGGTGGTGGTGGTGGTGAAGGTGGTGGTAATGGTGGTGGTGGTGGTGGTGGTGGCGACGGCGGCGGTGTGGTGGTGGTGGCGGCGGCGGCGGCATTGGTGGTGGTGGTGGTGGTGGTGGTAGTGGTGGTGGTAGTGGTGGCGGATGCGTGCGGTGGTGCGATAGTGGCGGTGGTGGTGGTGGTGGTGGTGGTGGTGGTGGTGGCGGTGATGGTGGTGGTGGTGGTGATGGGTGGTGGTGGTGGTGGAGGTGGTGGTAGTGGTGGAGGTGATGATGGTGGTGGTGGTGGTGGTGGTGGTGGCGGGGGAGAGGAGAAGAGTGATAAAAATGAAATTGAAGATAAGATTGAAATAGAAATCCTATCATGTCTTATCATCTATCATGGGAGAAAATAGAATTATCACCTTAGAATAGGATAAAATGACTTGACCTGATTTCATTATACTATCAGTTGAATATACCAAACATTGAATAAGACCTGATAGTATTAGCTTATACTATCATATCTTCTTTATACGATGTACCAAACGTAATCTTAGTGCATCGCATTATTGCTTATGATCTATCCGAGATGTTCATTGAACTTAACTAATTTACTAACCTTAATGCACAGTCTTCAACTCATAAATCAAACAATTTTAGTTGTTTTTTAATTGAACTCACAGAACTATACTTTCTCTATATCATATTTAGCACTGAACTGAAAGTAAGGGTTAAAGAACACAGATCCTGTATAGCCAACATGGTCCGGATCACCATGCTGCCAAGAATCTTGTCTGTATGCACTTTTGTTTACCAGGCCTTGATTGAAATTGTTGGGGGCTCTATGGGTTTCGTGGCCAAAAACAATATATGAAATATGACCAAAAAATTATTTTGGTAAGAATATGATTAAAAAAAATGATCAGTCATAAAAGGGTAACTGGATCCAGTGCATCTTATCCAAAACTAGCCAACCCAACTTATGAATCTGCACGTGTGTGTAAAATCAACATAACATATATCAAACTTCTCGATCTATTTTCATTATTAAACAACCCAGATAAAAAGTAAGGTACACATTATTGATTGAAATCCATATGTGTACGCGTATGACTCAATAGTAATATCTAAAGCTACGTTTGACACATGATAATATAAGATTTAATAGTATAAAATAGTAAGATATAATTTAATAATATAAAAAAATTGATAAACTCTTATCATATTATGTGTTTGATAATTATTATGTAACTAAACAGATTATAAATATAAATATTTCCCAAGACAAATTTATCTTTTATAAAAAAAAATCCTAATCTTCTTCTCTTTCCCAAAACCGTTCTTTCCGTCGCGTTTGTATGCCTTCTTCATTATTTTGGACTCTGATCCATTTCTCTCAAATAGAAAAATAAAAAATAAAAATTATTTTCCATTCCTTTCAATTCAATTCATTTCTCTTCCCTCTCCCTTCGAATCCTCCTCCTTCGTTGACTTTGCTTCGATCTCCGACCTCCACGTGTACCTCCACTCCAGCATCCTCTGCCACTCCAAATACTTTTCCGCCTTCTTATCTGATAGATGGATCTACCACGTCCACCCTCCTCTGGCAGTAGAAAACTCCTCTGACAATGATGACAAATAACTATTTCGATCAATCTCGGAGTTCCACCCACTCCTAGGCGATGTTCACCTCGCACTCGACGAAACATGTGTCGATCTCCTCTAGCCGGTGTGACGCCAGGTTGATGAGCCCGGTGTTGATCAAGGCCTTTAGGAGGGTCTGGCCAGAGAGCCCTATGACGCCATGCTTCTTACCGTCGAAGTAGATGGCAGAGAGACGAACGATCTTGTCCGAGATCTTTGCGAAAGAGGAAGAAGATGAGGAGGAAGAGGTGAAGGAGCGAGAGATTAGGGATTTGGAGAAGAATTAGGAGAGGGAGGGGAGACAGTGGATTTGGTAAGAGAGCCTATGGAAGGAGGGTAAAGATAGAATGAAAATCTTATCAGGTCTTATCCTATGGGGGAGAGGATAATTTTATCAAGTTATAACAGGATAAAAAAATGTTAACCTGATATGGTTATACAACCATGTGAGTGCATCAAACATTTGATATAACCTGATGACCTATTTGGTATGAAGGATATGATAAAACATGATAGTATTAAGTCTGATAGTATAAGACTTGATAGTATAATATCTAATTTGGTGGGAGATATCAGGGTATTTAAAATTGTAATGAAAAAATATTCATAGTATCTTATACATCAAAACCCAATCAGGCATAATCTCACCTCCAATGCTTGATTAAATTATTCATCATTTTAATATATAAAAAAATTGATAGATAAATTTATACAATACAATATTTACACCAATCAACTGAGAAAGTCATAATGTATTGTATTAGCTTATTTTATCAAATCTAATACAATATATCAAATAAGTCCTAATAATATAAACTTATACTATCAAATCTTCTTTATACGATATACCAAACATAGCCTAACTATTTTACACATTATTGATTGAAAAATAGCTTTACACATTGTTTTCTTATAGGTGAAGATTTTTTTCTCATATATAGTAGTTCGAAACTTTTGTTATATTTAGTTTGTGGCTATTTCTTTTTGTATTCCTTTATGACTCTATTCATCTAAAAGACTTTTTCACTAATTTAGACGGCATTTAATTTTTTTTTTTTTTTTTATAGTTTCTTCTCCGCGATATCCTAATTTTCTTATACAATAATGATTATCTTATATCTCTAAAAAAGAATATAATATTATTTATATTATTTTTAAAAAATATAATTGAGTGAAAAAAGTGATAAAAAAATATATAATAAATTATATTAAATAAAATATGAAAAATATATATATATTATTTGATATAAAAATATAAGTGTTGTTTCTTATAATATAATTCATATATATACTGAGATTAATTAATTAGAGTACTTCATTAGGAGTTGCGTATTCGCTAAGGGTCGCATTAGTCGGGTTTAGGGCAAATAAAAATTCAAACCAATTAATCAATGTTGGGTTGGGTTGGATCGGGTTTTAAAATTTTTTTGAGTAACCCGACCCGAACCAACCCGATTACAATCGGGTTGGTTCGGGTCGGGTAATCGGGTTGCTCAAAATTTCAATCTGCTAATGAATCGGGTTGCTTCTACGGGTTGAACAAAATAACACCAATTTTTTCAACAAATTGCATACGTGTGTGGGTGTTCCCTGAATCCTGATAAATGACAATAATCATATACTTCAAAATCTCAAATTAAATAGTCATTTGGTCATTTTAAATAATAAATATACAAGCTATTGCTTCTGCTTCTTACAAGATAAATGTGAGTCACACATTAACCACATTCTCACATTCAATACACACCCAAATTTTGCAATAAACATGCAAATAGTCCAGCAAGTGAACAAAATGGAGACAAATGCTCCTCAAATATGAAATACAAATGCAAGATTAGGACTTTTAGAAAAGACATATCCTCAAAGGAAGGCTTGTTATCCAATATAAAACACATCACCATAATATGCAGAATTGCAGATAGCCCAGCAAAAGCACATAATATTCACTGTTAAATGAGCTCAAACTTCGAATTTCAAATGGATTCTAATTTCCTTTGTGAAATTGTGAAAACAGAATTCATATTTCATAATTCATATTGAGAAAGACAGAAAGTACACAATTCTAATGTCCTACTTCTCTGTTTTACAAAATAAAATACTCAAGTAACTACACAGATAAGTAACACTAACAATAATAAGTAACAAAACAAATGCAAAAAATTGAGAAAGTAACAACAATAAAGCTCAAGTCCAGTGAGTGACTACACAGACCTCAAGTGGCACTCTAACTGAATCCTCCAAAAACAAAACAAAACCCAGTAGAAACAAGAGTAAAACTCCTCAAAGTCAATCCTTCTAGCCCTTCCTGCAATATGATAAATAAATTGTTATATGTTAATTGATATTCACAAAAATACAAGAACATTTAAAATATATGATATTACCTCATCCTCTTGCTCCTAAAATCACTAGCAACCTCAACTTCTTGAAGTCCAGAAACTCCTGACATTTCTAATAATACAATGACAAAATACAACATAAAATTAAAAATGTCAAATGAATGAAATGATCAACTACATGTAAAATAAAAAGTTAAAAATAAAAAATGATGATTGTATACCTGATTCAACCTGCTCAATCTCCTCCATTTGAGTCCGTAGATCATCCACCTTCTTAGGAGGCCTTAACCAATTTTGGGTACAAATTAAGGCCTCCACTGTGGTGGGATGTAAAGAACTACGAAATGGATCAAGGATACGACCTCCAGTGCTAAAAACAGACTCAGATGACACCGTAGACACCGGAATGGCCAATATGTCCCTAGCCATACGAGAAAGAATATTATACTTTGATGTCTTCCCTTTCCACCACTTCAAGATGTCAAACCCCTCATAATTATCTTCAACGTCATCCTCCATGTATCTATCCAACTCATTCTCCTTTTGCTCACTTTGCTTTTTCTTCAACTTCAACCTAAACTTATCTTCTAAATTAAAACCACATTCACTACTACTACCAACATTTGCTTGTGTGCTAACATCTGATGAAGTGACACTAGAATCACGAGTATCAGGGATAATGGGATACAATGTAACATATTGTGCAAATAAGCTGTTTATGAGATCTTTTAATTTTTTCACGACATCCTTGCACTTATCTTAACCATACATTTCACTAACACAAAATTCAATGTAATCCAACTTATACCTTGGGTCAATAAAAATAGCCACAAACAACAAAAAATTTAAACTCCCATTAATATCCCAGTACTTATCAAACTTTACCTTCATGTTCATTGCCATTCTTTGCAACACAACATCTTCACTTCCAATCCACAAAGTTAACGAATTTTGAATTTCATTCAATTTATGGAAGAAAGTATTAGAGGTCACATGCAAAGAACCGGAAAAAGTAAGTGTGGCATCATAGAAAATCTTCAAAAACTTTATAAAAACACGAGCACGGTTCCAATCATCATTATTAGGAGGTCCTCCTTCACTGTCAAGAACATGCAAGTAAGTTTGATCATCATATTCAAGGCGATTAAATGCCTTCTCAAATTGTTCAGCCACTTCCAACATCAAGTAAGTAGAATTCCACCTAGTTGGCACATCAAGTATTAGCATATGATTACTAACAACATTTGCCTCTTGGGCACACCTCCTAAAAGTAGCCAATCTAGAAGGAAAGGACCTCACGTACTTACATGCACCCCTAATCCTAGCAACTGAGCAATCTAACTCCTTCAACCCATCACTAACAATTAAGTTCAAAATATGAGCACAACACCTCATGTGCATGAGCTCCCTTTCAGCAAGGTGCACCCATTCCAATCCTGCATTCCCTCACCAAATATGATAGAGTGAGTTGTTAGCACTAGCATTATCCACGGTGATTATGCTAATCTTTAGAATACCCCAATCTTTCAAGCATTTCTCTAAAGATTTCCTATGGTCTCACCCCTATGGTCACCAATCAACCCAAAACTTAAAATTTTCTTATGCAATTCCCACCCACCATCAATAAAATGTGCAGTCACACACATATAATTAATGTTTTGAATCGATGTCCATGTGTCAGTTGTTAGTGAGACCATTTGTTGGTTGCAAGACAATACAGACTTCAACTTCACTTTTGCCTCTATAAAAAGTTGCATGATATCTCTTGCTATAGTCATGCGACCGGGTATTCTAAATCGAGGTTGAGTAGTACTCATGAAACCTCTAAATCCAGGATTCTCAACAAATTTAAAGGGAAGCTCATCTATGATTATCATCTTGCAAAGCTCATGCCTACATTGTTCTTGATTGAAATCTACAAGCTTCATACTCACAACACTACTAGGGTCATCCTCACTTGACTTTCCAATAGCAATAGTTTTTTGCTTCTTGTCAACCTCCCTTTGTGGATTCTTTGCACACACTTTCAAGTGTTTTATAAGGTTAGTGGTACTGTGATTATAGCTATTACAAGCATATGACTTTCCACAATAATTACAACTAGCTCTATCACCATCTTTAGTGAAATGAGACCAAGCATTTGAAGGAGGTCTAGTAGGTTTTCGTTTACCTACCTCTTGTTGTGAAGATGGAGCAGCTTCTTGAGCTTGTGATGATGGAGTTGGAGTGAAATTTAGATTGGAAGAAGATGGTGGTGTTCCTGCTAACTGTGATCCTACTCTTCGTTTGCAATCCAGTTGGTGTTGGTGGAGTGGGAGCACTTCCTACTTGAGTCCCACTAGTGTTGTGACTCTTGTGAGTTTCCATCAGATTTTCCATTTAAAGAGAATCACTGCAATAACATTTACAAGTTACAATAAAAGAAATAACTAACAACTAAAATGTAACTAATAAGCTAACAAGGGATAATAGTGATATATGATGACTAACAACTAAAGTATCTTAAGACACAAGCATTTATCATTCCTTAAATTAACAATCAGAAATCTACAATCAGAAATGTCCCCAGCAAAAGGCAAAGCCTCCCACCAATCACATCCAACCATTATTGCTCACACTTCAGTGCTTCACAGTAACACACAAAAATATATGCACAATACCAAGTTATAAGCACAAGCCTAATATCCAAATAGATCAGATTTGGAGGTAGCAGAATTTGAGTTCAAATAAAAAAATGATTCAAAAGTTTTACTTTTCACTATAGAAACATTCACTAACATTTTGAGTAAATTACTGAAAACCTTATTGCTAAAATTTATATATTTTTTTCATTTACCTAAAATAAATTGACAAATTTCTCATGAACACTCACTAAAAGTCTAAAACATTTGAAAGAAGTAAATGAATATTGACATGTGTGTACCCAACACTAGTGGAGTCATTTGGTGTTGGGCACCACAAGCTCCAGTCAGTCACTGCTAACCACAGGAAAGACAGCATTTGATGTAGAATTTTTATGTGTGAATAGCATTTGAGTAAATTATTGAAAACCTTATTTATTGCATTCCATAACAAAATCAAACAACACACTTCCAGAGAAAAACTGAAACAGAAGATAACAAAGGCATATCTATTCATGCAAATTACTAGGTGAATGAAGGACAAGGCAAAGCCAAAAACACTATAGCAGATTAGATAATATGTATATCAATTAGTTGTATAAAAAAGGACAAAAAAAAAATGTACCTAACATAAATCCAAGAAATTTCACTCCCACGGACTGGTCAACAAAGAAATTTCACTCCCAAGTCTCAACTGAAATCAGTAACGATGAGGGTGAGACACTGTCAAAGGATAAAATAGTGTAATAATAGCAAAGAATCAAACACAAAAAAAAAAGCCAAATGGCTAACCTCTAACCCACAGGCACAAAGGCCACAATGATAGGCTGATCCAGGGTAGGTACCACAGTGAGAGAAAGAGAGGGGAGGAGAAATTCTGGTATGAGAATGAGACTGAGAGAAAGGGTTGGGATTGAGAAAGGTGGAGCTTTGAGTTTCTGATTTCGCAAAAAGAAGGGAAGAGAAATCAAGAAAATGTGAGCAGAAGTGGTGGACTGGGTTTCTGGTGGAAGACGCCGCCGATGGTGGCTGGGCCGACAGGGTAGGAGGATTTCTGGTGAGAGGGGGTTGAGATTGAGAATGGGTGGTGCCTAGGGTTTCTAATTTAGGATATTGCAGGAAGGAGGAGGAGAAATTAGGAGAATGTGAGCAGAACTGCAGAAGTGGTGGCTGTCATCGTGTCACGCACTCGTCGTCGCCGGTGGTGGCTGGGCTGACCGGCTGAGAGGGGAGGAGGAGGACTGAGGAGGAATGGGGGTGGGTGAGGTGAGTCGTGACCAGACCACAAAAATCAGGAGAAATGAAATGAGAGAGAGGAGGACGCTCGGGTAGGGTAAAAATATACTGGCATAAACATTTGTAATGTATCATCGCAAAACGACGTCGTTTTGAATCAGGTCATCGGGTCATCAGGTCGGGTCATCGGGTCAGACCCTCGAACCCATAACCCGAACCAATTACTAGACGGGTTAATCATTTTTACCTGAACCAACCCGATCACCCGAACTAACCCGAACCAATTAGGTCGGGTCGGGTTACTCGGGTCGTCGGGTCGGGTTGGATATTTGTGCAGCCCTAGTACCCGCAGTGTCACAATCAGAGATGCACATATAAACATACTCCCAAAGTCAAGTGGCATAAGAGTAATATTATGATTTTTTTGTTGAAGAAAATTAAAAATCTAAGTTATCAGAGACACTCTAATAGTTAAATACTAAGTAATTCCAATTGATAGTCTCATGTTAAAAACTTATTAAAAAAAAAGGGACTACGTGAGTATTTTGGAAGAAAAAAAATACTGAATAATTTATATAATTCACTATTTTTTTTACAAATGGAGGTATCAAACAATAATTATTTTTAGCTGTTATTATGAACATGATTGTTGGATTTTAAAGACAAGAATTTCATCGTGTCAACTTCCAGAGTAAAAGGAAGAACAGGAGAAGTCGACTTTATTTTATTTTACTTTAATTTAATTTTTGTTTTAGGTCATCAAAGGGAGATGCAGACAAAAAGGAAAACAGTTGCCCACTTGGATGAGTTGGACCCGAAGCAAAAGCCATAATTACAAGGAGTTATTCCTTTGGTAGTAAACCAAAAATATCTTTGCATAAAGTTATCAGCCGTGTGGATTGAAATGGATGAGGATTCCTTTATTATTAGGGCCATGATACGAGAAAAAAAAGACACAATTTCCCTCATTAAGGAACACGAGAGGATCTTCATCTAGATTGAAATAATTAAATCCTTTTGTTTCTTTTCTTTGGTCTCATTTTTTATCCTTTAATTGAATGATAACAAATCAACAAAGAAAACTTTTTTTTTTCTCTTAATTAATTGATAATAACTTATCTCTTAGTTGTTAATCTTTCTTAAAGAGTTGTCTACATTAAAGTGAAAAGATAAGAAAGGAGACAAGAAGTACACAGGATTTGAATTTGTATTGGATTCTGTTAGAAAAAAATGCTTAATCAATAATTGTTGTGAAATGTGTATTTTTAAAAGAATAAGTCCCACATTGGTTGGAAGCAAGTTTTTGAAGAGTTTATATTTCAACTTGTGTTTTGGGCTTTGTAAGAAACAAATAAAGTGGTGGGCTCGCGCACACAAGATTGGACTGAAAAACTCATGGCTAGTGCAAATCCTCGATTTGTCCCCCCTGCGCGTGATATCATGAAACCCAGATTTTTTGTCAAATATTTAATTAATTTTTGGAGCTTACCCAGAAAATGAGGTTTTTGAAGAAGTCAATTTTGACTTGGTCTTCTCAACGGGCAAATAAATCTGTTTTCCTAATGTTCCAATTAGTTATTAATAAGTAGATAATTAGTATTTAGTTTTCAATAGCCAAATAAATTTTCTAAACGTTACCTTGCCAACAGTCATATTTTCTAAACGACTCCTTTTAGTTTCTATAAATTCTGATTATATACTGTGGTCTTGGTTACCCGAATTCTGCTTCCCTCTTCTGCTCTTCTATACCTTCTCCTTCTCTTCGTCTGGGTTACTCACTGTTAATAGTCTCTTGCAGTTCTTTGATCCCTGTCAAACAGGAAGAGTCTGCTATACCCTGGGGGATTTTTGACTATACCGAAATAATCCTTGAGGGCAGTGCTTGGCACGCTTCAGACTTTACGGGTTTGCTGTTTCTTTTCAGGTTCAATTACAACAATCTCAAGGATTATGGAACCACAAAACGCAGCTAACAACGTCGCTCTCTCAGCCAACAACGGGTCCGACAATGGTACCCCACAAAACCCACCTCCTGTTGTTGCCGCAGTTACATACGCCAAACCATTCCCAGATGTTTCCAAGATCGAAATGTTCGGAGGACAAAATTTCAAAAGATGGCAGGAGCGTGTCTACTCTATTCTAGACATGCACGGCGTCGCTACCGCACTCACGGATCAAATGCCTGACACATCTACTGATCAGAAAACACTTGACGATTGGACTTATACTAATAAGGTATGTAGGCACACAATTCTAACCACATTATCTAACGAATTGTTCGATGTCTACTGCTCATACAAGGAAAGCAACAAAATTTGGGAGTCTATGATTGTCAAATACACTGCTGAGGATGCTGGCAAACAAAAGTTCGTCATTGGGAACTACTACCGATGGGAGATGACGGATGAAATTGATATCAAGACTCAAATAAACCAATACCATAAGCTATTAGAAGAATTGAAGGCTGAGAACATGACCTTGCCTAATGAATTCGTAGCAGGATTGCTCATTGAAAAACTACCGCAAACTTGGAAGGACTACAAACAACAACTCAAGCATAAAAATAAACAGTTGTCCCTTGCTGATCTAATCACCCACATAATCATTGAGGACACGAATAGAAATGAAATCAAGGCTGCAAGGGCAAAAACATTGGCTTCAAGGGCAAATATGGTACAAGTCAATAAGAAAAGGTACGAACATAAACCCAACAAAAGGACTGATTACAATAAACCAAACTATGTGCCAAGAGTGAATAATCCCACTTTCAAAAATAGTGGAGGAAACTGTTATGTTTGTGGCAAGCCAGGTCATCGGGCGGCTCAATGCAGACACAGGAAGAAAAATGACAATCCTCCTAAGCCAAACGCAAATTTGGTCAAAGGAGATGATATAATTGCTGCGGTCGTTTCTCAAGTTCTATTGATGGCCAATGTGAATGATTGGGTGGTAGACTCTGGGGCTACCAGACATATTTGTGCAAACAAAAATATGTTTACCTCCTACAATTTTGTGGGGGATGAAGAAGAAGAAGTTTATCTTGGTGATTCCCGAACCGCCGAAGTTCTTGGGAAAGGAAAAGTTCTTCTGAAACTCACATCTGGCAAGACTTTAGCTCTCAACGAAGTGCTTCATGTACTTAACATAAGGGCAAATTTAATTTCTGTGGCCTTGCTAGGAAAGGTTGGGGTTAAAGTATCTTTTGAGTCTGACAAAATAGTGATGACAAAAAATAATGTCCTCGTAGGGAAGGGTTATTGTAATCAAGGCCTGTTTGTACTCAATATTGCTAAAATTAATGGAAATGCTACTTCTTTTGCGTATATGATTGACTCTATTGATATGTGGCATGCTAGATTAGGACATGTTAGTACTGTTTATATTAAGAAAATGCAATATCTTGGATTAATTTCTGATTTTAGTGATACATGCTTAAACAAATGTGAAATATGTGCTGAATCAAAAATAACTAAAAAATCATGTTTATCTGTAGAAAGAAAAACTGAAGTTCTTGAATTAATTAATTCTGATTTAGGAGACTTAAAACAAACTATGACTAGAGGTGGTAAAAAATATTATGTAACTTTTATTGATGATTTTTCTAGATACACTAAAGTATATTTACTTAGAAATAAAGATGAGGCTTTTGATATGTTTCTAGTATATAAAGCAGAAGTAGAGAATCAATTAAATAAAAGAATTAAAAGAGTTAGATCAGATAGAGGTGGTGAATACACTTTATTTAATGACTTTTGTGAAAAATAAGGGATAATTCATGAAATCACACCCCCTTACTCTCCTCAATCAAATGGTGTAGCTGAAAGGAAAAATAAGATTTTAAAAGAAATGATGAATGCCCTTTTAATTAGTTCTAATGCACCTGATAACCTTTGGGGTGAAGCCTTATTAACTGCATGTCACTTACAAAATAGAATTCATTATAAGAAAATAGGTAAAACACCATATGAGTTATGGAAGGGTTATAAGCCTAACTTAAAATATTTAAAAGTGTGGGGGTGTTTAGTTAAAGTGATGTTACCTGAACCTAAAAAGAGGAAAATAGGCTCTAAGACTTCTGATTGTATGCTTATCAGGTATGCTGATCATAGTGCTGCATATAGATTTTTAGTTTTTAAAAGTGATGTGCTTGATTGTAAGTCTATAATTGAGACAAAAAATGCTGAATTTTTTTTGAACATATTTTCCCCTTAAAATTAGAAAATATTTCTGAAGCTCCAGTACAAAATTTATCTAATGATTCATATGAGGATTTGAGAAGAAGTAAAAGACAAAGAAAAGAAACTTCTTTTGAAAATGATTTTTACACATATCTTGTTGATGATGATCCTTTAACTATTTCTGAAACTTTTTCTTCACCTGTTGCACATTTTTGGAAAGAAGCCATTAATTCTGAAATTAATTCAATTACAAAATATAATACTTGGGTTTTAGTAGATTTACCTCCTGGAGCAAAACCAATTGGTTGCAAATGGATTTTTAAAAGGAAATATAACCCCGACGGATTAATTGAAAAATATAAAGCAAGATTAGTAGCAAAATGTTTTACTCAAAAACAAAATGTTGACTTTTTTGATACCTTTACTCCTATAACTAGAATTTCTTCTATTCGAGTTTTGATTGCTTTAGCCTCTATACATAATTTGGTTATTCACCAAATGGATGTTAAAACAGCCTTTTTAAATGGTGATTTAGAAGAAGAAATTTACATGGTACAACCTGAGGGGTGTATAGTTCCTGGACAAGAAAATAAAGTATGTAAGCTTCTCAAATCTTTATATGGTCTAAAATAAGCACCTAAACATTGGCATGAAAAGTTTGATCAAACTTTAATTTGTGATGGTTTTTCTTCTGTTGAAGTTGATAAATGTGTATATACGAAATTAGTAAATAATGAATGTGTGATTATTTGTCTATATGTGGATGACATGCTAATTTTCGGTACTAGCCATGACATAGTGCATCAAACAAAATGTTTTCTTGAATCTAAATTTGACATGAAAGACATGGGTGAAGCTAGTGTAATTCTAGGTGTTAAAATCATAAGGAAGTGTGATAGTATAATACTATCACAAGAACATTATGTAGAGAAACTTCTAAAGAAGTTTGGACATTTTGATGTCAAAACTGTGAGTACCCCTTATGATGCTAACACTCAATTAAAGAAAAACAGAGGTGATCCTGTTGCCCAGTCTCAATATGCATAGATTATTGGGAGTCTGCTGCATTTGATGAATTTCACTCGACCTGACATAGCGTATGCTGTATGCAGATTGAGCAGATATACACATAATCCTAATAATGATCACTGGGCCGCTTTGGCTAGACTAATGAAATATTTGAGAGGTACCATGAACTATGGTATTGTTTATAGTGGATTTCCCGCTGTATTAGAAGGATACAGTGATGCTAATTGGATCTCAGATTCAGATGAGATTAAATCCACTAGTGGCTATGTGTTCACCTTTGGTGGTGGTGCAGTGACTTGGAGATCAGTCAAACAAATAATAATTGCAAAATCCACCATGGAGTCAGAGTTTATTGCTCTGGAGAAAACCGGTAATGAGGCCGAGTGGTTGAGAAATTTCTTAGAAAATATTCCATTAGGAATAAAACCAACCCCTTCTGTGTCTGTGCATTGTGACAACAAGGCGGCAATATCTATTGCAAGTAATAAAACCTTTAATGGTAAAAACAGACACATTAGGTTGAGACATGAAGTGATAAAGCAGCTGCTGAAAGATAGAATTATATCCATTAATTATGTGAAGTCAGAAGTGAACTTGGCCGATCCTCTGACTAAGCCTTTGGGAAGGAATTTAATATATACCACATCGAGGGGAATGAGACTTAAGCCAATTTGAAACTAACAGTGATGGTAACCCGACTTTTATGAGTGGAGATCCCATGAAAGAAGTTCATATGGGTAATAACAAGTCACTTGTTAGTATTGCTAGCATGTGTGTCTGTCCTTCCTATGGTGTGAGAAGCATGAGAAGTGTTAGACTGCATTTATTGTGAGGATAAGCTATATGTTTTTAATGAATTTCATATCCCTTATGGGTGGTGTATAAAGTACAGTATACACTTGATGAGATCACCTATATGAGTGTGGAGTGGGGCCGCTCCTATGAGATAATGACATAGTTTCTAGAGCACTCATGAACGACTAGGTATGCACATGGCCGAAAAGTGCAAAACGGCGTTAACACAAGAGATAAGTGAGAGTGTAGATGTGATCAAATGAGATTCTAATTTACACGAAAAATGTTTTGATTTATAGAAATTTAACCTTCACCAATTACATTGTAAGTTAGAGTCTTATTTATCTAGGTCTGGTTCATAGTCCAGAAGACACCAGATTCGAAAACGTTTACACTGATGATGTAACCCAGATTCTGTTTATTTATTGTTTGTTTTTATTTTAAATATTCTTTTGAAATTGTGGGGGATTGTTGTGAAATGTGTATTTTCAAAAGAATAAGTCCCACATTGGTTGGAAGCAAGTTTTTGAAGAGTTTATATTTCAACTTGTGTTTTGGGCTTTGTAAGAAACAAATAAAGTGGTGGGCTCGCGCACACAAGATTGGACTGAAAAACTCATGACTAGTGCAAATCCTCGATTTGCCCCCCCTGCGCGTGATATCATGAAACCCAGATCTTTTGTCAAATATTTAATTAATTTTTGGAACTTACCCGGAAAATGAGATTTTTGAAGAAGTCAATTTTGACTTGGTCTTCTCAACGGGCAAATAAATCTGTTTTCCTAACATTCCAATTAGTTATTAATAAGCAGATAATTAGCATTTAGTTTTCAACAGCCAAATAAATTTTCTAAACTTTACCTTGCCAACAGTCATATTTTCTAAACGGCTCCTTTTAGTTTCTATAAATTCTGATTATATACTGTGGTCTTGGTTACCCGAATTCTGCTTCCCTCTTCTGCTCTTCTACACCTTCTCTTTCTCTTCGTCTAGGTTACTTACTATTAATAGTCTCTTGCAGTTCTTTGATCCCTGTCAAACAGGAAGAGTCTGCTATACCCTGGGAGATTTTCGACTATACCTATATATATATATTCTAGATTTTAGTTTAAAATGTATATTGTATTTCTTTTTTTCTCATACTAAATAAATATATATTTTTTTGGGTTCAATTTATAAGTGTAGCTGAACTTTTGAACTTTTTAAAAGAAAAATGTTTTATATACTAAAATATGTATATTATATTTATATTATATATTAATGTGAGATAAATATCAAATTATTTTATATATGATTGTAATATTTTTATAATATATAAAATAATTTTGTGAGTGATATAAATAAAGTTAAACGTATCTTGCTTATAAGAATAACGAGACTGTTTTAATAATTTTATAATTCCTATGATTATCTGCTATGAATGATGGTGTGTATCAACCTTGTCGCATTTCCCTTCCCTTCCATAAGTACTTAACAAAACTTAAATATCAATAAATAATATATCCCATTCCCATTGCTTGCAGCATCTATCCGTTGAATTAGTTGCCCTTTCCTCCTCCAAGTTCATCGACCAATTAATTAAGAAAAAGACATCGATCTTCCTTTCAGCGTAGAGTAGACAGTACCCAACTCGCTCAACTCTTCGAAACCGCTGGGAATGTGGAGATGGTTGAGGTCAAAGTCACTGCAAGAAGCTAGGGGTTCGGTTTTGTTACCATGTCTACGCCGGAGGAAGTTCACTTGAAGCAGTCACTTAACAGTTCAATGGGTATGAACTGGAGGGAAGGGCTGAAGGGCAGTGAGAGTGAATTCTGGGCCACCTCCTGCTCGGAGGGACAACTCCCCTTTCAAAAACCGCGTTTATGCTGGTAATCTTGCATGGGATGGGGTGTTGACCACTTGCCACTTGAGTCATTGCTGTTTCGTGAGCATGGAAAGGTTTTGGAAGCCAAGGTCATGTATGACAGGGAGAGTACGTGGAAGATCAAGAGGGTTTGGATTTGTGACTTACAGTAGCGCTGAAGAGGTTTCCTTCTCTGCAAAGTGCATGTATGATAATTTTTGTGGTTTGTGATAAATGTCTAATATGCATACTTTTATAGGTGTACATTGAGGTTGTTTATCTTTCTTTTAAGACTTGAGAGGTCGTTTTAGTCCATGTTTTATGTGTTTTATTGAGTTTTTAAGAATATTTTCTTAATTGATATTTTTTAGATTAGTTAGTGATGTTTTGATGTGTTTTATGTAGTTTGGGTGCAAGCTATTGAAGCCCATTGAAGCCCAATTGGAAGCTGAAGCTCAAGTCCACGTATGGAAGCCAGCGCTTAGCCCCAAGTTTGTGGCGCTTAACCTGAAGAAGCCAGAAGATTGACTGATACGTGATGCATTTTAGCACATGTGGCGCTAAGCGCCAGTAAGAGCGCGCTAAGCGCAACTACTCATGACGCAACAGCATAGTCAATTAATTCGCGCTCAGCGTGGATAATTTTGTGCTAAGCGCTGATGCGTCTGGAAGAAATCCGAAAAATAGAATATTGCGCATGTGTGGAGGGGGATTCATTGATTCATTCTGGAAGGAGATTCTTGAGGGAGGATTGAGAGCTTCTGGACATGGCTGGGAGCTAAGAGCATCAATGGAGTTTTCATCTCTTATCTCCATTTCTTTTTATTGTATCACCTTGATCATGTCTAACTAATCATCCATTTGTTGGGGTTAGATGTATCTATTTCTGAATCTCTTATGTATTTGATTTGATCATCCAATATTTTCCTCTACTTCTTTATGAGTGCTTAATTTCTATGCTTAATGCTTGTTGTGGCTTAATTATCCATGGCTTGATGTTTGATTTGGTAAACAATTAGAAAATTGATGTTAGGTCTAGATCTGAAATTAATCACCTAATAGGTCTTGAATCTAGGAATGGGTCTTGATCTATTAGTTATCTTTTAATCCTTAATCTTAATGCAAATTCACTTCTTAAGTCACCTAAGGAATTAGGACTTAATTAGGGGGTTTAGGCTCTTTTCATCTAAGGAATTAGGATTTGAGTAAATAGTGGATTGATTTTCATAATTGAAGTTAGAGATATTATTGTTTGTCATGTCATTGTATTTGGGAAAGAATTAGTGAGTCTAACCCCAACATTTTATCTTAATCGAATTCAATTTCATTTGTGCACACCAAGTGTTTGTGAAAATTACAAAAAGACTTATTTCTTTTAATTTTTGATTTCATCAATTTTTGTTTGAGCTCCCTTCTTTCCAAACCCATCGTTTAGATAATGATTATTGTGTTATGTGCTAGTATTTGTCACGATCCTCGTTGGAAACGACAACCCACTCATCTCTTTATTACTTGCATGATTTGGTATACTTGCCAAAGCCATCTTAACAGTTTGCTAGCTTTTTCTGCCATTTGTATTATTAGTATGTTCCAAAAGATCTGTAAATGATTATGAATAGAGATTTAGATAAGAAGAATCATTTCATCATATATATTTTTGTTTGGTAATTGTTTGATGGATGTTGTTAAATAAATATTCATTACTGTTTGAATCCCCTGGTTGTCAAATGTAAGGGTTAATCCTGTATGGCCAAGTAGTTGCTTATGTAAGCTTGCGTAGATTTTAACTATGTCTATGTGGCGTTTAGATTAGTATTTGAAGATATCTTGTCTTATACGTAACATGACTTTAAGTCAAATGAAAAATAGTGGATCTGTGAATGTTGTGTATATATGTCTTCACGTCTGAATGTATGAATCTGTGCTCTGAAGGTTGAGTCCTGGTACAGAATTTTGTAAACTTTATTCTCAGTAACACCATCTTTAATAATGTAAAGTCTGATTTCTTAATCTTGGTTGGCAGGACTTGAATGGCAGAACTATTCGAGTCTCGTTAGCAGATTCTAAGCCAAAGCGTCAATTTTAATTTTTAAGTATTTAATCTTTCATCTGTACATGATGAACAGGGAACTTCGGGGACTATTCTGTACCTATCCTATATATGTTGTGACTTGTGGGTTAATGCAATAACACCTTAGCATTGCATTGCTATAAAGGACTTCAGGTACTATTTGTACCTATCCTACCATAATTCCTCATTATGCATTGCACTGAATGTTACGAGCTCTTGGTATTATCTGATGAACACCTTAACAGGTAGTTGGGAGTTACGTGGCTGCAACTCATTTATGCTTTCCAATAGTTTGCAAAACATGCACTCCTTGCACTGCAACTGCATCTACACCTGGTAGCATTCTTCTGCGTGAAAAAAGAGTTGATACTTGATAGGCGCCTTATGCTCCAAAAAAGAGATGGTTTTCATCTGAAACTTATTTGTAGTCCTTACTTTTACCACTTTTAGATACAATAATTATGAGATTCTAACTTAAAATTAATTAATATTAAATTGAGTGATTTAATAAATATATAAACCATATCTAAAAATTTATCAATGTGAGACTCTTATTAACAATAAAATTATAAATAGACAACTTATCATATTTATAAGCTACTTCATGTCGTGGAAGAATTTTATTATCCGTACTCATATATACACAAACATCATTTGCACATATATCTCACTATATACATCATTGACACCTTTCATAACTTTTTTGTCATTTTCTCCATCACTTTTTTTAAAATATCAATGACTTATATAAGATTTATGAGATTTTTGTACTTACTTTTTCTGTGTAAGTAAGGTTTCCCTTTTATTACTGTTATTGTACCTGGAAAATCATCAACCCATGACATTGTAAGTTCATTTGGTACCACTCTTATGACTTGTGTGTTTGTTGTATGTCAATTTATAATTAGCTTATAGCATAATAATGCTATTTAGGTCACGTAAAAAATGCTATTTAAGTAAAAATGATATTTTAGTCTTTTAACTTAATTTTTATTATCAATTTGGTTCATTAATGGCCACATTAGAACCGTTTTAGGTCATGCTTTGAGCTGTTACTTGCCTAGTGGGCCTTTAATTATTTTGGAACAGCTATTAATCATACTGTCATATTAATAGGAGAATTTGGTTTGAGTGGTTGAAGTGTTTTACTAAGTGTATTTGAAATGTAAAAAAATAAGAAATCATTTAATTTGTAAATCAAATTTAATTAAATTTTATGTTTAGAATATTAAAAAATAAGAAATAATTTAATTTTTAAAATCTCATAGATTTCACTTCTTTTATTTTAAAAATTTTATTAAATTTAATAGAATTTGATAGGATTTGATTTGATTTAAAATGAATAAACTATTTTATCATTAGTAACTACCTCTAACAACATCTAATAATGGTTAAAATGTAAAATAATAAAACTAAATCAAATCAAATTTTATTTTAATGAATTCCAAATACAAAATTTGATTTCTAAATCAATTTAATTCTTATTTTTTTTAAAGTTCCAAATATAAAATTTGATTTCTGAATCAAATCAAATTAATTTAAATCAAATCATTTTCTATTTTTATTCATTCCAAACACAACCTATTAGTATGATGCAAGGCCAGATTTGCCTTCAATGTTATCACGTTTGCAATCTGCTCCAAGACCATTAGTAAATCACAGAGGTAAAATGACAGGACTCAAAATTGTGAAGGTTGAATGAAAATTAAGCGTAGTGTGATAAAATTGTTCGAGAAAAGATAAAGGAACATGTATTTTATGAAGATAACTAGAATATTCACATTAAATTACTTAAAACATTTTGCTAACAAGTGCCATTAAGACAGTTGTTAAAAAATTTAAAATAAAAAATTTGATTAAAAAATAAAGTATTTAATACATTAAAAATTAAAAAAGCTATACTTTTTATGTAAATTTTTTATTTTGAATTCTTTGAGAAAGCAAAGCCCAATCAAAAAATATGCATGCTCTAAAATGATAAAATAATATTTTTAAGATTAATGACATGTTTGGATTAGATGAATTTTTAGAAAAAAAATCGTTTTATTAATTCTGCACGTTCCTATTTGCATCTTTTTTAATTTTATCAATTGAAGGTATACTCGTTCCTATTAGAATAATTTCTAATTTAATCAAGTGAATGAAGGAAGTGATAAAGAAAGGTAAGTGGTGTAGAATTAGAATCGGTAGTTGTCTCTTGACGGTGCACACAGGGGAAGGTGACAAGTTAATTTGCCTTCAGCTTGACGTTATCTAGTAACGACACTCGCTTTGAGATATGATCCAATAGTTTGTCGGAATTAGGACATCAATCTTTACTGTGCGGTTGGTTAGGCGTGTTTTTAAAACAAAATAAATAAATAGAAGAAAAACTAAACCTATGAAATTGAGTTAAATTAATGATTTAGTTTGATTTATAAAATGTTTTTTTGTATGATTCGGTTTAGTGTTGGGAATTCATATCAAACCATATGAGCCACTCTAAATCCTATATAATCAATTTGTAATTATGTATTAATTATTAATTTATTGTTATTATTCTTTGAAGGTTGAGTAAATTTGACTTATGTATGAATTATTTTTCTCGTTAAAAAAAACTTCTATTTAATTTATATATATTAGATTTGTGGGGTGTGTATTGTATTATCGTAATTAATAAAGTATTAACACATATAACAAATAATAATAATAATAAAGTAACAAGAACTATATTCCAAGTCATCTTCTTTTCTCTTGAGTCGGAAATTTGGAACAATAACAGACCCAGTATAAGTTAATGGACTGCTCCATAGACCGTAACCATTATTCAATTATTTCGTGTACTGTTTAGAACAAATTTTAGAATCAGGAGATTCAAATTCAAATTCATGGTAGATGCCAAACACTAAATTAAAGGTGGAAAATTTGACCAACAAGTTTTTATGGGTACATTGCTTTTGAACATTTATGGAATTTGCACCACCTTCCATCAATGTCTTTTCTAATTGGTCTTCCTGTTTCTACTTCTCTTATTTCTCCACATAGTTGAATGTGCTCTATTTTAGTGATACGTTTCCCCTCACTTTACCTTAAGGAAGATAATGCAATTTTTGTGGCTCGACGTCCACGTCATGAATGTGAATGTTTCAGTTCATATTCTTCCTTCAATATTTTTATCTTTTTACTTGAGAAAAAGCAACGGCCATATCTGAGAATCTAAGTCCATGAAGCAATCATATATGACCATGAATGAAGTCCAACGGACGACTTTGAGTCCTCTGTAAACTTTTAGCAGTGTCAAATTCACAGGTTTTTCCTGCACTTTCATGGAAAAGACACAAAAAGATTATAATTGTACTTAATAGCTTATCAAGACAAAGTTGTCCTACTTTTTGTTCACATGATTTTTGGGAAAGAGAACACAGATTGCGTCCACATTTTGTGGTTTAGTTTTTAAGTCAAATCTTTTCCTGGTAATTAATAGTTAATTAATACATTGATATATATATATATATGTAGTGCTCTCATATGTCTCCTTGCAGGTGAAATTCACAGGCTGAACTAGAGCACGACATGGCTTTTGTAGATCAAGATCTGTAAGGTTTGCCTGTCCTTCCCTTTGACATTGTGCTGCAAACTTATACCTGATTAGATTTTGGTGTAAATTATGGCAGTATACCTTATTAACATCTTAATGTTATAGCACATAGATCAATTTATGTAATTACAATTATTACATTTATTTTGTAGGATTTCACATTGATTACATTTGGTGCTGAAATTCATAGTTATTATATGTGCATCCAGATTTCGTGATAATCTTGAAACAGAGAAGTTAAAAGAAAGTCACATGTCAATGCTGGTCCATAAGATGGGTGACAAACAGAAGCTTGGGAAGGATGCTATAGGCAAGTCATTGGAGGGAAGAAGACTTTCAAGGGTCTTTTCTGAGGATTATGATGCTACGGATAATTTGATATTGGATCCTAGGGGACCTAGAGCGAATAGATGGAACAAAATTTTCTTAGTAGCATGTTTGATTTCACTATTTGTGGATCCCTTGTTTTTTTACTTGCCAGTGGCTAAGAGAGACAAGTGCATTGATATATCTGCTGGCCTCGAAGTGTCCCTCATCATAATTCGATCAATGGTAGATGCATTTTACATTATTCGGATTTATGTTCGGTTTCAAACTGCTTATGTTGCTCCTTCCTCTCGTGTTTTTGGAAGAGGAGAGCTTATTTTAGACCCTTCAAAGATTGCATCAAGGTATCTTCGAAAAGACTTTTGGCTTGATCTAGTAGCCGCCCAACCTCTTCCACAGGTATTTATTGATGTTGCAAAATGTGTATTTATTTCTTATCTGATCTCAAAAGGTTTGAAAACTTGTTGATTTACAGTTTTATACTAATTTATGCACCCATCTAATCTAAGAATAAGATTACTTACATAGTTCCATCTTAATAGTGTGATTGCTTTGACCTTCATTTTCAATGCTAATTTACACCACCCATGTGCTAAAAGTCTCTCCTATGTGCTATGATAGAAAGATGATATACTATTATGAAGTTTCTCAGCAGTGCCATTGGCTGCGATTTATCACGTTCCTTTGCTGAATTAAATCTATGTCGTTATCCCAAAAATGCTATTATGTTTTCAGCGATACACAGTTTTACTTCATCTGCCGCAGCTTACACTTTGATATATATGTTAGGTGTTGATCTGCGCTGTAATTCCTAATCTGAAGGGGTCACAAATGATTGCTTCAAGGCATGTTCTGCACATTGTTACCATTTCCCAGTACCTCTTGAGGTTATATCTTATATATCCTCTATCATCTCAAATTATCAACGCCAATGGCGTAATGATGGAGAAAGCTTGGGCTGGGGCAGCATATAATCTGATGCTATTTATGCTGGCAAGTCATGTAAGTCACTATTCCAAAAATTGTGCATAACTTGTGATAGACTACGTAGCTTTCTATGTTGTAATTTAGTCTCTTCTTTTGTTTTTCGCCCTTTAGTTTTTTTGTTGCTTGTCATTCAATTCAGTTCTAAGTTGTTCATCTTTTTCTAAAAGCTTTTAGGATCCTCTTGGTACGTGTTATCAATTGAACGACAGGCTGAATGTTGGAAGAAAGCTTGCATGCTTCAGTACCCAGACTGCCGGTATCATTATCTTGATTGTCAAAGCATAGGTGACCCAGCTAGGGATGCTTGGCTCAGATCAAGCAACCTCTCAGGTCTATGTGATCAAAACAGTGATTTCTTTCAGTTTGGCATTTTTGCTGATGCTCTGACTATGGAAATTACGGGCTCAAAGTTCATCAACAAATACTATTACTGCCTTTGGTGGGGAATGAGGAATCTCAGGTAACAAATTTGTTCATGTCAATGATGGGTAATACATCAAAATAATAATAATAATAAATAAATAAATAAATAAAATTATTCCATCTTTGTTCTACCTATTTTGAAGCCATTACACATCCTTTAGAGTATAATCAACACTGCACTGAATAAGATTCCAATCGACCTTATCTTTTCTCTTGGGAATGATGACAGTTTTCAAACTTACATATCCTTTTCTGTTTTTCTAAAATCAAGAGCTTTATGCTCTTAAAAGAAATATTATGTTGATCTGGTGTCTGAACAGTCAGTCACTCTTGATCATTGGCCTATTTTTGGTCTGCATTCAAGTTTGTGATATTCTAACCAATTTGATGTCAAATTTGCAGCTCTGTAGGACAGACTCTCTTAACAAGCACTCATGTTGCAGAGATATTTTTTGCTGTGATTACTGCAATTCTTGGGCTGGTGCTTTTTGCACTGCTTATAGGCAATATGCAAGTAAGTCTAGCTGTTGCCACTTGCCAGTCTTATTTAACAAAATGTATTGCCTTAAGTATGTGCTTCAAATTTTACAACTTGATAAATATTTGCAAATTTCAACCCATTGACTGTTGGCATGTTAGTATTCTTTATTGTCAGGAATTCCCGATTGTTTAGAGTTTAATTTGATATTTCTGATATCTGAACTTTATGAGCAGATTTTTTGTTCTTTGAATAAGATTATTTGTCAAAATTTGTAGTGAATTGATCAACAATATACTAAGCTTAAAATTTTCTTGAATTTGAAACTTCTATAGATTGTTGACTCTTATTGTTGCAAAAAAATCAGTGTTACCTAGGACCTTGATCCATCCCTGCATGCTCACTTTCAATAGGGGCTAAAGAATGCACTATCTAATTCTAATATGCATGATTTTTAATTTAGATAAACATCTTATTTTTTGAACAGACCTACTTGCAATCCACCACTAAGCGGCTAGAAGAATGGAGAATAAGGAGGACTGATACTGAAAGATGGATGCATCACAGACAGCTCCCTCATTCCCTGAGGCAAAATGTGCGACGGTACGACCAATTCAGATGGGTTGCTACTCGAGGAGTTGACGAGGAAACCATTCTCATAGAACTTCCAGTGGATCTCAGACGTGACATTAAACGCCACCTATGCCTTAATCTAGTTCGACAAGTAAACCTCAATAATTCATTCCTACCTGTCTGTCCTTTCTTTGATACAGTTTTGTGAATTGTGAAAGTTCCAAATAAGCTTCTCATGCATTGTTCAAATACTCAGAACAAAAATGCTATACACACACTTACATACACATCACTTCACATCTACACTCTTTTCACCATTTGATTACAACTAAACCCATCTCGTTTTCTACAAATTCTGTCATATAAGCAGATGTGAGAGATGTGTATGTGTGAAAGTGATGTGTAGTTAGCATTTCTCTAATCAGAATATGTGCTATTCCTGTTGCTGTTAATTTGTTATGAGTAAGAATGATCTTATCAATGGCCCATGGCAGGTACCACTATTTGATCAGATGGATGAGAGGATACTAGATGCAATATGTGAAAGACTGAAGCCTTCTCTATGTACTCCAGGCACTTTCCTAGTTCGTGAAGGTGACCTTGTCATTGAGATGCTCTTCATTGTCCGAGGACGCCTAGATTCTTATACCACCAATGGTGGCAGAACCGGGTTCTTTAATTCCTGCCGTATTGGCTCTGGTGACTTCTGTGGTGAAGAGCTCTTGCCATGGGCCTTGGACCCTCGTCCAAGTGTTGTCCTTCCTTCCTCAACTCGCACTGTAAAAGCCATCACTGAAGTGGAAGCTTTTGCACTCATTGCAGAGGACTTGAAGTTTGTAGCAGCACAGTTCCGCAGGTTACATAGCAAACAACTGAGGCACACGTTTAGGTTCCACTCCCACCAATGGAGGACATGGGCTGCTTGCTTTATACAAGCAGCTTGGATTAGTTATAGAAGAAGAAAAGGGATATGTGAACTCAAGAAAAGGGAGAATCTGATGGCATATGTGCCTGGAACTGGCATTGAACATTTCTCTGCGCCTCTTCAGCACCCAATGGGATCAAGTTTTACAATGTATGCAGCAAAATTCGCAGCCAGTGCAAGGAAAGGTGGGAGTTTGCGATATGGTTCTGAGTTTGATATTCTTGGTTCATTAAGAAAGCCCCTTGAACCAGACTTCACTTTTGAAGATAGATGAAGAAAAGTACTAGAAAAGGTGTCCCTTTGGAGAAGGCCTGCTAATCAGTATAGTTATGCTAGGACATCCAGTGGAGTTGGTGCAGATTATTACTGTAAATTTTGTAATGCTGAAAGATTCGTGTTTTAGATTAGGGCCATGGACGGAAATAAACTAGAGCTGAAGCAAAATTTTGTATGTATAGAAGATTGACTACTGAATGTAATTTATGAAGGTTGTAATTTTGTTAGTATAGAAAGCTTATAGTGGATCAGATATTTGTTCACTGGCGGAAGGCATCTAATACTGCTACATTACATTGTTTTCTTTCTTCATCTAATTTATGGTCTGTGCTACTTCAGTTGTTTATATGAGAGAGAATATAAAGCAAAGAAAGTTAAGTCTTAATTATATATGGATTTGAATCATTTCTTATCATAATTTCATACTATTGAAATACTTGAGTAAATTTTGTCTACTCAATTGTGTGGACTAAATCAATTAGCATTTAATAATTTCATAAATTTTGCTGTCTACACAAGTATTTCTCATTGAAGAGAGATAAACACTAGTTTTATGGGTCCACTTGTTATGCTCAAAACTATTTGTGTCTTTTATCTCTCAAACATGATTTATGAGTATATCATACAGTAAAAAATGTGAAAAAAATAATGAGATATATTGCTTAATATCAAAAGAGAAAAGAGTAAGGTAAAAAACAAAGCCTTAAAAATTCATGTGACTGTGATGAAGTTAATTCTTGTTTGAAGCCAAAATATGAGGTGAGATTATTGATATTATCAATTGTTTATTTATACTCTTTACAAATCAATTATAATTTTAAATTTTTTTATAAAATTATAAATGATTAATAAAAAAATATAAATAAATAATTAAAAGTACTAATATCGTCACCTGAGTTTAGCCATTCTTGCAGTGCACCAAATCTCCGAGGTACCATAATATTCTTTGCCCATTGGCAAATTTTATTTTTTGGGTCAACGCAAAGCAACAACACTAAACTCTTATCAAAATAGTATTCTCTGTGGGTCAAGTCCACATAGAAGTAGCTTCCCCATGTCAGGGCCTCTGTCTAATGTTTGGCCCAACAATCAAGGGCTTCAGGAGTCAGTGGCAATCCAACGCAATCGTTTTTTCGTTTTTTGAGGCCTTGATTTTCGAAGTGCTTGTTTGTGAACTTCTACAAAACGTTTGGCCCAACGGGTTGATATGGAAAAATAAAAAGCATACATAGCCCAAGTGCATCCCGGATACAATTAAGCAGGTGGATCTCTCATGATGGTACCTGCAAGTGGGTCCATTCCACCTACATAAATATATTTTTATCCAATTAACATTTTTTTGGGAAAAAAACCCATTAAAACAAAATTTATTATTATATTTATTATTATAATATTTTTATGAATTAATGCTGTGTAAGCACTGTGCTGCATTAATTGGGTTTATCTTCCCTTATTTTATTTAATTAAAGTATACTTTTTTTTAGAATAGCTTAATTTCTTATTCACCTATTCTTTAAAAATAATACGTATCATTTTTAAACTCTTACCTTTTAAATTTTAAGTTTAAATTATCCTTTAAAATAATTATACATTAAATATTTTTTCTTTTAATATACAATTTTGTAGATTCTATCATAATTTAAAAAATATAATGAAATGTAGTGGATAATTATTAGTTTCTTATTATCTTCAGCGCTCTATTAATCCATATTTAATGGTATTTGACATATCACAAAAGAGAAAAGTATTATATAAGGACCTCATTTTTAATATGATAACGAATTAAAGACTTTAACTTTATTTTGATTATTAATCAAAGATTTCAAGTTTAATAAAAAATATTTTATTAATATTTACTAATTAAAAAAATTAAAATATATACCATGTGTTTTATTCATAATATAAATTATTTTTACTTATTAAGTTGAATTTTTTATTTTTTAAAAATTTTTATTAATAAAAATATATTTTAATAAAATTAAGGTCTTTAATTAATAATAATAAAAATTTAGTCTCATAATTAATTTTTCAAACAAAAATTAGGTCTTTAAACAATAATTCACTCAACCACAAAAATGTTGAAAATTTTAGAAATGGCTAGCGTGGGTCCCAAGATTAGTTGAGACAAGAAGTTTGACCATCATTACCAAAGGTTCAATGAAAGATTCTTCAACCAAGTTGCCTTTACAGAGGATATTACAAAGGAAAATGATGGTAATATATCATTTTTTCCCTTCCATCTTTTTTTATACTTATTTTGAAAGAGTGTAATTAAATAAGAGAATGTGATGAGATAAAAATAATGTAATTAATAATATGAAGAGTAGTATAAAAAGAGATATAAAAAATAATAACATAAAAAAATCAAAATTATATTACAAATAACCCATTTTCCATACAAAAACTAAAACATCTCACACACATACATAAACACACACATATATATATATATATATATATATATATATATATATATATATATTTCAAAGAAATGAAAGAAAACCTCTTTTTTAGGGTCAAAATTTGCATCAGGTATGCTGTTCTCCTACTCATCATTCCATTGTTCTTTTCCACTTTTTGTCAAACTTTTCAATTATTCTACTAATTAATTCACTAATGTAATTGCTATTATTAATTTATTGTGATTCAATTAAACGTTACTAATTCCAATATGAGTATATATCACGCAGATTTGTGCAAATTAAAGTGGCCACAGTCGTAAGCTTTGAATAAATAGATTAAATGTAATGATTAGAGAGAGCACGTAAGAGACAAATACATCCTAGATTGTAGCTACTCTCTAACATCATATACCCTTGGAAATCTGCCTTGCAAGCTAAGCCAAACAGAAAAATAAACTCAAACAACCAGATACCAAAGAAAAGTTTAAGTTTCATACCGCTAATCGATGCTGCGAACTTATTCATTTACTATCATGTCTAGCATGAACAAGCTAAGCTTTGATATCATAGTACTTGCATGCTTGCCTTCAAAACTACATATATACATTCAACATTTTGTTAAATAGAACTTACACATATCGATCAATGCAAATACAGAATAATTCATTTCACACAATCTGTGTACTAGTACTCTATCTGTTGGATTCCTCGGCCTCGGCCTCTTACACCAACCCATAATCGTACTACAGAAATTGCCAATTAGTTTAAGGTTACAAATATAGAAAAATTATTAGCAAAAATATCAAATATGTTGATGTTACATGAGAAAACTAGAGGAAAAAAAAGTAAAAGTTCCAGGAAGCAGCTTTGGCGGTGCTGAGAATGTCAGTTTAAGTGTCACGTTGTCTCAAAAATAGGTGACAAATAGTCTTTAAGGAAGCCATATCAACTGCATTCCATGCTCAGATCCCACCCTTTGCTTTTGTCTTTTCTTCCGGAATGATCGCTCTCTTTATCAACATATATAATTTTCTTTACATATTTTTGTGTATGTGTGACTCAAATAAAAGTATATCACAGATTCATTAACCCAAAAAAAAAAAAAATATGACAAGATACATGCACCTAAAATTAAGGATGTAAAAATGAGGGATATAAATAGACTGATAAAATGAGTGAGTTGAACTAAAAAATTTGATATAAATTTTTTTTAACCTAATTGGACGAACTTAATTTTGGTTAAATTTAATACGGGCTAACTCGTAAATTTAATGTTTAAATTTTAGTTATGATATTATTATGTAATTTATATGATATATTTTATTTTTACTTTTAAATATAAATTAATATATTTTATCACAAAAAAATTTATTTGATGTTTAATGAAATTTAAATTATGTAAAAGAAAAAAATATTAAATATAAGAATAAATTTTTTAAGTATTAAAAATTAAAAAAAAATCATATAATGTGTGCTGACAGGTTACTAGACTGGAACAATAATTTACTAACACTCAATGATTTTAGCCCGATCCGGCCAACTCCACTGTTTTGACACAGCTACTTGAAATTATGGTTTTAGCAGGTTTATTTTTATTTTTTTTAATCAATGACCTTGAAAATTTGTAAATAATATTTGAGGGGCTAATTAGTCATATGTGACTGCAAATACTTTCATCATAATTTATACAATTATGGATTCATCTTGATTAAGTATTTTTGTAATAATGCAGCAAAAGCGAAAAGTATTTTTAGAAATATCTGAAATTTCTTCTCCCAATTTGCAAGGCCTTGTGAATATTTGAGGGACAAATTAGTCATGTGGAGTGTGGACTGCACATACTTGCATTATAATTTATACAATTATTGGCTCAGGTTGATTAAGTATTCTTGTAACAAATATCTGAAATTTCTTCTCCAATTTGCATGGCTTGTATAACAAATAGTACTCGTATGTGGTTCTCAAGCCACCTTTTGAAACAATCATTGCAACTTCGAATGCTATCTGCCAACTTGTTTATATGTATCTCATGCTGTAGGACAAGATAGGTAGTTCAAATCTTTAAGAAAATAAATTAAAAGGTCCTAAACTTAAAATTTCCCATAATTTTTTTCTTGACAATTAATAGAAGGGCAGCATTAGGGAACAGTATTGAATAACTGTGAGATACCCTTAAATTTGAGTTTGGTGGGTCATAGTTTCCGATCCGAAAATGTGGGTACGTATGCAAGGGATATTCTACATTTTTCAAATGTTCTCTTAATTAAGAAAGCAATCAAAAGCACATGCTACCCAATTGATTACATATCATTGTTACTTTGGAGTACTTTGTTTGACCAGAGCCGGTTCAAAATTGGTAAATTTTAAATAAAAAAGAAAGAAAAAAGAAAGTAATCCATCTCTGAAGTCTGAATACTCTTCATAATCATGTTTACTTTCAAAAAGTTGTTAATTTGTTGAATAGGAATAGAAAAAGTGCCCCTTCCCAACTTTCCATAATTTAAAGAAGCTTTTAACTGTCTTATGCAATTCAGTTAGAAACAAAGAAGTTTGCAAAACAAATGCAACAAAAAAAGTGGTTGTTCCATATCATTCAAAAGATGCGATGAGAGTTGCTGCTCCCTGGTTCTTTTCTTTGTAGTTTCTGTTGTTTGGGCCTTTGGCCCCTGTTTTTCAAAAAAAAAAAACTATTGTTAGCATTAAATCTTTACTCTTTTTCCAAAGAAGGATAGAAGTTAGAGTATTCGGAATCGGAACCAAATCAACCAATTGCCCTTATAAGCTTTGCAATATCTTAAAGAAAAATTAGAGAGTCTTCTACGTACCCATATTTAAAAAACCAAAAATAAAAAATAAAAACTTTAGAATGCCTGCATTTATGTCCTTGTATTGTCTCGATCGGCAAATCAAACTTTATCATTTCATCTAATGCTATGCCTTTTTGTCGACACCAAAATTAGCTAGAAAAAGTTTATTGTTTCTTGTTGTATAATACTATCGAATTTAATAAGTAGACAAAATTGACCAATGTGGCTCCAAAAAACAATGCAATCCCGATTATGTTCTCACTTCACTCGCATAGGTCAAACTCCTTGAAATCAGGCTTTGGGTCATGACTCACATGGCTAATAAGAAGAATCACAAATTATCACTCCAAACTGTGATGATAATTGTACGTAATAGATACAATAAAGCATTCCCGCTTCTACTTGTAAGAGCCGATAGGAAGTGTGTAAGTAAATCAAACAACAATAAATAATAAATAAATAACGTTGGAAATTTCTCTCAACGTGGGAGAGAAAAAAATCACAAACACGGTAAAAAAAACTTTACCATCACCCAGTTAAAGGTACAAAGAAGTTCTCTCTAGTAGCTCGTCCACAATATCAAAAGGTTACCTACAGGGCCCAAAATCATCAATGACAACAAAGAAGAGCTTAAAAACTTCATAAAAAAATTAGCTAATGTTCACGAAATTTCTGGACAAACTATCAAGCGTGGAATCAGTGACGGATCCAGAAAATTTAGACAGTGGAGGCAAATGTAATATTATTAATACAAAATATTAAAAGTTTTAATAATTATATTTATATATTAAAAAATATATTAATATAAATTATGAAAGATTAATTTCTAATTATTCTCTTAGTGTTTTTATATTTTAAAAATACTGAATGATTTTTTTATTATTATTATTATCAAATATTTTTCTTTTTATATATGTAACTAAACAATCATTTAACAAAAATAACATATTTAAAAGTAAAGACATAAGGATAAAAATTATACATATAAAAAAATAAAAATATATATATGTATATAAGATCAAAGAAAAATTCTAAAGTAAAGTAAGGACATGTGTCCCACTTACTTGTACATAAATTTGTCCCTGCTTGAAATGCCAATCCCACCATCCAAGTCGAAGAACTACAATGAGAAATCTCTTACTAAAATTTCAGCTCAATTGAAAAAAAAATCATCATCCACTAGTTAGGGCAGAAATTTTTTTGGATGTTGTCAAACCTCCCCTTTTTTTTCATTAAAATTAACTTAGTTTCTCTTTCCTAATTCAGCAACCACAAAAACCATATAAATACTTAACAAATGGTGTTAAGAGACAAGCCTAAAAGACGAAATTAAACCTCCACATAGGAGAGAACCCAACCCAACAATGACCACAAAAAAGTTTAGAGTCAATTGCATTTTTCTTCTTTGAAAAATTATATTTAACCTCCTTTTAAAAAAAAATTACACAAGTGGTCTTATCTGTTAATACTAACGATTTCGATTCTGCTTGGTTGCTGCTGCAACTTGAGTCTTTTACTGTGAAAGTTTTAATAGAAAATATAAAATTAAATTAAAGTATAATACATTTTTATCTATAAACAAAAAGAGAATGTAATTTTTTAAAATAAAAGAGAAGGTAATACGATTTAAATATAATGTAATTTACTCCAAAGTTTATGTAGAGATCACAGAGTGAGTGACGAAGAGGGGAATTCCCATTTCATTTCCATGCATGAAATGGGAAGATCGATCGTACTCTGCTGTCTGCATTTTCATGCAAGAAATGAGAAATCATGAAGCATGATTGTAGCAGTAATTGATGAGGCTAGACTTAGAGTGGCAGAGACAGAGGGACAGGGTGCATAGGCGTGTCCTAATGGAGTGACACGTGTAACGACCCCATTGAATGAAGAATGATCAGTTTGGCAGGGTTTAATGCTTACCCTTTACCATGGCATAAGGCATATACTGAGCTACGTAGACCTGAAAGTCAAACCACTCAATGCACATATAGCAGCATTTTGTCGTCTTCTCCCACCGTAAATATGACCCCCGTCCGGTCCATAACTCCGCTGCTAGAAGATGCAAAGCACTCATTGCCAAACAACTTTCGCATCACTTATCTTTGTCTAAATATTTTTGAGGAAACTTTTGGGATTCGTGACAGTCCTTGTGGCACATTATCACCCTCATCATCATATCCGCTAGACTGCTTTTCATTTGATCAATCAATTACAACATCTGAGCTAGCTTATGATCCATCCTATCTACAATAACTTGATTATCTGCAAATCGAATCGAGAAATTGTAGATATGTATACTCATCATAATATAATTATAAAAACTATGAAGCTTTAAAAAACTATTCATATGTATATATTCAATTTTAGTGTCGAAAAGAAAAAAATTTCCCCTTGTATGAGAAGCGTTAATTATAATTTAAACTTAGAACCTTCAATTATCCCAGTGCTACCTATGTTTAACTTAGGTAGCCTCAATCGCGATAGTGATTCTTATACATTCTACGCGTGTAATTTGATATTTCACAAGGTGACAAGCAAATCCAAAATTTCGGAGGAAATATGGTGGTGCAGCAAATTGGGTGGAATTCACAGCAAGAGAACATTGAGTGACATTGGTGCCGGCCAAGCATGGCAATATGTATATATATAAGAATCGTAAATTGAACATTGAACCGTGAGGGGACAGAAAACGACCACTATTATATTTTAGGATCTTCTCCAGAAAAGATAGAATTGACTTTTTTATTAATTTCCACAAACTTTCGGCAGCCATTTGTTCAAATTGTCGCAGCAGTTTAAGGATAAAGCAAGTTTAAAACCAAAACCATTCGTTCACTGACTTTTTTCACTTACATTCAAGGAAACTAGACGTTACTTGACAAATTAATCATGTCTTTAAGCATTTAGGGCAAGGGTTACTTGACAAATTAATCCTGTCTATAAGCACTAAGGGCAAGGGTTACTTGACAAGTTAATTAATCCTGTCTTTAAGCAGTTAGGGCAAGACCAAGACAAATCCCAGATTAAAATATTCATATCAAGTGTGTGTTCCTTAGAGTGTAAAAAAGAGCTTAATTATGTAGTATCATTCTATTGTTGTCCCTCAATATGTCACTTCCAACAAATAACGCGTTATCTTTGGTCTATGGAATGTGTTTAGAAAATTAGAATGTCTACAACATGAGGGAGAGCTTTCTGACGACAATTTTAGTCATAATATGACACTTTTAATAGTTAGTTATCATTTTCACATTTCATTATTTGGATAATTGCACCAAATACTGCTATCAGAACATAATACTAAGCACAGCTACAATAGCAATTCAAAACTTTAGATAGGAGATATTATATAGCATCTGCATATCTCCTCCCCTTTAAGATTATTTTATATATATTTATATAATATAGTTAATAACAGTAAAAGTTAGTTTAAGTGGTCACAAAATCAAAGGTCCAACGTTTTCACTGTGCATGCGTATTAGGATTAATGCATATACTTTTGGACTTTTGGTTTCAAATTAGGCATGCAGATATAGCCAAAGTTCAAAAGCTCTAACAGTGAGAGAATATAAAGTTATATCTAAAAACCAGCGGCGGGAGACTGAGAGTAAAAAATTAAGGTATAAAATAAAAAGGTAAGTTGTCCTTTTTGGTCGATGAAGTAGAGTAGTAGACAAAATAAAGCTTGATTTATAACCTTAACTACCCGGTCTATCGATCATTCCGCCACATGAAACCCTTTTTGACATAACCATGGACAACTTCAGTAATTACGCTTCAAAAGTGAGACTGAGAAGCAAAACATACTTTTGGAAAAACATGACCCATATCCTACATCACTTTCCTAGCTATAGTTTTTGCTCCACTTGAAACTTAACAGCCATGCTTATTGGTTAGGAACAAGGTCAAAAAGCACCAAATGACCAAATTAAACAAGAGCCACCATTTTTATTATTAAGCTTAATAAAGACTTTTAAGCTTAAATGAAACATTAGTTGATCAGTTACACCTTTACGAGACAAAAAAAGAAAAAAGAAAAAACCAAAGAAAATTAGAATGTAAAAAACATATCACGACGAATTAATAATATTTGAAAGTGAGAAACTAAATTAAGAAGATAATCAAAGGAAATTTTTGAAAGAAAAATGATAATTCTATACTATTTTGTATATATATATATATATATTTTAAAATATCTCATCACTCAATATATAAAAGTTAATTTTTTGAATATAATCAAATATTTAAGTAAAAAAATCTCTCATAATATTATTTTTATATATATAAATTTAAAAATTAAATTTAAAATTATATACTTAAAAATTTTAAATTATTTTTATTAGAACCAATACATGCTAAATGTATATATTATTTTAATACTGATAATCGATGCGTAAATAACTCATAATTTATAAAGTGACTTCACGATAGATAATGAATTAATATCTCCACTCACCACGATGTCACTAGTTATTTACACTTCATTGTAAAAATATGCGAAAATGGTCTGTGAATGACTTTGTGAAATTTTAGGTAGACCTGTCGTGACTTGGGTGGAACCAGGTAACGTCGCATCTTGTTGCGGGGAAGAGGTGACCGAAACAAAAATACATGTATTTGCATTTCTTGGAAAGCATTCTCTGCTGTGTTTGGTTACGTAATGCACAAAAACAAAACGATTTTGAGAGCCACAAACACGCACCGGCGGGGCCAAGTGTCAGGAACCCGGGCAGCTAAGAAGTGATTATGCGTGTAAGCGTGTTACTGGACAAAGCTTCGTGATGGCCAGAGCACCACAATGTCACAGACATGAATGAGTGCATCTGAGTCTGATAGAGCATTAACTTACCTGGTGCTTCCTGTCTCATTCAACGCTCATGATTATGCATCATTACAATCTTTACAAAATTATGCAATTTTTTTTAACAAAATTACTTGAACTCGAATGAAGTTATGGGCTTCGAATGCAAATGGCGCCGACCAACCCCACATAATATCTGTGTAAAACTATAGGATGATTACAAAAAATGCATATTTTTAAAACCATTCTTAAAGAGTTTAATTAATGCATTAAAAACCATAGGCTTTTGCAATTGCTGTAAGATTAGGATGCATTTATTGGGCAATATTACCTGCACTTTACGAGCAAAGAAATTAAAAGCAACCGAAAGTAAGATGACTACGGAAGAAACAACAAACAAGAGAGTTGTTATAACACTCATGAGAGGGCAGTACTATTCATAATTGTCAAGTATTTATTAATTTATTAATAGTTAATTTTATCATAAATATTTGGAAGTTTTTTTAAAATAATTAATAAATATTTGACAATTCATTTAAATATTTTAAAAAATTATATAAATACCCATAATGAAAGTGAAAAAAAAATTGCATAAAAAACAAAGAAAAAGATTAATAGAATTTAACAGATACCACGTGCGTAAGACAAAAAACTTTAATGAGATAGAAGTAGAGCGTACAAATAGAAAGGTGGTTGTTACAAAAATTATGTAAAATCAACTCTTATATTTTTATATTAAATAATATATATATTTATTTTTATATTTCATCTAATATTATTTATATATATATATATATATATTTATTTTTTTTTACTCAATCATATTTTTTAAAAATGATATAAATAGTATTTATACATTTTTTAAGAATGTAAGATGATAATTTTTTATGTAAAATTATGCATACCAAACCTATATTAACGTGGATAAATAAAATAATGACATGTGATTAGTGAAGGAAAGGTTAGCTTTTTATAAGCTTAATTGCAAATAAATATTTTTAAAAAATAATTATAAGATGGTCACTTTTAATTTTATTTTTTATATTATAGTACCTGTAATTTAATTAGTGATTTAGAAAATAATAATAATAGATCTTAGATCCATCTAAAAATGTTGCCACTGCACACCATCATCTCAGGCAAATGAAAGCTGTCAGTTTGGATCAAAATCCTCTCTATTAATACAAAATTTCTTAATATTTTTTTAAAAAGAGTTCATCTCTTGAAATATTATCTCTTTAAAGATTATTTTACAAATTAATTAATAAAAATAAAACACTTTACATATCATTATCACTGCTCTATGTAGTTATTTTTTATTGTTCCACATAAACATGCACACTATAGAACCCAAACATGTACTCGAGTTCTGTAGAATTCCCCCAAAGTGGAAATAGAATAGAAGCGTGCAGGTATACGTGGAAAATATTAGGGGTGTTCGACGGATCAGGTTGACCCATAAACTCATAAGTTTTGACCTAATTTAACTCATAAAAATGTGAATTGGGTTGAGTTTGTGAGTTAGGCCGGGTAGAAAAATGTTTCAACTCACAGTGTATGGGTCGGGTAGCGAGTTGAAACACTTTCAACCCAACCCAACCCAAGCATCCTTTTAAAAAAAATTAGTGGCACAGATAGAATGTGCATTTTGCGTGAAAAATATATTTAAGATTCGTAAATATTCTCTCTGATATAGTTAGGAACAGTGTTAGACCATGTAAATACCCTAACAAATAAAGGTCAAAGTGGGAAGAGAAAAAAACATCAAAATCCTATCTATCTACTCACTCTTTATTGGCCCTAGCACAGCTAGTAGTTATCTCTTATGTGCAACTAATTTATACAACTAGTTCTTCGCAGTGCAGTCGTTCTCCTAAGCTCTCAGCGTTTGCGCATTGAATCAATGATCATTGCTTCTTCTCCCACCCAATCTCTCAGTCTCAGCGATTGCGCTATCGCTGTGAGTCCGTGACCATTACTTCTTCTCCCACCCGATCTTCCAGTCGTTTTCTGCAACTAGTCACAACATCACACAGTCACGCGTCCTTCTTCCCTCTTACGACTTTTTCAGTTTTCTGCACCACACAGCCCCAGCAGGTAAGCCTACTTCCTCTGCTCTTTTCATATAAATCTGGAACATAAGAAGGAGTGCAACTGGGTACAATGTAGTTGCATCGTACGGGCAAGGAAGCTACAGAGGCAGAGCAGGCAGCAAAGCTATGGGTACGAGCAGAGTGGGCAGACAATGAATGTAGTATCGCTGGAGAAGAAGAAGAGTAAGCTTGGAGTGTAGGATTATTGCACTTGCTAAAATGATTATCATTGTGAGTTTCTATTTAAATTTGTTAAAAATGAAGGTTTGAAAAGTTTTGCTAAAGTTATGCAACCTCAATTCCAAGTTCTTTCTAGACAAATTGTTAGTAAAGATGTTATGCAATTATATGTATTTGTGACTAATTTATTATTTGAGTTATGATTAATTTTATTTAATTTATTTCAGACTTAATAATACTTGTTAGTTGTTAGTTTGTTATGCACTTATTAACTTATGATGTTTAGTTTATTTGACATTGAAACTTATGATATTAATTTGTTAAATTTTATATTTTGACTTTTTTTTCAAAATTTAAAAAAAAAACATGTTAAACTCACGGATTTGACTCAACCTAACCCACTCTTGAGCGGGTCGGGTCGAGTCGGGTTGAGTAAAAAGATATTTTCAACTCAACTCAACCCGCTACTCTAGTGAGCAAGTCGGGTCTAAAAACACTACTGAACTCACCCAACCCAACTCACGGACACCCCTAGAAAATATAGTGCAAACTCAAAATCAAAATAGGTGTATATAATTTATTTTTTGAAAAATATCATTCAGTTACAAATAATTATCTTAAACTTTTAAATATTTCAATTTAGTCCTTAAACTATATTAATTCTTAGAATTAGTTCTTCGTAGTTCATCAAATTTAAGTTAACTGACTAATGAAATACCGTGTCACAAGAAATTCTAAAATATTAATGTATGTACTCTAGGCATGTTTGTAGCTATTTCTATTTAATTTAATAATATTTTATTTCATAATCTAACAATATGTACGGTATAAGTACTACATATTACCATTTGAGTGAACTAGTATAGTAAGAACTTCTCATGTATCACGTGCAAGCACGTGAATAATTAATGATTTATTTGACACGTCAATTAATGACACATATGCTTATACGTGTTGTAATGTTTCATTAATTAGTTGATTAAGATTGGACAAAAGGCTAATTGTAATAATTAGAGTAGTTTAAAGACTAAATTAGAATAGTTGAAAAGTTTATGGTGACTATTTGTAATTAAGTAAAAGTTTAGGGTGGTTGGGTATCATTTTTCTCTTTTTTTTATATATATATATATATTGCGGTCATGTGGTAGGTTGCACGCTCCTTTGCTAATTCACCTCACCAATCAAGTCAAAAACAAATCATTTACGTCGAAACTAATGAATTCATAAGAATATTTTTTAAGGTATAATTTTAAGAAATTGACGTAATTGAGATTCAAACCTGTGATTATTCGCCTACTCACACATCGTATATTTGTCTATCAGTAGCCCAACCCTTAGGGTCTTTGGTGTATATAATTCAACCGAATGAATGAGTTTATAATACCATGGATTATATGTATATCATAATTTATTGATATGATTTATATTATTATATATTGTTTTGTCATAAATTATTGTTAATTTCTATTATCTTATTATCGTTAAAACTGTGTGTTTTACGTTAAATTAAAAATATACTTAAATAATAGAGTACATATGTTCACCCAATATAATTGAAAAAAATATTTCATACTTCGGAACATTATTCTTTTGAGTCGGAGCTAGCATGTGAAATCAAAAGTTGCACTGCATTAATTCCCCCATTACCCTATAGTTTGTCATGAGCTTAAAGGCACAAAGGGGCTGAAAAAATGAAATTTAAAAGAAAAAAAAACCAAGGGCACAAAAATAATTTTCCTTGCCTATGAGGAGAAGAATGGCGAGTATGTCAATTGGAAAGTATGGCGAGAAGGTGTGTGTATATTGTTCTAAATCGAGATCCGAGTTAGTAATTTAGGAGTAATCTGTTCCACTAAAATTAGATTTTAGATATTTATGTGCACTATTAGATAAGTATCAATATTTAATGTAGATTATAACTATGATTTTTATCAACTAAGATGTTCTTATAAATACCACACAAGATAGAAATGTATACATCTAATTTCAAAATACTACCCACATTGAGCATTGTCTAACTTGAGCTTTGAAATACTTTTTGCAGGAACCCATCCCTCGCACCACCGTGCATCGAAGGAAACCATCTACATCAACCTTATTGAGGTGATTATCTGAAACTCATTTAGAACATTTGCGCCGTATATGGGGAAAGATAAATTTCAATTCTCATTACCACCATCATGGTTACTACAAGGTGAAATCACATCTCTGCCACTCAGAATCAACCTTCTTCTGGCCGCTGTCCTACATTCGCTCACGCTCATGAGCTAATCTAGGAGCCGATCACAACCTAATTAGAACCTAGGCAGGAAGCGGTAGAGACTTTCCATACTGGCAAAAATCTCTCTCCTTCACTGCGGCGAGTCCCAATGAGGTAACCACTCGATTTGCAATGAGTACCTTCTGGAGATACTAGACAATGGGTATCAGTGCTATAATGCTTACGAGCATAAGCGGACAATGATGAAGTTCGATCTTACAAGGAAAAATCTGGTCTCCTGGAATTATTCACATAAGAACTCATTTCTCTTGTTAGACTCCAAGATGAATATATGCATAACATGGAGAGACCTGTCAACTAGAAGAAAGAAGGCAAAAATCAAATTCCTCATAGGAATCAAGAAAATCAAAAGGACCCAGCTCGTGACGGGGTACGTCATCTGAAGTACTCCAAGATCATAGAACCCAGTCAGAGAGCTGAAATCCTAGTTCGGAGAAACAAAGAACAGGATCAAGGATTAAGAAATTTTGTTAAACAAAACCAACTTTTCTCCGACAGACTTATAACCTGTGAGATCCATAGCTGTTTCAAATATCCAACAAATATTGAAGTCTATGATAGGACCACGGACCCTTAAGAATACTTAGTTGCTTATGTTTCTACTCTCCTATTTATTGGAAGAAATGATTCACTCATGTGTCGTATTTTTCCTCTTTCTTTGAAAAAAGTCACCCTAAGATGACTCACCACTTTGACTCATAAATCTGCTATTAATTGGGAAGACTTCTCTTTGAGATTTTTACTGCACTTCAACACTAGTAAGGTGCAAGTGTGCAACCGAAATGCATTTCATATCTCTTCCATATTAAACAAGGAAAGAGAGAATCTCTTTGAGACTTTATATTTCAGTTCAATAAAGAAATAGTGAATATTCGTGACTGGGATGAAAGACTCGGATTACATTATATGAGGGAAGGACTCCACCCTAGACCGTTATCTTTTTCTCCCAAAAAGGAATCCAAGACTATGAATAAGTTCTGTGTTAGACTTGATAAATATATTAATGCGAAATATGTTTTCTGGGCTAGGAAGTATATGGAAAAAGGAGAAAATGTCAAATATAAGCCCGGACAACCCTCCTAACAAGGCTGGAATTCGAGGCCACCTTTGAAGGGAAAATATGAGAGTTATACCCCCTCAACACACCTCGGACTCAAATCTTTCAAGAGGTGATGAATACGAAATTTAAGGATGTGCAAAGAAACATTGTGTATTTCACGCAGGTCATGAGCATAATACTAAAGACTACATCAACCTTCAAAATGCTATTGAATCTTTGATCCGGGATGGCCGCCTAGGTCATTATGTGCGTCAATCTCTGAGTAATAATAAAAAAAGGGACAAAATACTGGAAAATTGAGCTACAGTCCTCAGATAAGCTTATCTCCATCATACCAAAGAAGACGCTCACCTGCGAGGAATGGAAATCCTGGCATAAGCCTATCTTGAGATAATGCTCAGAATCAAGAAATAGTATAACCCCGAGATAACAACAATTCAGATAACGATCACTATCACGTCGAAGTAACTCGAACAATTAACACAATTTCGAGAAGCTTTGTTGGTGGCGGTGATTCTGGGAATGCATGGAAAAAAACACTTTAGGTTGTATTAAGCATAGCATCTCTCTCAGGATCTAAGTCAAATGACAGAGCAAGAAAGACACCGCCGATTTCATTTTACTGATGAAGATTATAGATGCATTATCCCAGATCACGACAATCCCATGGTGATATAAGAAATAATAACTAATGCTGAGGTCCTTCGTATATTTGTTGACCAAGGATGCTTGGCTAACATTATGTCCCTAAATTTATTTGAAAAGTTGGGATTATCAATTAATGAATTGATCTTACATACCAGAGAGTTGATCGAATTCATTAGCGACAAGATCACCCTGATAGGATACATCGAGACTTATTTGACTTTGGGGAAGAATTCTCGTTTCAAGACACTCAAGATCAAATTTGTCGTGGTTGATTGTACTTTAGCTTATAATGTCATACTGGGCCGCTCCTCGCTCTTTCAGAGTTGTCATCTCAACACCCAACTTGGCCATGAAGTTTCTCAACTAGCATGACAGGATTGTTACGATTAAAAGAGATCAAACTACAACAAGAAAGTGTTATAACGAAAGCTTAAAGATTTTCAAGAAGCTACAGACTATGAACCAATGCAGCAACCTAACTCCAGTCATTATGGACCACATCAATGTCCTCTTGATTGAGTTAGATGTTCATGAAGAAATATGCGATACGCGCCCTCAACCTGATGGAGAACTTTAGTCCCTTTAACTCGGTACTAAGCTCGACTAAGTAATAAAGATTGGAGGACATTTGAGCCCAGAAGATAGATCCCTGTTGGTTGAATTTCTTAGGAAAAACAAGGATGTCTTCGCCTGGACCTCAGCGGATATGCGAAAGGCTAGACCCCAAATTTATTTGTCATTGACTTTCCATCATGCAGGATGCGAAGCCGATGACACAACGAAAGAGAAAAGTCAGACCTGAGAGACAAGAGGTAATTCAGAAGCAGGTAAAAGAGCTACTGGATGCTGGATTCATCAGAGAAGTTTCTTATACCACTTGCCTCTCTAACATGGTCCTAATTAAAAAGTCTAATGGGAAGTGGTGTATGTGCATTGCATCGACTACACAGACTCGTATAAAGTTTGCCCAAAGGACCCCTATCCACTTCCCAACATAGACAAATTGGTAGACAATTCATTAGGATTTTGACTACTCTTGTTCATGGATGCTTATTCTGGCTATAATCAGATTCCCATGAACCTGAAAGACGAAGACAATACCGCGTTTATAACTGAGATGGGAGATCGTCGAAAATCGCCTATGCTCATCGGAGAACAAAGTAGAAATGGCAAAGGAATGAGAAAAATAGGGGTTTTCCCCTCGCTCCTATTTATAGGCGTGAATAAACCTCTCCCAATCGTTGCCATTACGAGGTAAAATTGAAAGTTCGCTTGGGATTTGAAATAGTAATTTTGATAATTTGAAACTCAAACGATGGCTTCCAATATCTTTTGGCCACGTGGCAAATTGTACCTGACAAAGTAGTTGAAAGGAAAACGCTCAGAGTTGAAGCCACACATGACGTTGCAAGAAGATATTCAAACCGAATCATGAACTTTGTCATGATATAATGATATGTTTGAAATACGGATCTTAGTTCAACATCAAATTACTTTCAGAATTAAATGGGTCCCACAGACAAAATTTGTATGGGGGTAACCTACTATGAATCCCAGATAACAGTGTATTGACTTTAAGCACAATGATTCATTCCAGATCCCAACCTTATTCATTAACACTGGGGCATTCTAGCATGTATCATGGACATTAGCCCATTAGTAAAAACATTGTGAGATCTAGCATTTATATCATGACTTGGATCTTTTTGTCCCATGAATGCCGTTTGCTCCTATTGAACTCGAATATCTTAACACTTAGCTGTAACATTTAAGCGCCAAATTGGGGACAACTATTTTGGACCGGATTCTAGGTTAGCGGTTTAGGAGTAACTTGTCTTACTAGAATTGGATCTCAGAGATATTTATAGTGCACATAAATATCCCTAATATAGCTTGCAATTAGATAAGTAAATTTACCTATTTATGAGAAGTAAATATCTCATAAAATCCCTCAAAGATAGGAAAATCAATTATATCCCTAATAATTATATGAGACAATTATAAGAGATAACAATCTTATTAGATTTTTATCCTAATTAACAACAATTAATGCAGATTTAATTATGATTCGTATCAATCAAGATGCTCATATAAATACCACACAAAGTAACAAATATATGCGTCTAATTCCAAACACTACTCACCTTGAGCATGGTCTAACTTGAATGTTGAAGTGTCTTTTACAAGTACTCACCCCTCATACCACCATCGCAACCACCGTACATCAGAGGAAACTACCTACATAAACTTTATTCAGATGATTCTCTAAAACACATTTAATATATATATATATTGTGTGTGTGTGTGTGTGTGTGTGTGTGTGTGTGTTCAAACACAAAAAAAATGTAAGTTTACATAAGTAAAGGTATAAATAATAATTTACATATTGCTATTAGTTAGTAAATTTTAATTATTTATAGAATTGTAATTTTATTTGTTACTATCTACCACTTATCTAATTCTAATTTTCAAATAGTCTTTTATTCTCTACTTGTTAATTTTTACGTCATCTTCTAGCATAATCTATCAAGTAATATATTACTAAGTTTTTAAAAAAATTAAGGAGAGCTTTGATAAATGAAATGAAAATAATCAAGTTATAAATAAGTTAAATAAATAAAGTTTAAACTTCATATTTAAAAAAAATGAAACTTAAGCCTTAAATTTGGCTTGTGGAAATAATTGAATCAAGTTTGAGTAATATTTTTTTCGCAAAGCAAATTTGAGTTTCAAGTTCTCGGTTAACCCAACTTGTTTACAATCTTAAATAAGGTTAAATAGTGTCAATAAAAAGATCTTTATAACATATCCTTATTTTAAAATGAGATAACCTCTTCTTTCAATAAACTTTTTCAACAAAAAAAAAGAACATATTTTCTAAATATTTGAGAAGGCAAGGTAATGAATCCAATATAAAATTAGAAAAATCATGTGGATAATAAAAGTATCATACAAATATCTTAAAACAGGTGCTAAAAAAATGTAACTATGCTGTGTTTTTTCAATCAAAGTTTTTTTTTTCTCATAATCATTCATAGGTACATGAAAGAATAAAGGATCTATGAAAATAACGCATGATAATGCAAATACCTTATTCCACTCAGAAGGAAAGTTTCTGTTGAAAAAGGAACATTAGACTTGATTCAAATATTAAGATTTGGATCTTTTAGAGTGAAAAAAAAAATTAAAGAGTAAAGTACGAATTGAAGTTGCGTATTAGGAAATTAAAAGAGTATAGCTCATCACATATCCATGATTTATTATACAAGTGATTATATTTTATAAAATCACAAACCATTGATTTTTTTTTTTTTATAAAAACCTAATAGCGTGAGGAAATAGTAGTTGTCAAATTCTTTTATTGTAAGAACCCTAGATTCTTTTTGTCGTCACATGATGCCGACAGCCATATCAAACCACAAAACTTCAATATTTTGAACATATATCGCGCTATCTTTTATTGTCGTTAAAACTCAGTAATGTAACTTCGGTTAAAGAACAAATTTAAACTCTTTTTTAATAACATTTATTTTTTAAAAAACTTAAATTAAAGAACGAAATTAATTTTGCATAATGGTTCACCAAACAAACAATTGTAGCAACAAGGCAATAACGTTGTTGCACTTGTATATAATTTATTTTCACCATACCCTGTCCGCAGCAGAGAGAAGACAGAAAGTTATGGGGACTAGAATACTAGATGACAAAAAGATAAGCAAAATCTTGCATTGGAAAACGAATGCAGTAAAGAAAAAGGTCGGGCGTTGGCAGGACTGGATGGTGATCTCTGCCTTACTCTTTAGTCTCTCGTTTCAGAAAATTTGATAACACACGTTCGCATTCTCATACACACTCTGTAAGCTTCACAAATTCATGAACTTGTTCCCCATTGTACTATTTGCTCTTTTCTGGCTATTTATGTTGGGCCACGATTTCGTGACACCATTTTTCAAGACACTTTCAGCATTATATTGCTGCTATTGTCTTGTCTTGGCCTACAGTGAGTCTACTCAGATTGAAATTTCTTCAGAATTGGTTTCCAGAAGCAGCTCTGCTTTTGGGACTTCCATCCTCTCCTTCCCACTTTGGTTTATTGAATTTTACTGTAAATGAAATTAAAACCATGTCCTTTACGATCTCTTGCTCCTATTTTTGAAAATAAAGTTGATTTTTAACCCAAGATACAAAAATGTGAGGTAACATGTTAGAAATAAAAGAGTTGATCACTCTGTATATATTAATTAGAAAAGCACACATACGTAATAAAAAACATTGTTTTAATAATTAGGTGAATTTAATTTTGAACCACCAATGAGTAAACCATGCAGTGCCACATATTCTTAAAAAAGTTTAATTTTGATCAATCGTAATTATAAAATTGTTTAAAATATCATTCAATTATATGTTATATAATTAAAAGAGATTAATTGCTAAAATAGAAGAAATGCACTCCATTCTACATAACATTAAACATGTTTAGATGCAAGTGAAAAGGGAATTTTAAGATGTAAGTGCATTTATAACACAATCTACATAACATTAAACATGTTTAATGTTGAATGATATCTAAAGTTTTTTTCTTAAATAATTACTATTATGATCAAGTTATTTTAATGATATATATAACAATACATGAACAGATAATTAAATAAATTTGTTTACATAGATAATGAATTGACGCAGCTCCATCTGCCATTTGTCATTGGCTATCCCTTTCTTGTTTACCGATAATGTACATGTTTTACATTCAAAGTATATCAAAATCAAACTCTAATTTTATACTGAAACTTTTTCTCTAGTTAGTATATATTGAAATACGAGATTGTGACTTCTAGTTGCAATACATAGCACCTTTTCACGTTAAAGTAATGTTATTTGCTACTACCATATGTGCATCTCTCTTCAACACTTAACCATATTGTGGTATTGCGTTTACCTAAATCCAAAATTCCACAGTAGGATTCTGTGATGCTCACAAATGTGAAGTGAGTATAGGGGCTCACAAAAAAATAACTTTTATAATTTATTGATCAACCCAATGTAATGTATATTTTATTTATTGTAGTTTTATTTTTATAATTTAACCCTTAAATAGTTTTTCTTTAAATAATTTTTTATTTCATTTTAGCCCTTATCTCTTCCTCTCCTTCTTCCTTGACCGCTCCCCCTCCTCCACCACCGACCCCATGTCCCTAACTCTTTCATCGAAGGTTCAAGATATTGTTCCTCTCCAGTGCATTCTTGCTAGCACCTTCGCCACCTCTCTTACACACTTTCTCGCTCGTTCCTTCCTTCTCTGTGGTGTGTGGGGTAAATATGGATTCAGGTGAGATTTTTCCACAAACTCCATCAACTGGGTCTTGGTGAAACCAAATCTTGCTGTAACCGTCCTCCATGGTTGAAAACCCATAAATAGGTGTTGTAATCATCCATGTCTGGTGCAATCAATTATTCAGCGGGTTATAATTGTCTTATATCGCTAAAATCACAAGAATATTAGGAAGACATGATATAGGTATCTCAAAGGCCCCTGATGCGAAAGTTTTTTTTTTTTTTGGTTGGGTTTTCTTCATGTTGTGGACTTGTCGGTAATTGGAATTCTTGGGATCAATTTGTAAACTTTTGCTATGTATGCCTTGAATCTGGTTTAGGTTTTTAGAATTATTGGTTTTCAAACGAAAAAATATACTTTTATGCTTAAGGGAGCATCCGTTGATAAATTGAATTAAGTGTTGTTCTTGGGATAAAATGGATATTGCTTAATTCTGGTGGGGGCAATGACTGCTTTGCAGTTTGTGATTTATAGTGGCCACAAGTTTTAATCTCTGGTTTAGTTTTCAATTTTGAATTGCTCAAGAAATAAACTTTGAAAAAGTCAAATACTTCGGATAATTTTTGTGTCTAAATTTAAGTTATTTGATAAACTAAATAGCAATCACAAACTATATTCTTGAATGATATCAAATGCTCTGTACTACCAAACACATGTTAAAGTTCAAAATTGATATTCCAATTTTATTGATTGGGATCATACAGTGATGGCCGCTCATATTCATGACTGAGACTAGAGAGAAAAGAGTGAGAAACCACACAAAAATGTTTTTGAGGATAACTAACTTTGCAATTTCTTTTCTTCTAGACCTGAGTTTGCAATTTAAATATGTTCACCTACATAACTGGTTACAAGTGATGAATCATGCCCCTTCAATTTATAACTATTAAATCAATGGGTTCTTACGATGTGAATATCCTTGCTCACTCATCTAATGTGAGGATTGAAGACATCCCCAATTCCATACTAAACACACAGCTGTACTTTTTCAATACCAGAGTTTTTTTACACATCTGCAAGATCAAAAGGAACATATACATATATACACGCAACACGCATACACAGACCAAAAACCTTAAAACTCGGGAAGAATTTCAGAAAATCCCAAGTATATACTTTGAATTCCTGTCCTTTGTCTATATTTCCATAATCAAATAAATCCAGTTTGACAATTTCAGACTTCATTACTTTTCCTTTTATTGTCTTAAGGTTAATCATATTACTATATTAAGATAGCAAGACAACCAGTACACTCACTAACACACAAAAACATGCTTTAAACGCGCGTGCAAGCATGCGGGAGGTTCACATGAATTTTTATACATAAGCTCAATCCCCCATTAAGAAAGAGTGATTATGAGTTTATAATCTCTAAAAATGGGAGAGGGCAATAAGTAGACAAACAGAGGTGTTAATAAAGCTAAACAAGAACAGCCAGAAAGGCTATTTTGGGATTGGAGCTCTTAAACTAATATAATAACCATTAGCTTAAAGGTATGGTTTCAGTTCCAGCAATCCTGGCAAAACAGATATAAATAAAATGTCAGCAATTAACCATTGCATAGATCAATTGAAAAATTGTTGTGTAGTTGTGTAGATTAAGACAGTAAACAAATGACATATCATAATTGCAAAATGTTCAGAAATTTGCGAATGGTTTTACAGGAATGGTTAAAGAGTCATGGACTCACTCATGGGTCTTTGGAGTTTGGAGAACTAAGCCTGAGAGGAAGAGAAGAGAGCATGCAATCAGTGAGAGACAAAGAATGGGGTTTGGGACAAGATGCTTGAAGAATAGTGGGAGAGAAGATATGGGGAATGGAAAGGGGCGTGTGAAATAAAAATAAAATGTTTCCTATGTGTACAACAAGTGTGTCGAGTAAGGGAGGGTGGATGAGGGCAAAAGGTGATATAAGGCACTAGCCACTAATGTTTTCTTTTCAATCATCAATGCACAATGCTCAATAGTCAATATGACTGGAGCACCATCTGAAGTAGTACTGCTATTACCCATAGCTTGTTCAGTATATAAACAAAAAAATTTGCAATACAAAACGAAATAAGAAAATCTGTCAGGAGTGCCCATTCATGAGAATTAATTAATTGTGGCATCCTCACATTTTCTTTTAGTAACAATTTCAGTTTTTTATTTTCTTTTTTCTTCCCCCCCCCCCCCCCCAAAATTTCCTCCTGCTTTTGACGGTGAGGAGTGCCCTTTCCATTTTAGGAGGTGAACCTAATCAAAGGCATAAGGGTAAGATTCATATGCCATTCTTTCATTGTAGCCTTGTAGGTGTAAAGCAAAGACAGTGAGTTCCCCACTTTGCTTTTTCTTTTGCAGGGAAGAATTATGTTTTTTTTTTTTTTGGGGGGGGGGGGGGGGGGAAGTCTTTTATGGTGGTTAGGAAGAGGAGGGTGTCTCATTAGTTAAGCATCGTTATTTAGGTTAGTTGAAAAGTTATGGATGAATCAATTTCTTATTTGATTCAGGGTAATGTCTAATATGGTTTGGTTTATGAATGAATTAAGTATAAATTAATTATTAATTTATTAATTAAAAATCAATGGTTAAAATTAATTATTTAAAATTTTATAAATTTTAATTAGTAATACTTAAATTTATATATAAATTTAGTCAAAATATTTTTAATGAATAGTTATATATAAAAAATTTATAAATTTTAATTAATAATATTTATAAACACTTAAATTTATATATAAATTTTTTCAAATAAAAAAATATATTTATGGTACATAATTGAAGGCTCCGTTGATGCAGTCCTCTTCTAGATAAAGCCTGTTGATTGATTTCATCAACGCTTTTGGCTAAGGAGTAAGGACCAATACAAAACAGAACAAGTGGAAGGGCTGAGTGAGAGGGGAAACAAAATGGCAGTGTTGCGCACATAATTGGCAGTACTATGACTTGTTACTGGCGATGACACCTTATTCTTGGATAAGTTTGGTTCACATCACAGGTCTCTAGACTCACACTGCACCAATGATCAAATTTTCAGGTGGTGGAATTCAATGACTCTCATGAACCGACAAAAATTTTCTACTACCAAATAGAAAGCATGTGATTATGTGGTATAAAGAATATATAATTTTTTTTTATTTTATTATGTAAAAATGAGTTTCTTCTTGTTGCAGTATGTAAAAATGAGTAGACTTTAATTTGGTAGAAAATAATAATAATTCCATTTAGCGCTTTGTTGTTACATAAACAAGAATCATACTTCTCTTATAGTTGGAAAAAGTTATTTTTTGTAAGTTGAAATAAAATATTGTTTTAATTTATTTTCACTATTTATTTATTTTTCTGTTGATTCTATGCACAAAACATAAAAATTGAATAAAATGGAGAATAGTACAATACAATTCTTGAACAAATAAGCACAGAACAGTAAAATTAATCTATTTTAATTCATTTTATTCTAATTATATTTTCATTTCAATTTTGTTTATAAAATTGAATAAAATGGAGAAAAGTGCAATCACACTCTTGAACTAATAAACATTAAAACGATAAAATTAATATATTTTATATCATTTTATTATATTCATATTTTCACTTTAATTTTAATTATAAAAAAATTAATTTCTCGTATCAATTGTATATTATTACTAAAAGAAAAATCTAGGACATTCTTAGAGAGAGAAAAAACAAAGAGAGAGACAAAACTCAAGCAATTTTCTATCCTCATATTTGAATGCAAAATTATGATATAACTCTTTTTTGAAAAATTTTGATGTAACTCTTAACCCTTCCATATCATCATCTTCTAATTAAATTTCATATTAAATAAAAAAATGTCATTCTACCATCTATTATTTCTTTTAAAAAATAAAAAGAAAAAAACCCACAAACTGATACAACTCATGATATTCTTTTGGTATGAACAATTTGAGCCAAACCAAAGTACTTGAATCTCAATTTTATTTCTTTTTCATTTAATACATTAGGGATCTTCTTTTATTATTTTTTATCATTCTCTCATTTATTTCACTAATTATTATCTTTTCCATTAATTTCTATGCTGTGTACTTTTTTATTCTTTAATAATCATAATCCCCAAAGATAAGAAAAAATTGCAACTTCGAATTATCAAATATATTATATATCACAATAATTAATAAACTAATATTTATTTAATCACTAATATTTTTAATTAAAAAATTAAAAATATTGTGAATAAACAATTAAAAAGCTAAATTTATTTTTTTAATTTTTTTATATTATAATCAAATTGTGTCTAAATCAATTTGTAAGCAATCAATTAATTTATTTTCTTAAAAAATATTTATAAAAATATTATTTATGACCTAAGTTTAAATAATTAACAAAACTGGAATTAAAATATGTGACAAAATGCATACCTACTCATCACATATTCGTGTAGGGTTAATCCAATCACATGAGGTTAAAGTTATTTCTTTATATTAATCGGACGGCACATAATTTACCAATACCCTTTAATTTTTACCCTCAAAAAAAAAATTGCGTTTGGTTACGACATAGGGATTTAGGATGGGACCGCAAGAATAGTAGTCCACGCGTGCTAAGGCAGTCACGTGCGACGACGAATGAGGTTTATATAAAGGGCATGAGAATTAGAAGGGTAGTAGTGAAGCAAGCAAGCATTGACTATACCATAAGAGTGTTGTTTTGCATTTGTAGTTGATGCTTTGGATTTTTCCATGACACTTACTCTACGCGTATGAGTTCGTAACAAGTGGAGACAGTTTGAGAAGCATTACATTACAGAAGCAGAGTGAGTGTGTGTGTGTGTGTGACCGTGAAAGTGAATGTAACTAACTAGTTAGCTTACAACAACAAACAAATGGAGACACGCAGTAGCAGCGAGGTAAGGCATTCAAAGTTCAACAGGATTTGTGTGTTCTGTGGGAGTAGCCCCGGCAAGAAGAGTAGCTATCAAGATGCTGCCACTGAGCTTGGCAACGAATTGGTATACTATACACTATACTATACTATACTATTCATCCCTTTCTTTCCCCCTGTTTTCTTCATTCCAGAGCACCCCCCCCCTTTTTTTTGTTATTCACTATCTATTGTTTTGTTTTCCTCAAAATGCCCAAAAGTTTTTGTTATTGCGAGATGGTCAGATGGAAATGGTTAAACTTAAACTTTATGATATGACGTCCTGAATATTTTGCTTCCGTTATGAATTTCAGTTGCTTAAGGTCCCTCTGTTCATAACATGTGTGTGACTTGTTTATGGTCTTTGCCTCTATGCAAATTAAAATTCTTGTTGGTTCCCTTGAAAGTTGAAACAATAACTTTTCTCTTGGTTGAGTTTGTGTCTATTCATCAATCATCTTTACAATGCAAAATATGCTGCTTCTTCATCGTAGACAAGATGCCCAAAAACATTCTGAAAGTGTAAAACTTCTTTTTGCCTAGTTTTTCTCGCGTGTGTTTCCATATCTGTTGCCTTTCGGTTCTCAGAGCTTTATGTCTCCATTTTTTTTTCTCTTGAGCTTTTATCTCAGTAGTTCTGAACTGAACAGTTGTACGGACTTACAATGCTCTCTGCTGAGTGAGCGTTGAAGAATCATTTTCAGTGCTTTTTTTCCTTTTACTTTCTGTCTTTGCATTTCAAACAGTCAAAAAATGTACTCCCTCTCTCTCTCTCTCTCTCTCTCATAGTCTCGTGGTATTGTTTTCCAGATGGGTCATTTTTTTTTTTGAAGTTTTGCTAAGAATTGACGTTCTCTTATGATTATTTAATAGTTGTGATCAAATAAAATAATAATAATAAATAATATAAAAAATAATGTAAAAAATTATTATTATTTTCTAAACTCATAGCGTATTTATTAAAAGAGGTAAAATAAAAAATATTTAATAAAAATAAAATATTTAATGTATTAAAAATTAAAAAAAATTATTATTTATCTTGTTTTTATGAAAGAAATTTATGTTAACTTTTTTAAAATAACAGTTGCTAGCAAAACTTTTTTTTTGTTTTTTTTGACATCATACACAATCATAGCCACCAATGTTTGCTTTCGTTATTTAGTCTTTCTAGGCTGATTATATTATTGTTAATGGTCTCCAAAGGTCTCAAGGAACATCGATCTGGTGTATGGAGGGGGAAGCATTGGTCTAATGGGTTTAGTTTCACAAGCTGTTCATGATGGCGGTCGGCATGTCATTGGGTAACACTCTTTTTCTCTTTCTCGTTTTTTTCCCCCAAAGGTGTTGCTGGGTAAAAGGGACGTACAAGAAATTAGAGTCAATGAGTAAACACTGTGCTTTTGTTGGTCTCTTTCTCCATTGACACTTATGTTTGTCATGTTATTGTCTCTTGCAGAGTTATTCCCAAGACGCTTATGCCTCGAGAGGTATGTCTACTTCAGCCAGAAGAAGTCTCATAATAAAGTATTGCTAGTTGTATATATAATTTAATAATTTTATTTGTTTTTCTTCATCAAGGGTCGAACTCAGATTTTGTTATTCTATATTCTATTAATGTATTCCAACTGGTTATGTCTTCCTTGTTCTGTATTCTATTCATTTTCAGTTAAGTTAAGCCTTTACTCCCGTCAGCTTCATAAGCTTCTTATCAATTTAAAAGCTTGGTATTTTACAGTTTTGTTGTTGAAGTTTGTCTCTATAAATTGACCTTTTTTTAACTCTTATTTTCTGTTCCCTCCCCTGTGTTTTGCAGCTAACTGGTGAAACAGTGGGAGAAGTAAAGGCTGTAGCTGATATGCACCAAAGGAAGGCAGAGATGGCAAAGCATTCAGATGCCTTTATTGCCTTACCAGGTTAGACTGCAAATACTTGGTTGCATTAGACTGAGGCACAATAGCCAAAAGTAGAAGTGTGTAAGAACCATGAGGTGCTTCAAGCTTTCTAGTTATAGCGTGTAGCAATGACCATATCTCAGTGTTTGATTCTTTCGAAAATAGAAAGTTAAACTACGGAAATAGATCTTTTTATGTGTGTTTTTGACATTCAAGTGAAGAGAGATACAAACAAAATAAATAAGATTTTACAAATTTTAAGAGAGCATCTCTTTAAAACTTTTATATTTATTTATCTCTTCACGTGACCTCACATGACCAGAACTGTTCATGTGAAAAACACAAATCCATTCCCTTAAACCACACTTTCCCATTGATCTCTCGGTGCTACTTGCCTTGCTTTTAGACAGAATGGTTTTGTCTACAAAAACAAAAGTTTCCTAACTTTTTAAACGAATCCCGGGATTGTTACCCAAATATCTGTTGCTGACACAAGCTGTGGGGTTACCCAAAAGTTTTTCTTTGCTAAAACTTTTTGGCTAAACATTATTAATATATTTACCACGCCTAATCATGGACCTTGCTTGACACGGTATCAAGTACTTGTGTGTATGATTTGGAAGTCACACGTAATGGATAATTTTGACTAGTCCTCCACTTAGCAAACATTGAGGCATTGAGGATACACAAGGGGGGGGTTTACATTCTTGTGTGCCTCTTTTATTCAATTCAATTGGACACTGCTGCAAAATTATGAGAGGCAAACTCCTGAGCCCAAAACAATTTTCCTGCCGGGCTTTCTTTCACACATCCCGATGCTATGATTAGAGAGCAAACCTTCAAAGCTAGCTGATAATGATATTGACCTCACCTGATTCTTTGATAGTTTTGACTAAAAATTAGAGCTTCTGCGGCTCTGAGCAACTCTGGTTCTGGTTGAATACCATTTTTTCCTCTGCGTTCGTTTGAACCGTGACGTGATTGTACCAAACTTCCTTCCTTTGTTAGGGAGGGGAAGTAAAGCAACTAGCACCTGCACCTGACACGGAATAATGCTTTACCCTTTTCAATGACCTCTCTACTGGTAGTTGTTATCATCCTGAGTAATTGAGTGTTGAAAATTAGTGACAAAGAGAGGAGGCACGCAAAGACAAAGTTGTCATTATCTTGGGATCCTACAATTAAGTACACACATTTACACACATTATCTCATATCTCTACGTCATTTTACCATTTAATTATAGTTGAGTCTTCCTCATTTTTAATACACACACTATAATTTTATCACTTAAGCATATGTGAGTAATGTGAAGGCAAAAGTGACGTATGACTAGCATTTTTCCTTGAGATCCCTCGTATGAAAGTGGATTCATAGTACTAAATACTACATGCATCCAACATAGAGTAGTTAATCCTAAACGTGGGGATTAAATAACAGATACCACATTCGAAATGAAAGAAAACAGTGAAACATAGTTTTCAAATTATTCAATTAAATTTCAATTTACCTTTTTCTACTAGCTGGGTGTGAGCAAGTATAAGTAAAATTATTCAATTTGACTTTGTTTTTCTCATTATCATCTCAATCATAGATGGCCTATAATCCTATGTTTATATAAGTATTCAATTCCTGAAGAAACTCATGCAAGTTACATGCAGGCGGTTATGGGACTCTAGAGGAGCTTCTTGAAGTCATAACCTGGGCTCAACTTGGGATTCATGACAAGCCGGTAATTGACTTGTCCCATTTTGCTGGGAACCTATATTATTAATTAATTAATTCATATCCGTGGAGTTGCCTTGTGCTACCAGCCTAATCAGACTTGACATTCCAAAATTGTAGGTGGGATTAGTAAATGTTGATGGATACTTTAATTCCTTGCTGTCATTTATTGACAAAGCTGTGGAAGAGGGGTTTATTAGTCCAAATGCCCGCCACATAATTGTATCAGCACCAACAGCAAAAGAGTTAGTGAAGAAATTGGAGGTAATATGCCCTCACTAAAACTGTATGTATTTGCATCTTGTTACAAGAAAATAAATTTTGATTTCTCCCCTTTTGACTCTCACAATTTGAATCAACTCTCCTTTGTGAAATCAATTTCTTTGATTTCATTAGAAAACTCACAGCAAAACAGACGTTGCCGAGTTCATAATATGTAAATAGATAATTGTAAGATTTGTAACTGCAAATATAAAACTTGATTTTCAGAGGTTGAGATAAATGAATATTTTTTCTTTAATGTTTAACAATAAGCACGTTTATGTCATCAAGCTTTTCAAATCAATTGTATATGTAATCAACTTTCTTCTGCGGCATTATGAAGTTTTATAACATGAAATAAGAAAAAATGAAATATTTTTGTTTGATTCACAGGATTACGTTCCCTGTCATGAAAGTGTTGCTTCCAAGTTGAGCTGGCAGATGGAACAGCAGCTCAGTTACCCTCAAGATTATGACATCTCAAGGTAGCTGGGTTTACTTCACGTGCACGGAAGATGAGAGCATATAGAATTTTGGAAGTGGTAGAAGCTATTTTCGATTATTACTATTCTGTTTTTTTTTTTGCCCTTTTAACTTCTTGTGTAAATTACTGGGATTGACCTGAATATGTGAAACTACTTTGTTACCTTGTGAAACTCTGATTTTCTTTAAGTTGTAAGTACCCGCTTCTGAACTTATTATTGAATGCCAACTAATTTTTACGTTTAACTAGCCTTCAGAGTCATCCCCACCATGCCTTTTGTGTTACTTGGCCGAGAAAAGTATCAAATACAGATGACAGAACCACATAACTAAGAGATACATAGAGAACACAATACATGACCTTATGGGGGGTAATGTACAGAACAATAGTCCAACTTAAATGTTGCAAAGTGTTAATAATTAAGAATGGACCGATTATGAGACAGAAATGTTCATGGCATGTCTTGAAGTAACTGGTTTTTGAGTTCAAAAGGTCTTGGAAAGGCAGAGAGGCAAAGACAACAGACAAGAGATTGACTCAACCAACAAGTAATAACGGGTGACTTGGGGGGGGGGGGCAATTCTTGAGTGGAAGTGCAATAGAAAGCAGAGATTGCATTACTCAGCAGTTGGACAAAGAGACAACAGTTTGTAGGGGCCTTTATCCCCCACCAAATGGGACAGTGCCATGTGTTGCCAAGGGCAACATGGGATTCAAAGAAAAGGGGGTCATGTGGCACATGCATCTGAGGACAATATGATGTCCATAGTTGGTCCCCGGTCTCATCTAACAACTGCCGGTGGTTGAAAGAACTTCTGCTTTGTACAATTAGGGCAATTGGTTCAGAGATAACTCCGGAAGCTTTGAGTGGTTGTGTAGTCATGAATTATGATTTATTCCTTTGAAATGATGTTGAAAGTTGAAACATGGCATTGCGAAGAGAAATTAAAGGTAACAGCTTCTATAAAGGTCATATATAACCCTTTGATTAATCATTCAGAAGTTCTTATTACTTGAGTTAACTTTAGAAAAAAAAATGCTTTCATTATGCAACAGAGGAAAAAGGGGAGGCGTCGACAAAATTATGCATGGAATAAATTCCTATTATATAAACCCAAAAAAAAAAAAAAATCCCACTATAAGCTTTTTTTTTTTTTTCCTTTTGAACATTCAACTCTAAAATGTTTGAATTGTTAAAGGAAGGAAGAAAGCAATGTATTAATAAAAGAAGAAAATTGAAGTTATCTAGTAGTACTTGAGGACTTCGGAAGAACTCGTCTTGAAGGAGACACAGCTCTTCATCTTTAAGCAAAGAGTAAAAAAGTGAATGAGTAATAGGGTCAGGGGAAAAGCTCCTTTCTTCATATCAGTCAACTTGTCTAATTTAAAGAGCTAGTCTTGGGCAATGACTACATTATGAACGGTTGACTGTGCATTATACAGTGCTAGTTTTGGCAAACATCTACGTCTAGGACTAGGACCACTACCCTGTGAAGCAGCTTTCAAGGAATATTTTATTATTTGATAGGTAACATGGTTTGTATATTATGGTTCAACATCTGTTTTCAGTTTTCGTAAGTTAAAAGGACAGGCATTACATTGCCAAACTTCCGTTGTAATCGATTAACGACAATTCTTAAACCGTGTCCTGGGAAGTCTTATTGTATGTTGGATAAGGAAGATATCGATATCAAATAATCTTATATCTATGTTTCACCTAATGCAGAAATGGAAAATGTTTTTTTTTTCTTTTATATCCGGAATGTTATATATATCTGCTTAAAATACTGTATCACATGTAAATGTAATATTTTCATTTACTATATGTATAGTTTTAGGATCTGCACTGTTTCCACGTATGAGTGGAGGGTTGTATTTCACATGTTCAACTAACCAAACTCATGCAGAAATTAACGTGCAAATGCAATAGTCAAATTATGTCAAAATTTCCCTTATTTTCGGCAGTTCTTAAATATTTTTCTTTCAACCGACAATGGCTTTTTTTTAATAAAAAGTTACATGTTGCCTTGTATGTCTTAATCATGACCATTGCGCTCTTAATAATTTTTGCACCGAAAATTGGTAGCCAATCTGCAGACAAAGTTAAATGACATTTATCACCCGATAAACGTAGGCATTTTGTGCTTCAAAATTGCAGATAAAGTTCTTAAAATCATTATGAACTTATGTTGTTTTTTTTTTTATAATTTTTCATTCATTGGTCCAGAAAATACAGAAGGATGACAGAATAAAGGTCTTTTCACGAAAGAAAGGATTATCGTATGGGATCATGATCCTCTCCTTTTGGAGATAAACAGGATATTGTCCTATTCATTAAATCTTAGCCTTACATTTTTCTTAATCCCTCATCTATGTCTCAGTGAAATCTGTGACCATCTGATCTTTTTGGATTCCTTCTGAAATCTGTATTTGTCTTTGTCTTTTTGGGTTCCTTCCCAATTTGGGTTCTCTTAAAAACCTTTATTATTTGGACCTCAACGACAACGCTGTCACTAGAGCATTGCCAGCGTCGCTGCCCGTTTCCTTAGTCCAGATTTCAATGACGAACAACAACATAAGTGGAACCTTAATACCTGAAAGCTTCAAGAATTTGATGTACTTGCAGGTAGTGGAAGAGGGCAGAGATGAAGCTGGTGAGGTTACATAGTAGCCCAAGAAGTTGAAGTAGAGGGAGTTTGACAGCGGTGATGCGCCAAACAACAGAGGCAAAACAAATTTCAATGTGGAAGAATAGGGAATCTGCTGACGTGTTTCTCTCTATATGATGGATGAGAGATTAATAAAAATGCAAAGGGTGAGATTTAATGAATAAGATATAATATCGTACATATATCCACCTCTCTCAATCCTTGTCATATATATGACGTGTCGTGGACCTCTTTTTTTAATTTAAAATAAAATTTGATTCTAATTTTTGAAATTTTTTTCCCTTCAATCTCATTTATTTTTTTCATATATTACTTTTAATTTCATTTAATTAAATTAATAGATACATAAAAAAATTAAAAAAATTTAAAGATAAAAATTAGAATCAAGTTTTATTTTTTAATTTATAAATTAAATTATTTTCATTATAAATAATAGTACAAGTAATAAATAAATTTGAACTCAACTTATATAATATTTAAAGCTCAAGCTTGTAAAGAAATAATAAGTAAAAATAGTCTCCTTATCTCAAATGAAAATTAATTTATCAATCAGAATTAATAAGAATGAATCGCATTAATTAAATTGATTAAAATTCGATTCTTATCAAGATTTATTATTTGTAAACTCTTATTAATTCTAGAGACTTATCTTAACTCTAAATTTTTATATATAAAAAAATGAAAATTAATCTTTGTTGTGAACCAAATAAATCAAGGACATATATAAGGGTTGAAATTTCATTCAAGTGGAAGGGAATAAAAATGTATCTAGCCCACTTTCGTGGGCCTCGCTTAAATATTTAAATATTAAACTATTTTAAATCACGTTCTTGATCTCAATAAATCATCAAATTTGTAGATGTGCAAGGTCAACATCAATTTATTGAATTGGATAGAATTGTAAAATGAAATTTGTATCTTTTAAATCAAAATTAATTAACGTCTATGACTTTCTCATGTTTTATTTTTCTTTTCTTTCATACTTTTTCTTTTAGGTCAGATTTTCTTTCTTACTCTTTTATAAGAAAAACAAAAATTAAGTTGGACTGTATGTTTTATATGGCCATTGTTAATATCACAAAAGAGATCACATTTCGAACGGGCCGACAAAATTCGCCTGTCCAATTTTTTTTATCTGGTCCGTCAAATCAACCCTAAACGTCTGTAAATAATTTTTGCCCCAGACCCAATTATTTTTCTCTGTTCCCCCCTCCTCTCCTCTTCTTATTAACCCATTAAAGTTATTTTTCTCTGATCCAAGTTATTCTTCTTATTTTTCTCTGCTTTTTTTATTTTTGTCAACGGTCAGAAGGTTAAATCTACTAATTTACACTAGTTTAGCCTAAGAGTATGTTCGGTTCAATTTTTCTGTCCATCACTTTAATTTGTTGCATTTTGGGCCAATGTATTTGGGCATTTTGCCTTGTAAACTCAACAACTTTTTTTTTTTTTGGAGAAAAAGACTATTGGAGGAGAAGTAAAAATTTGAGTATTTTGTAAAAAAAATGTTGGGATTATTTTTCATTTTGATATATAAATTTGATTTTATCCATAATCAAATAATTTTTTAATCCATCAAATAATATTTTTAATCATTCTATATTTATTTTAATAATTTAATACATAAAAACGATTCTTTTTTCTACCAACCAAACAAAACAGATTAGTATAAAATCATTTTTTAGTTAAGATATCCAAATATAAAACTTTTTTCTTATAATCGATTATAACAAAAAGTTTTATACAATATGCGTGTTTGATATAATGTGAAAACTTGATTATTTCAATAATCGATTATTACATAAAAGATTTTTATTATAATCGATTATAAGAAAAAAAATTTATGTTTAGATATGTTAGCTGAAAAATTATTTTAAACTAATCTGTTTCGTTTGAATGATATAAAAAAATTATTTTAATGTATTAAATTACTAAAATAAGTATAGAATGATTAAAAAAATTATTTGATCGATGACAAAATGATATTTATATATCACTATTAAGAATAATCACAACAGTTTTTTGCAATAATGCTTAGGAAATTGCTTCTCCTCCAACAACTTAAATCTCAAGAAAAAAAAACTCACTTTTTTTCCTCAAAGAGATCCAAACATGTTGCTTAAATGACAACAACTTAAAACACAAAAAAAAAGCTATTGATTTAGTTTAAAAAGTTAAACCAAACATGCTCAATAATTAATTATTAAAATAATCAATTTTTTATAACTATTCCAAACACGCACTAAGTCTAAGACAAGGCTAAATCAAATAAATAAAAAAATGGCCTCAAGTTTTTGGGCTTTATTATGGGCCAACTAAAAAAAAGTAAAGGTTTTTAGAACCTTAATAAGGGCTTATGAAGCCCGAATATAGTTTGGGCTTTATTATTATGGGCTTTAATAAAACCCAATTTTTTAGGATTTATTATGGGCCAAACCAACAGAACATGGGCTTATGAAGCCCGAACTATAGTTTCACGTTAGAACTTAGAACCTTAATGCGGGTTTTCAGACAAAAAATAATAATAATAACCTTGATGAGGGTTTTGACTTTCGCTGTCTAAGCTTAGTTCCCAGTACTGTTGGTACCATCACGAAAGCTCACTACCATGGCAGGCACACAGACACTTTCTCACTCTCCTTCCCTTCCCAAAACCCTTAATCACTCCTTAAACCAAAACCCTTTCTCCCAAAAGCTAGTTCTACCCCTCAAAGCTTCTACCTTTAAATTTAAACCGCGTGTTCTTAGAGCAGTTCTCTCACAGAACACTGCTAAAACCTCGCTAGAAGACTCCAAGAAGACTCATTTTCAGCACTGTTTCACCAAATCCGAAGATGGGTATCTGTACTGTGAGGGTCTTAAGGTGCACGAGATTATGGAATCCGTTGAGAGAAGGCCTTTCTATTTGTACAGTAAGCTCCAGATTACTAGAAATGTTGAAGCCTATAGTGATGCCTTGGAAGGTTTGAGGTCTATCATTGGTTATGCCATTAAGGCCAACAATAACTTGAAGATTCTAGAGCATTTGAGGCACTTGGGTTGTGGTGCTGTGCTTGTCAGTGGGAACGAGCTTAGACTGGCTCTTCGTGCTGGCTTTGATCCCACAAGGTTCAATTACGCTCAACCCATCAATGTGTCTACTATTACATGTATCAATCTATTTATGTTCTTTTCTGCACATTTTATATGTACTTGGCTGACCTTTCCCACTGGATATATGGAAATGAAAATGATTCTTGCACACCAATTTTTTTATACCAGTTTTACACCAGTTAAGGATGACTCAATTATTGGTTAACAAGGTGTATAGATTGGTTAACGAATTAGTTATCTGTTACTGATAACCTGGGAACAGATTACTGATTCATTAACCAATCTACACACCTTGTTAACAAAAATGGTGTGAATTTTTTGGTGTGCAAATAACATTATTGATACGGAAATCCCGTTTGGAACTTGCATAACTTTGGTTCAAACTTCAAATTGCGCTGTTTGGCATTTTTCCATCACTGATTCTTCATACTTTTCTGTTGTTAGAATTTTTTGAGATTCTTAGTGTATATCTGCGTCAATATATGGATGAATAGGTGTATCTTTAATGGAAATGGGAAAATCTTGGAGGATTTGGTCTTGGCTGCCAAAGAAGGTGTTTTTGTCAACATTGATAGTGAATTTGACTTGGAAAACATTGTAGCGGCTGCAAGAATTGCTGGAAAGAGGGTGAATGTTTTGCTTCGGATTAATCCTGATGTGGATCCACAGGTATATTATTGTAAGAGTTTACTTCATGAGTTGCAAAGTTTGTCACATACAGCCTGTAATTCACTTATGGCCTTAAGCAATTTTTACAGACAAGATGTTAATTTCTTTTCAAGTATGACTAATTGATACACAGCTGAGGTGAAGACAGATACAAAGAAGGCTCCCAAAGAACAAAATAAATGTTTACTTTTCAACTAAATTTATATTTTAGCTGCTAAAACCGATGTGGTTGAAATAAGTTTAGTCTAGAAGAAACTGAAGATTGTTAGTGACTAACATGGTCATCTAAGTTCTATTTGATGCATTACTCAGGGCATTTGATTGGAAACAACTTTGTCCATAATTTCAACATTCTACAACATTCACAAATCAAAAGCAATATTTTTCTATTCCTATGATATCTCGCCTCCACTGACATTGTAAAAGCCTCCATTTCATTACTTACAGTCGTTTCCTTCCCTCTTGCTGCTTTTACCTTCATTGTCGCCAAAACTTTATTTATTAGTTGTGATTGACTGCTATGTGCACAAGATCACTGTTGGCCCTGCCCAACTTGAGAGTTGAGACCTCCAAATATCTAGCTCTCATCTGCATGGTTAATATTATATTTATTTTTCTGAAAATATCTAAAAATTTTACTTTTGTTATCCTTAGGTCCATCCTTATGTTGCCACTGGGAATAAGAACTCTAAATTTGGCATTAGAAATGAGAAGCTGCAGTGGTTTTTAGATGCTGTGAAGGAGCATCCTAATGAGTTAAAGCTTGTAGGGGCTCACTGCCATCTTGGGTCAACAATTACCAAGGTATATCCAGAAATTCTTTATACTTTTCTTCTTCTTCTTTTGCTTTGCTACTTCAGAATGTAATTTTCTCCTATCGATTTTTTCTTCCTTTATCATGCATTTATGCTTTCCTAGGTCAATTTGCACTGTTGTATGTTGATTCTTAATCTTTATCTAAATATAATTGTTGAAAATATTGTCGATTTTTTTTCCCCTTTCCAGGTAGACATTTTCAGGGATGCTGCCGTGATTATGGTCAACTACATTGACCAGATCCGAGCTCAGGGCTTTGAAGTTGATTATTTAAATATTGGCGGTGGACTTGGGATAGATTATTATCATGCTGGTGCTATCCTTCCTACACCCAGAGATCTCATTGATACTGTGAGGACTGTACCTATGTATCTCACTTTATCTTTATATATTATACGTGATTAAGTTTGCAGTTCCTTATAAGAATAACGAATATCACTAGTGACTGATAAATGGGCATTCTTTAATATTGCAATATTATACAATTAAAATGCAGCATTTTGTAATCTGTGACATGCAGGGACATGTGGAAAACAAGCTCTTTGAGAACTATTACATTTGTATATATTAGATGAGTGTATATTGTTACAGTATTTGAGGGACTAGATTAGCGTCATCTTTTAAGGCACATGTTCATTGATTTGAAGATAGATTAATTTTTAGTTGATGAAAGACACAACAGTGCAAAGGACAGAAACGTGTCATATATAAATTACTAGATGTCAGTTGTCAACTGTGATCTTATCAGTTATCTGCTTTAATAGGGATGGAAGTTTTCATGCATAGTGAATTTCTACAAAATTAACTATCGGACCTTCCACTTATGGCTTGTGGCAAATGACTGATAGTGGAGGTCCTAGATGAACACTGGTTATGTGATAAGTAAGCAGTTCATATTGATTGTATTGATTTGATAATTTCTCATGAATTTACTTTCAGGCTACATGTGGTATTTGTTTGAGTCTTAACATATACTATGAAAGGTGCTTGCATTTGTATGTTTGTGTATGTTATATAAATCATAGAGGAGCATCTGCTTCTTCTTAACATTGCCAATTAATCACACTGAATTAGACCTGTTTTACTGCCCCTTTATCTTAGAATAAGTAAGTTGTAGTATATTCTTATTTAATTGTACACTTCACAGAATCACAGATTCCCTGCTAATTCAATATTTATGTTTTCATGGTTGGAGTAGGTACGGGAGCTTGTTCTTTCCCGTGATCTTAATCTCATCATCGAGCCAGGGAGATCACTCATTGCCAACACATGTTGCTTAGTTAACCGGGTGACAGGTGTCAAAACTAATGGATCTAAAAACTTTATTGTAATTGATGGAAGCATGGCTGAACTTATCCGTCCTAGTCTTTATGATGCTTACCAGGTAATTGTGCAAGTACTCTGTCTCTTATTGCTTATCATAAAATACATTGATATTGGTGCTGATGTATGACAGATAGTTTTTCCTCATTAGAATTTTGTGTCTGATGGCTCCCTCCTTCCTATAAGGATTATGTTGGAGATTAATGAAGGATTCTAGACCTTTTGAGTGCCTTTGCTTTCAACTAACATATGATGTACTATTAAAAACGTACTCAACATATTAATATATTATGGTTTGCCTGGGATGTCACAACCCGCATCCCCACTCATCTTGTCTGTGCCAAATAAATCAAGGACAAAAAAAACTTGTATTTTTTGGGGTTTGGATCTCTCCTTGCCAAAGAACAATTACATTTTTAGTTCTGCTTCTTCAATTCTGCTTGAATCTTGACATTTTTTATGGGAAAGCAGATTAAAAATGAATTCAGTTAAGATTTAATATGGCATCTAAAGAATTAAAATGCATTATAAAGAAACTGCTTGGGAGTTGATAGAACTTGAGATCATTATGGTTAGCTGATGCCACCCTAATGCGACTAGGTTGTGCTTATTTTCTTTTCCATGAATGTTTAATGACATCTCTTTGTTTGGTTGCAGCATATAGAGCTGGTTTCCCCTGCCCCAGCAAATGCTGAGATAGCAACCTTTGATGTGGTCGGCCCTGTCTGTGAGTCTGCAGATTTCTTAGGAAAAGGAAGAGAACTTCCAACTCCATCCAAGGTAATATAATGTATTGATCTTATATTTAATTAGTTGCATAAATAATATACTTGCATAATCTGTGCCAAACTATGACGATGGTGATGACAACAATGGCAGCTTATTTAAACTATCTCAACTGAGTTTCACTTGCAGGGTACTGGTCTGGTTGTTCATGATGCTGGTGCTTATTGCATGAGCATGGCATCAACTTACAATCTAAAGATGCGGCCTCCTGAGTATTGGGTATGGAACTGCTTTTTTTTCATTTGCTATTCTTGTTGGGCAGGCTTCTCTAAAGTTGAGGGTAGTTTTAAGAGGAAAATGGATTTTGATAATCATTAATGAAAAAACAATGTGTGTTATTAGTAAAACCATTTCAAGTAAGATCTTTTTCAATGGTTTCTCCTAATGTTTTCTTAGGTCTTCAACAAAATCATTTGAAGTTTTACATGCATATTGAAAAAATAAATTAGAAAAACATAAGAATATTGCTTACTACATTTAATACATGAAAGTTATAACATTTAATAGCTCATGTCTTGTTGGCAATGGTATTATTAGACTTACACCTGTTGTAAAATCCCATATATGTTTTAAGCTCACACTCTTTAAAACACGATCCAGGCGGTAAAACTTTGCATGAAAAAACACAATTTTAATTTCATCAATGATTTGTTAAAAAGAATAATATATTATCTTGTAAAATATTTTAGGTTGAAGAAGATGGATCAGTGAGCAAAATCAGACATGGAGAAACATTTGAAGACCACATTCGGTTCTTTGAGGGCCTTTGAGCTGATAATTCATCTGTTTGTGGGGAAGGAGGCTTGAAATTTGTTTGTAATTTGGGGTTTGGGTCTCTCCTTGCCAAAGAATGCAATGACATTTTTAGTTCTGTTTCTTCAATTCTGGTGAATGTTGACACTCTTGGTGGGAAAGCAGGTTAAAAATGAATTCATTTAGATTTAGCACGGCATTTAATATGCTCCTTTCAGTTTCAATTTAGTTAAATGCAAGTGTTCTTGCAGCTGTCACTTGAAAAATGGAGCATATGTATAATGATGGTATATGTTTGATAATCTTACTCTATACGTATTGGACTTATTTCTTCCTAATGACCAATTGACCATTTAGATTCATGTAGCTCATGGTGTAGCATCATAAAGCCTTACACCTCTAGTTTCTACTTTCACTTTTGCAGGTAAAAAGACTTGCCTGCTATTTTCCAGTATATGTAGTATTTCCTTAATGTACAGTTCTTAGTCATCACAAGTTAGATAATTAACTTTTGAGTGTCACATTGTGCAAGGAAGAAGTTGGAGAAGGCAAGCCATTTTTTGGCACATTGGATCACGATCCACTGATCAGCTGTATGCATGGCTCACTGATTTGCAGCATTCTGCGCAAGAATTATTAGTATTTTAAAATAGTAATGAATTCAGTAAATTTTTGTTCCACAATCTGTTTCTTTTTCATAAAACGAAGTGAAAATTGTTGGTGAAAGGCTTCTGAAACTCGAGTCAAAACGAGGCTATTTTTTATAGAAGACACATTGATGTATTCTACCCATGCTACGGAGTAGTAGTGGCTTACCACAAAAGAAAATTAAGCCCTGATAAACCAAATTATCATCTTCATCGTCCTTGACAATACCATTAGTGAATGAATCCTCTTATAATTTTCTTTAAGCTTTTTACTGTCGGAACTTTGACGTCCGGTTTTGTTACTCACTGTTGTGGATTACTGCCAGCAACTAAACAAGATTATACCTTAACCTCAGTTAGGTGGTTGTATAGGGAAAAAGTCTAAACTAGAATGCTATTAAGTTTCAACTGAAGTTAGTTGCTCTTGTGTATTTTGACTCTGATATTCCCATATATTGCTGTATTCCTTTGAACCAAAGTCTGACACGATAAAATGGGGAGTTGCTCATGTTTCAACCAAACATGTGTGCTCTATTGTGTTTTGACATGTTGATCTAGCGTTTTCAAGTAGTTGAAAAACTAGAAATAATAATGAACGAGACAAGAACTAATTAAGAGGGACTTTCCAAACATTTTACGAAAAATAATTATAAATTTTTTTAACTAATCTTTTTACTAATCTTCTTAATTATTAAACAATAAAAAATATTAAATATTTTTTATGCTATCAAAATATTAAATATTTTTTTTTATTTAATATTTTTTTATTAAGTATTAAGATAATTATTATATAACAAAACTCATTATGAAACGATCAAATTCAAAAGGTGACTCAACACAAAAAGTGAATACAGTTTTCTCTCATAAATAATCTTAGAAAAGAAAAATGGGTCAAAACTTGTGTGCTGATCATTTTTGTTCAGGAAATTACGTAGATTGAATTTGTGTTTTTCTGACCCATCTAAATTTTAGACTCTCATTCAACGTGCAGATCATACTGGCGGCAAACTAGCCTACAATTATTTTATTAAAAAAATAGAAATTAATATATTGCATTCCTAAAGTTTATTTTATGCTTTTATTTTAATTACTTTTAATATTTTTAATACACTGTAAACTATTCTAATTATGGAGATTTGATTTTCTTTTTTTTTTTCAATTTTAAAATTGCTTAACTTGTTAGCCGGTTTTGGGCTAGACCACATTCGGCTTTTTCTAACCCGTGCAAATTACGGGCTGATCCATTGACAAATAATTTGAATGGGATCGGGTCAAGTTGGATTGGGCTAGTTTATTACACAATGCTACCCGTATAGCTTAACATCAAAAATTACTTAATTTTTTTTTCACATTATAGCTAATTTATAATGATGAATGTTGTTGAAACTTACATCTTGTCTGAACGAAACCCAGGCTAACGTCAGAATTTCAAGGTAATTACTATAAGATTTTACTACAAAGATTGGATTTTCAACAATTTGGATGCGTTGAATGGTTTGAATGATCTAAGTAGTCCGATAAAATTGGGAACTGGAAGTGATGATGACACATTTAGAGATGATGAAAACTATTGCATGAGAAACAAAATCGACCGCAAGAAAAGTTTGTTGTGCCTCCAATTTGATCTTAACAGTTAGCAACCACCATTAATCACTGATCAGCTTCTACCATTTGTTGGCTATCTGATGTCAATAATTTATTGGGTAAAGCTTGAGCTGTCAATGACCACCCTTCTCCATAGACCGTCCCCATAGGCCGGTCACTATACCAATAATCACATTTTTTATTTTTTATTTTTAAATTTCCCCATTAAATTAGATTGTTTTTAAAATTTTAAATTTATTCAAATACTACGAAATGAGATTATTTCTAAAATAAAATTATAAATGTTTAAAATTACTAAGTTTCATTTAGTAAAATAATTTTTTTAGAAAACTATTCATAACATGGTCATAGTATATTACTATGCTTATTTCATTACAATTTATTTATTTAATTAAATAATAATAAAATTATAAATACAAATTAATGAAAAATGTAAACTAATTATATTTTAAAATACAGTTATTTTATTGATATATATTATAGAGAACATTTTATTTTAAAAAGAGTATAGCAAGTGCTGGAGATAAATATAAATAAATACATTGTACACTTAATATCCATGTGACACATACTGAAAAGAAATCTAACTTTTAAATTTAGAATTTTATCATGGTGAGACATCTATGCTGAAATAAACAAGAATTTTCTTACTTTATTAAATTTTTTAAAATAAATAACTCTTATGTCAAAGTTAAATAACTCTTAAACAAGAAATAATAAACTTCTTATCTATGTGATAGAATTTATTTCCCATATAAAATTAATTCCCTCGACCTTACTATTTGTGACATTTTATTCCCATACATGCATTTAAAACTTAGGTAGAGCACCAAGTAGATTATTATTGTTTTTTATTTTAATTATATTTTTAATTTATAATTAGACTGATATATGGTCAATGATACATAACAATAAAATGTCTTACTCCGTTGGGAAAAAAAATGTCGTACTCAACAAAATTTTTCGTCCATACTTAACTTTATCTCCCTTTGCGTGGCCAGCATTTCATATATACCTAACATGCCAATTATATTATATTTCACATAAAATTATAAAAGAAAATGAATAACACTTGGATATTCATATGTTAATTATATATTTTTGAAAATAAGTGTACGTATAATAGTTTTTTAAAGCGTAAAACCGTAGAAGTAGCGTAGGGACAAAGATTTGGGGAGCAGGCGAGGTGCGGTTGTCACCTCTAAAGTCCAACTCCCACAATGATGAATGATGACCATAGTGGGACGGTAATGGCATCAATGGTACATAACATTCTGACGCGTCTAAAATTCTTTTGTGTCACTCCCTTTCATTTCACTCTCGATTCTCAAAACCCATCCCATCCAACAATAACAATTACAATTAAAAAACACAACAAAAATAAGAAGAAGAAAAAGGGATGAGATGAATCAAGAAACATGAAACGTTGCCTCTGATCTCTCTCCGTCCAGGCACTGCCTACTCTCCCGTTGTTGTCTTGTAGTTATCAAATTAATTTAAGCGGGTCACACTCACTCTTGGCACTTTTTGTTCATTACCTCTAATATGAAATTAATATGCAAGCAATAATTTTATTAGTTAATTAATTAATTAATAATGACTTCAACCATCCAGTCAAAAAAATAATTATAATGAGTTCAATCATTATACCTTAATTTAATATATAATAGGAATAGAAATTGGAGTATATATCGATCTCATCTCCGATTAATAGAAACTTTGAGGGGATTCTAATGTAATTTATTACACTTCTTTTATATATATGTGTGTTGACGTGGATATATGAAACTAATGGAATGTGTAGAAATATATAAAAAGATAAGTTAGAATTTGAATGATTTAAAATATGTTTGGATTAATTTATTTTGTATTTAAAATAGTTTATAATTAAAAAATTATTTATTTTAAAAAACGATTGTTTCTTTTAAAATAAGTTTAAAAAAATATTCTTATATAGACTTTGGAGAGGAGAGGGAACATTTACTTATTGATTATTACAATTAGGGTTTGGGAGGGATGCACTCATGCACAGAGGAAGGATGGTACGAGACGGGACAGAGATTCATTTCACCATCCCGTTTTCAAGCTGCCTCACAAGAAATAACGTTGTTGAAAATCAAACAATCCACATCACATACACAGATCACAGTTTCCAATTGGTTCCCGCCAAATTTGTCTTGCATGGCTGCCCTCTTAATCATCATACATCAATAGTACAACATTTCTTTCATCAGGGGGAGTTTTTTTTTTCCCCCCCAAGATTTCTAAGTGTGTGTTTAACTATACGTTCTAACATAATTGATTATTAAAAAAACTAATTATGAAAAAAAATAAGTTTTATATTAATAAGAAATCGTACTCAGTAAGTAATTTAGCAAAAAAACTATTTTAGGTGTCAATTTTTATATATTGATAGTGATATCACAGCCACGGGAATCTTCTTTGATAGATTGTATTTCTTCATTTATTTGTATATATTAAATTTATTTTATTGGTACTCAAACAATTTCTACACTGTCACTAAAGAATCACTAAATAAAAAGTATAATTTTATAAAACCAAACAAGATAAATTTTTTTTTTCTCATAATCAGTTTTAGTCCTTGTGACTCTATATGCCATCAAACGTGTTTTCTTTTCAATGTTATCTCTTTCTCTTTTACGTCGAAGCACATAAAATGTAGCTTTAAGTATTATTATACATAATAGTTACTAGCTAAAAACAGTTGTGCTCAGAGAAAAAACAAAATTAAAAGAAAGAAAAAAAGATAAATGATAAAAAAAAAAGGTCTTGGGATTTCTTTGGTTGGGTGACAAGAAGACACAACCGTCAAAGAAGAGAAAACTTTCCCTAATCAATTAGAACTGAGTGAATTCCACCACAGAAGTTGAAAGTTGATGGAAGAAAACTTGAGCTGTTAAGATCGATCGACATGCTGACAAATTAATTCATGAACCTTATATTTAGTGTTGGTGGGCTAGGTGCCTATAATATTGGGTACAATTAAGTGCACACAGCATGGGTCGATCGAGCAAGTTTCAAGCCGATGGGGTATGACTAGTGCCTAAATTTGACGTCTGCTCCATGTGTTTTTCAATGATGCCAGCCCCAGCGCCAGGTAGTGGAGTTTCCATGAGATGACCTATATAACTTAATATCTCTCTCTCTCTTTCTGCCCAATCCCCACCACTTGTATTTCATTTATCTCTTTGTGCAGGGTAGAACAGGGCCTTAAGCTTGCAAGCTTATTATGTCTATATTATTATTATTATTTTGGTGGTTACCCAGTCTCTTTTTTACTTGTAATTAATTAGTATCATTTTATGGTTTTTGTTTATTTTTGGTTGTGGTATCGAGTCTCTTACTCTCTTTTCAATTTGCTTGCGTGGGTTTCGATTTGTAATTTGTTTTAGGCGTTAGAAATTACGAGTATCAAATCTGATTATAAAATGAGAATAGGTTAAACAAATTGATGAATATATAATAGATTGAAATCGTAATAACAAATATATATTTTAGCTACAAGGTAAATATACATATATATATAGATACACACACACTACGAGTAACTGCGGCATGATAACCCACTCCTTTTCTTTGTAGTTGCAATCAGACCAGAAAAGGGGCAAAAATTAGTGCCGCTACATTTGGCAATAGGACTGGCTTTAACTTCAACAGGGTGGGAATGGGCCAAAGAGGTGCTGGAAAGCTATGCAACTTAATACATATCTGTGGTGTACATGCTTCTTAGCAAGGTACACTTTTTACACTTTTTTTCTTTTCTAAATTAACAATCAAAGGTTTTACATATATATAACAGGCATAAGTGGTGTGAGATTAATCTCAATAAGCATGGAATGATACATGTAGGCTTTCCTTGCATGTAGCGTCTTTAGCTTAAACCTTTATCCTCTCATAAGAGCATAATTCACGTATTATGTCTAACCCCTTTGTGACTATTATGGTTAAATTATCTTGAGGTTATCATAATATTTTAAAGGAAAAAAACTATAGTTGTCCCCATGATTCTTCTTGGATTTCCTTCTTTTTTTAACGCTTGATTCAACTTTTTTGGTACGTACATTAACGATTGATTCAATTTCTTAATATGAATAGAATTTTATATTAAAAAATAATCCAGTATTTGGTTATTAGGACAAAACATAGAATTATTATATCATAAATCTGTTTATAAAAAAATCATATCATAACTCTTTTTTTTTCGAACAATATCATAAATCAATTGAATGCATAAAATAATGGTTTTTAATATATAATCAAGCTTTTAAACTAAATAATTAATTAATATAGTCATATTTAGTATACCAATTTTTTTCAATCATTAAAATAATTTTCTTAATGTTTAAAGTTTGTCCTATTTCACGTTTCAATTATTATTATTATTATTATTATTATTATTATTATTATTATTATTATTATTATTATTATTATTATTATTATTATTATTATTATTATTATTATTATTATTATTATTATTATTATTATTATTATTATTATTATTATTATTATTATTATTATTATTATTATTATTATTATTATTATTATTATTATTATTATTATTATTATTATTATTATTATTATTATTATTATTATTATTATTATTATTATTATTATTATTATTATTATTATTATTATTATTATTATTATTATTATTATTATTATTATTATTATTATTATTATTATTATTATTATTATTATTATTATTATTATTATTATTATTATTATTTATTATTATTATTATTATTATTATTATTATTATTATTATTATTATTATTATTATTATTATTATTATTATTATTATTATTATTATTATTATTATTATTATTATTATTATTATTATTATTATTATTATTATTATTATTATTATTATTATTATTATTATTATTATTATTATTATTATTATTATTATTATTATTATTATTATTATTATTATTATTATTATTATTATTATTATTATTATTATTATTATTATTATTATTATTATTATTATTATTATTATTATTATTATTATTATTATTATTATTATATTATTATTATTATTATTATTATTATTATATTATATATTATATTATATTATATTATTATATTATATTATATTATATTATATTATATTATATATATTATATTATATTATATTATATTATTATATATATATATATATATATTATATTATTATTATATTATATTATATTATATTATATTATATTATATTATTATTATATTATATTATATTATTATATATATTATTATTATTATTATTATTATTATTATTATTATTATTATTATTATTATATATATATATATATATATTATATTATTATTATTATTATTATTATTATTATTATTATTATTATTATTATTATTATTATTATTATTATTATTATTATTAGGTTTCATTATTATTATTATTATTATTATTATTATTATTATTATTATTATTATTATTATTATTATTATTATTATTATTATTATTTATACTTCATAGTTTGAGTTAAATCCATTTTCTCACCATACAATTTGATCCCATTTCAATGTGTCACAATATAATTTGAATTTTGTCGTTTTACTAGCTAACTGTATGATTTGTGTATTATAACTATTCTATACTTCTTTCATCTATCTTTCTTTAAGAAAAAAGTTGCAAAGGGTTTACTAGCCTCTTTAAGACATATTGGTTTCTTGATATATTTATTCGAAGAAGTATTGGAAAGATAGTACACACTAGCCAAAAATATGATCTTCTTCTCCTTATTCCATATTTCTTAATGTTATATCACTTCATGGGATAGTGAATGAATAATCAATAGTAATGTATACTGGCGGTTTTTCTTAGAACATATGCAGTGGATTCTGTATACTCATCAAACAATGATACCCCACCCCTTGAACAAACACACTAGAGATACTGTCCCTATAGATGAAGAGAAATCATAAATATGCACACAAACCTTATTAGCATTTTTTTAGTGTTTTCACCATTGATTGAAAAATCGAACCGGTCATCCGATTCAACCAAAAAATCAATAAATTGGTCATGTGTTTGATTCAATTAATCCAAAAAATCGAAATTACAAAAAATCGGTCAAAATCAATTTAAACCGATCAAAAACAGGTTGTGAATAACTTTAAACCAGTTTTTATGTTAAATTTTTTTTAACTTATTTAAAAATAATTTTTAAGTTAAATAGAGGTCAAATTCTAAGTTATAAAGGCTCACACACATAAAACCCAATGATGGAATGAGAAGGTTTGTCCCCCTTTTAACTTTTATATAGATTGTATATTTAGATGTTTCATTCTCTAATAAATATGAGACTTGTAAATGTAATTTCTTTTTAATTTTTACATATGTTGTATATTTAGATGTTTCACTCATTGTACAAAGTAAAACTTTGAAATATCATTCAACATAATTTGAGATATTAATATATTAATTTATTACTTAATATATTAATTTATTTAATATATTATATAATATTAAAATATTATATATTTAATTATCATCAGTTTGATCAGAACTGAATTAGTGAACCATGAACTAGTCATCCGTTGAATGACTAATCTAATTTTAAAAACATTAATTTTCACTCCATCTTCTCTTTTAAGTGTTAGTAATTTTATTTATTTATTTATATATCAAATTTCATCATCTGCCTCCTCAAAGTTTTGTGACAAGTTTCGACACTGTTCATGTATTATGACAATAATATACATTTATATATGGAAGAAAACAATACTTCGATCTTTCATGAAGAATTGTCATAGTTAAACCCATCATAGATTCAAGATAACATGCCCTACCCCTACACATAATTTAGCACGATAACGTTTTGAGCTTGAAGCTGAAAATTCAACACAGGTGATTTTTTAATTCATGCTATCACAATATAATAATATGTTTCAAAATACATCAGTTTACAATTTTAATTAGTTTTGGCAAATAAAAGAATCAATCAATGAAAGCCTAAGTATTTTTTTTTTTAAATGTAACAAAAATGTGTATGATAAGGGTGTCCAACATAAAAATACGTTATTTTGTGCCAAACAAATGGGGAGGTTTTGCTTCTGCATTAGGGATGACAATTTTACTCGTCCCTGCAGGTACCTATGGTTAATACCCGTGATGAGATAGATATGGAAGAAAAAATTTTCTCCACAAATATGGATATTTGTTTATTTGTTATTTCCATTTAATAAAAGGGACGAGGGTGGGGTGATTCCTCTCATACTCGCTGATACTTGCAAATAAAATTATAAAAATATTCTTTATAAAATTACTAAAACATTTCATTTTATATATTATTTAATATATAAAAATACACTTATTTATTATTATTATATTGAAAAAAAAAAATATTTGTGAGATAAGACATGGCCACTTTAATTTTGTATTTGATATTCCATTTCCATCAACACAACATTGTAAGTCAGTGGCATATATTTGCTTACTGATGATACGCAATGCATATGTCGTGGTTGGAGCTAACCTCAAATCCAAATAATTTAATCCTAGATTTCTTTTGGTGACATTTTTCTAAGCCTCAACTAGTTCATGCAGCTCCCGGTCACATCTTTCAAACAAAGGCATTGCATTAATTAACATATAAAAATAACTAGTTGATTTTTGTTACTTTCTTCCACAAAATATCTTTTATAAGATATTGATGAACTCTTTTTGCATATCTAGTTTTCTCATATAATATTTTTTTATTTTTTTATTTTATTAATTTTTTTATAATTTATTGAATAAAGAAAGTATCGTGGATACTTATTTACCCGCAGAAGAATGAGAAATAGATACCCGCATTGATATGAAAATGAGGACACGGCCTGATATTATCCACGGAGGCGGGGGGTGGGGGGACTACTGCCTGTCCCCTCCCCATTGCCATCCCTAGTCTGCACATGTATCTCACATGCTATTTCAATTAAAAATTAACGAAAAAAGTATACGGTGGTTAAATGATAATGAAACAAATCTTAATTAAGTAACTCAGCAACAAATTTCAAACTATAAGGTGATATATTGAAGTTTGGTAATACGAGGTAGGAAATTGAATTTAACCCTTGTAGTTTTTCATCACATTTGTTAATTATCAATAGTTCGAAGGAAATATATGCGGAAAAACAAAATCCATCACCAGAATTAACCTACTCTCTCCCAATTATCTTCGTTATTTATCACTCATTTCCTATATATATTTTTAAATTAAATTTACTACTTTATAAATTAAACTTGTTAAATATATTTATTCAATAAAAAATTAAAAAAATACAAATTATCATGCTATTCTGCATTAAACTAAATTAAAAATTTTCATTATACACATATTACGGTGCTACTGCTAGTACTAATTTAAGTGCAGATATCAATTTAAAATCTCATGCTAGCTATCATTTCTAGTTTAATTCATTATAAATTTTCTGTCATGCAGAAATGCTGCGTGCAGTCAATTTTCGGAAGTTACCATAATATACGTACTATGCAAAGGAAAGTATCCAACAAAAGAACGTACGCAAATACGCAATAATAAATTATAGAAATTATTATAAATCACGCATGATTAGAGATGTATTTGGTAAAAATAATTATTCCTCTTAAAAGTGGTTGGTAAAAAGCATTATAAAAATATTGTGAGTGCCTGAATTTGCATAATAAATTTGAAATTACCAAATTATAATAATAATTTTTTATTAAAAAAAAGTCGTTAAGTACAAATACAATATTTCATTTACAATAGCATTGTTTTTGCCCGGTACACTCCTTTTAAAGAAAAATTTAAATGTTTTAATTTTGTTAATTTTTTAAATATATTTAATAATTACATATAAGTTAGTAAAATAATTAGTTGCAATAACTATTAGAATCCAAGTTAAACAATCTTTATTGAGTTCCAACCTATTCAATTGTGACAGACAAAGTTAGCCTATTAATAATGGTAAAATAAACATGTTAAATAAAACAACAGAACCCAACTCAAGTTTATGAATTTATAAAATACAGTTTGTATAGGTGTTGGCAATAACACGTGGTAATTATTGATTGAGAGGTTTTGTTTTTTTATTTTTTATTGGAAAATGATAAAGTTCATTACTCAGGACTTTAAAAGTCCAACAATGCCAAATTACAAATGAATTCTGGTTTTTTTAATTTTATTTTAATAGAGGTTTTGTTTAGTATCAATCAAACACTTTCATTTTTAAATTTTAAATTTTTATTTTGAAATTTTTACTTTATCTTTATATATCTAAATTATTTATCTTTTCCTCCTTCTTTTTTAAAAGTTTTAATGATTTTTTTCTCACCATTTAAACATTTTTCTCTCTTCCTTTCTTCCTTTTTTGCTTTTACTTTTTTTAAAAAGTTTTAGTGACATCATTTTTTCTTTTAATTTTTTAAATATTTTGTTTAAATTGTAAATGATATATAGTTAATGATTTTTTTAATCACTAAAACTTTATAATTACTTTCGGATTATAAATGGATTAAAAAATAACGTCATTAGAGCAATAATAATAAAGGTGTGTTTGGTTGTAATTTTTTTGTAAAAAAATATTTTTTAATAAAAAATATTTCTCAAATACTTTTAACTATTTGGATTACATTATTAAAATAAGATGAATCTAAATATAATAAGTTTTTAAGCTTTTTATGAGAAGTTAAGATAAGCTGTTTTATATGAGAGAGAAAAAAATATTTTTTATTATCTTAAAATTTCTTTTTTTTTTAACTTATCCAAACGTACCATAATTGGAAATCATGTTAGAAAAAAAATATTTATTCATTACATTATGATATATTAACTTTTAATAGGTTAAATATATGCATAATATGTTGTGAATTACTTTTTAAAATATCTCAATCAAAATATATTAATACTAATAATAAAATAGAATTAAATAAATTTAGAGTAAAATTATTCAATATATATATATATATATAAATATTAACAAATTTATTATAATAATTTAACAAGCATGTGCATCCCACAAAGCATCAATCTAGTTTTATAAAACTTTAGTAATATAATAGCAACATGTTTCTTAACAAAAACCTATAACAAAATAAAAAATTAATAATTAAATTAAATTTTCAATCCCTATTACATCAATTTTCAATTTAGTCCCTATGATTTTTTTTTTATTTTGAATCAGTTCTTATATTTACAAATAATTTCAAAATAATTTATATTATTAATTTTTATTATAATACTATTAATTTAGTCCTACTAAATATTTTAGAAAAAAAGAAAAAACATATAAAATAACAAATACCAAACAAAAGAGCATATGGTAAGGAGAAATGAACATCTACATGAGTATTTACTTAAATACAATAGTATTTACTGGAAGTTTTACATATATAGGAGTATTTAAAAAAGTATCTACTAGATAAAGAAATATTTACTAAGTTAACCAATTGAAGATATTATATCAATGTTATAATGTAAGTTGATAATAAATACTATTTTAAAAATATTTAAAAATATGAAGACTAATTTAAAAAAAAAGTTTTAGAGACTAAATTAAAAATAAAGAAAAGTATAAGAATCAAAACATTAATTTAAAAAAAAAAGAGTGAAGTATACTTTGAGGACCTCAACTTTTATGACTTTTTGATCAATTTGTCATTTCCTCCAAATTTATTTATCAATTTGTCATTATTTTTAAACTATTTATCAAACTGCCACTGATTTTGTCACGTTAAAATTTTATATTATTTTTCGTTTCACGTGGGATGCTCCAACACGCGTGGCGCATCCAACTAGGATGCGCCAACACGCGTGGCGCATCCCACGTGGATGTGCCATGCGTGTTGGGGCATCCTAGTTGGATGCGCCACGCCTTTTGGCGCATCTCACGTAAAACGAAAAATAATATAAACTTCTCACATTATATGTGCAGGGCACTTAACCCATTCCACGTAGATTTCTTAAAAAAGGGCGCCTAGAGACACATACAATTTACATGTCTACTAAAGAGTACACCACAATGTTGAAGGACATCAGTTTCAATTAGCTTATTTATAAGCCAAGTATTTGCTTCTGATATGTAAAATAGTCGATGTTTATTTTTAATAATCAATAGAGTCATCTTTAAGAAAAGATCCTAATCCTCCTTTTAAAGAAAGAATTGGTACGGATAACATGAATAGTGCACAAACTTGTAATATAAGAAAAATGAAAGAAAAGAACAAGATTCATCATGTCATGTCGTTGTGTATGTATTTGTTTGTAAGAAAGGCATTTTTCTTTCAAATCCAAATCCAAATCCAAATATGCTTTTGAAAGTCCCACATCGATTAAATATGTTTTGTTGTCTTACTTACTTACTTTACTTTGCCAGTATCAAAGTCTCACATCGAATAAATGTATTTTGTTATCTTACTTAGCTGCTTTGCCTTACTAACAACAAAGTCCCACATCGACTATTTTACAAATCAGAAACAAATATTTAGCTTATAAATAAGCTAATTTAATTGAACCGACGCCCTCAATATGGTACAGACTCTTTAAGACACATGTAAATCAATTGTATGTGTCTCTGAGCGTCTTTTTTTAAGAAATTCACGTGAAATGGGTTAAGTACCCTACACATATAACGTGGGAAGTTCATATTATTTTTCGTTTCACGTGGAATGCGCCACGCGTGTTGGTGCATCTCACGTGGAACAAAAAAAAATATAAAATTTTAACGTGGCAAAATCAATGACAGTTTGATAAATAATTTGAAAATGATGATAAATTGATAAATAAATTTGGTGGGAATTGCATTTTGGTCGATTTGCCCAACTTGTATTCTCTGATTAATTGAGATCTCACCTTTTTTTTTTTTCTTTTTACTAATCAAGGACCTCAAATAATTTTCGGTCATTGGAAAAAGCTTACATGGCAAATTAAAATTACATCACTAATATATAATAGATATTTTTAATTACATGTCATCAAGTGTTTTGGCGCTAAAACTAAATTTTTCCCTTCATAATCATCTCTTTTAATTTATTCAATAAAAGGAAATCAAAGAAAACCCTTAGTGAAAGGAATAAAAAAAGATGAAAAAAGATAAAGAATGTTCTAAAACTGAAATTTCAAGTTTCGAAAAGAATATAGAAAAGCCATCGTAAATCTTTAAACAAACCTTTTTTAATCTTGCTTTTGTCTTTTCTGGGTTTTTTTATATTTGTCCTTTTTGTTGCTTTTGCATTTTTTTGATTTTTTTACCTATCCTTTATGCTTTTTTATAATCCATTGAAAACATAAATCAATGGATTAAAGTAGCTCTATTCACTACATCTTTTCACTTGGTGTTTGGCTTTTACGCAATTCTACTATAATATAGACACACAAATATCGGATCAATATTGATAAAATGCATTCTATATATTTGATAATATGTGAGTAAGCTTGAATATCCCAGTGTTATGGTACTCTCAGTTTTTGTTACACTATTATTATTATTATTATTATTATTATTATTATTATTATTATTATTATTATTTTTTTTTTTTTTAAGGTTGGTTTTAATGGTTGGATATTTGAGTTTGTATTTTCCAGAATTTATATTCACCCCTTTTTCTAGATCTTTGGCATGCAGAGTAGATGTAATATTATCGGATGCTTTGATTAAATAAATTGGTTTTCAACTTAAAAAATGAAAGTGACAAAAATAATTGGCATTTGAATATTTTTTGTGAAACAATTTTTTTTTAGAAAAGAGATATTGCAAATTTATTCAGCAAGGACAAAGTATGTCCTGCAAAGCTAAATTATAAATAATTGGTAAAATGATTTAATTTTTATTCAAATTATAAAATTACTGAAAATAATAAAAAATTTATTTGAATTGAAAAAATATTTATTAATATTTAAAATACATAAGCATTCATGAGTCTATTTGAAATTTTCTGATATCTAGTTAACAATTTTCGACACCAACTAAACGTCAGAAATTGAATTAATCATTTTGAGGTCATTGATTGCAACATTTAAAAGTTAAGATCCTTAAATTAATTTGTACTTAAAGTTGAGGTCCTTACACTATATTTTTTTTAAAAGAAAAAGTATTTGTGAAACTTTTTAGGTTGCGACTTGTCAAAATTTTCGAGAACATTTATTGTGTTGAGCTCAAATTGCAAATTTTTCATAATTATGTTCAATTTTGCCAAATTTAATTTTTGAGTAATGTTATATTCTCTTACAATTTTTTTTAATAATTCTCTTAATATTAAATGAAAAAAATATTAAATAAAAAATATTAAATATCTTAGAAACATAAAAAAATATTTAATATTTTTTTATTTAATAATTAAAAAATTAATAAAAAGATTGATTAAGAGGATAAAATATTTCTCTTAACTTTGTTACTTTTGGTACAAAGCAAACATCTTTTTCAATTTGAACTAAATGGTTGATGGTAACGATAACAGTTACATGATGACTGATGAGACGATTACAATGCAATGCTAGCAAAGTAGTGGCAAAATCTTGAAATGGTAAAAATGGTGGTGACAAGTAAATGGGTAGGGAAGGATAAGTAATATTAATTGGTTACTCTTACTCCTTAACTATCTAAATCTTCCCGAAAACGCAACATTTCCAACCTCTTTGGAGTATGGAGTATGGTGGAAAATGGGAATGGAGAGTAAAGAATGTTTTTTTATTATTATTTTAGGAAAGCTATATTTATAGATATGACATATAGTTGTTTTTTAATTCTTACAGTAAATGTGAGAATCTTACATTTCACTTATCCACATTTACTGGAATCTTTCAAGTTTTACATACCAAAAGCAGTTTTTTATAGCCATCAAGAATAAAGACTGCATTTAAAATCAAATAAGGCATTGATAGCTGATAAAAGAAGTAAAGAACACAAAATTTAGGCGTGAACCTAAAAAAGTTTATAATTTTATTGATAATTTAACGTTGTCCCTGTTCACACGTGACAGACTCCATGGGTTGCGGGATAAGCCGATTGACTTGTAAGCGTGAATTCATGCGCCCAAAAGGAAAGTGAAGCTAACAACCGTTTGGGGTGTGCCGCAAATGGTAAAACGAACAATGCCCGGTTAACGCGTGGGTTGAACCTACCCAACTCCAGATATAGTTAACTCCGGTTTACTCAACTTAACTAGGGTTTATTTAACGGCTTGAGTCACTCCTACTGCTAAAGTCCCCTCCATGACTCCATCTCCTTCAACTACCAAACTCATTTTATTTTATCTATTATATTATTTATTAATCATCACATTTAATTAATAATCTCTCATGATATATTTTAATGTTAAATATGAAAATATGTTTGCTGGCTTCTCAAGGTACAGGGTTTCTTCAGATGAATCAGATCCAACGAAAAAAGAGTTTTTTTTTTCCTTTTTTTTCTTTTAATTTTCGAGAAAAATAGGATAAAATTTTTAAGAAAAAACAAAAAAAGCAACAGTTCCAGTGTCCCACACTATTATTGCTATGACCACCACCACTTGGTATTTGTTGTTAAAAAAAAAAAAACAGAAAGCCCTTTTTTTCTGTTATATTTTCTAGTGTGTGTGTGCTGCTGCTTTGGAGTGTTGCATTGCATGAGCTAAAACTTGAAAAAAGAAAAGGCCTCTGGGTCTCTGCTGTGCTCTGAAAGAGTGTGGGTCTATGTCTATGCCTGTGCCTTTTTTATCTGCGCATCCGTGTCGGCCATACACTTCATCATCTCATCACTTCCAATCTACTTACGCCAAACATTGTTCATCACTATAGCGAATTCTGTTTTCACTTTTTTTTTTTTAAAAAAATTAGGTTGAATCGCTGGGTCTTCGGACTTGAGAATTTTGAACTAAAATTGTGGAGCTTGGAGTAGATATTTTAGCAGATATTCTCGCGTAGTCAGTTACGGATTTTTGTTTTATTTATCGTTTTCTCCCCTTTTTATCTTGTTGTACCGTAGACAGGACCGCGACTGATTCTGAAACTGTTGTTGTTGTTGTAGCCTCCTCAATCTTGAACTGTGTTTTTTTTTTTGTTTTTTTTAGTAGGTTCTGTTTTTTGCAATGATTCAATTACAACCTTTTCCACTGTCTCTCCAACTCTCCCTTCCATTTCTCTTCTCTGTTTGAAGTTTGAACTCGTTCACACGGGGCAACTGTGAGATTTTCAAATATTTGAAACAAAGCCCTCCTGCTTCCATCGAAGTGATTAAGAACCTTTAAGTTAAGGTTCTCTGGGGTGTCAATATTGGGCAGAAAAACCAGTTATTTTACCTGTTAAAATAAAAACGAAGAAGCTTCTCAAGTCAGAATTGGTCTGTCAGCAAAATTGGGAGTCTCACAGATTCTGGTGTCTTCAGCTTTGCTGTGATCATATATGCTTTTTTAGGTAAGAAATTCATAAAATGCACTTTACTGATCTTTGAAATTTTTTGATTTAAAAAAAAACATTTATTTTGCTGCCCCATCATTCTTCGTGGTCAGTGCTATGCTTAATTTTGGAAATTTATATGGTTGCAGGAATCTTGCAGTGAAAAAAAGTTGCTATTCCAGCTCCAACTGAGATGATTAAGTTTATGGAGTCAAAGGAGAAATTGAAAGAAGTGGAAAAGTGTGTGGATTCTCAGTTATGGCATGCCTGTGCCGGAGGGATGGTGCAAATGCCACAGGTGAACGCTAAGGTGTTCTACTTCCCCCAGGGCCACGCTGAACATGCAAATGGACCCGTGGACTTCGGGGCTTACCCCAAAATTCCACCTTTCATTCAATGCAGAGTCACAGCTATCAAATACATGGCTGATCCTGACACAGACGAGGTCTTTGCAAAACTTAGGCTTGTTCCTCTGAACACTAATGAAGCTGATTTTGATGATGATGGCGTTGGAAGCATCAATGGTTCTGAAGCTCAGGATAAACCACCTTCATTTGCAAAAACCTTGACTCAGTCTGATGCCAACAATGGTGGTGGCTTTTCTGTTCCTAGATATTGTGCTGAGACAATTTTCCCTCGTTTGGACTATTCAGCAGACCCTCCTGTTCAAAACATCCTTGCTAAAGATGTTCATGGCGAAACATGGAAATTCAGGCACATTTATAGGGGCACGCCGAGGCGGCATCTGTTGACCACTGGGTGGAGTTCTTTTGTCAATCACAAGAAGCTTGTTGCAGGTGATTCAATTGTGTTCTTAAGAGCAGAAAGTGGGGATCTTTGTGTTGGAATTCGCCGAGCTAAAAGGGGAATCAGTGGTGGACCTGAGGCTTCCTCAGGGTGGAATCATCCTGTACCATATGGAGGATTTTCAGCCTTTTTGAGGGAGGATGATAACCAGCTCCTGAGAAATGGTAATAGCAATGGATTGAGCACAAGTGAAAGTCTAATGGGGAGGGGGAAAGTGAGGGCTGAAGCAGTTATCGAAGCTGCAACTCTTGCTACCAATAAGCAACCCTTTGAGGTTGCTTACTACCCTAGAGCAAGTGCTCCAGAGTTTTGTGTGAAGGCCTCGTTAATTAGAGCAGCACTGCAGATTAGGTGGTGTCCTGGAATGAGGTTCAAGATGGCCTTTGAAACCGAGGACTCCTCACGGATAAGTTGGTTTATGGGAACCATATCTTCTGTTCAGGTTGCTGATCCAAGATGGCCTGACTCTCCTTGGAGGCTTCTCCAGGTATAATCATCTTTATTAGACTTAGTATCTTTGAACTAGAGTAGAACATACTCTATTACTTAGTACTGAATAACAGTGAACTGTGCTTTCAATCTGGTGGTCCTTGAATTTTTTTTTTCACACTATATATTCTTGCTACTTTTGTTAATTTGTTTTACACTAAAATGACTTATCATCAATAATGTGCTTAGGCAGCTATTGTGGGAATTTGGTAGAAATTCTATACCTACATTGGTATCATTCATTTTGTATTCTTCACACATTTCACTTAGAGTTAGCAAATTGATGTGAAAATATGTTTGCACGTATGTGCTAAATGATATAGAAACGATGAAACATTGCATCTGCAGATAAATTTACTACCAAAGAATTAGATTATTAATGAATTTCATGATGTCATTTGCACATTACTTAACAATGAGCATCTCTTTTGTAATTGCATTTTGCATGTTTAGCACATTCAAAACCAGTTTATAAGCCCCCACCTTCCATATGAATACATTAAGCCTTTTTTTTCTCTTGTCCAAGTAAATCTCTATTTTGCTTCAGCTCTGAATAATCTTCTGAAGTCATATTTTTAGGTTATGTGGGATGAACCAGATTTACTTCAAAATGTGACAAGGGTGAGCCCATGGCTAGTTGAATTGATATCAAACATGCCTGCAATTCATCTTTCCCCTTTCTCACCACCACAGAAGAAATTGAGATTGCCTCAACACCCAGATTTTCCCCTTGATGTTCAGATTTCTTTGCCAACATTTCCGAGCAACCTTCATGGTCCCAGCAACCCCTTTAGTTGTTTACCTGAAAGTACTCCTGCTGGCATGCAGGGAGCCAGGCATGCTCATTGTGGTATATCCTTACTGGATCTTCACCTCAATAAAGTGCAGTTAGGTCTATTTCCAGCTAGTTTTCCACCGCCTGATCAGGCTGCTACACCAATGAGGGTATCCAATAACCCAGCATTGCAAAAGCCTAGCATGAGTGAGAATGTCTCTTGCTTACTATCCATGACAAGTTCTACTACTCAATCCTCAAAGAAACTGGATGATGTGAAGGCACCCCAGCTTGTGCTTTTTGGCCGAACAATTCTTACTGAGCAGCAGATCTCTCTTAGCAGCTCTGCTGACACAGTCTCCCCAGTTCTTACTGGAAATAGTTCATCTGATGGAAATGCTGATAAGATGACTAATATTTCAGATGGTTCCGGATCTGCTCTTCATCAACAAGGCTTACTGGTACACTCCTCTTGTGAGAGGTTCAAGTGGTATAAGGATCACTGCCAAGAACCTGTGCCTAGTTTGGAGACAGGTCACTGTAAAGTTATTATGGAATCAGAAGATGTAGGTCGGACTATGGACCTCTCATTGCTCAGGTCTTACGATGAATTGTACAAAAAGCTGGCAGACATGTTTGGCATAGAAAAATCTGAGGTGCTAAGTCATGTGCTTTACCGTGATATAACAGGAGCAGTCAAACACATTGGAGATGAACCATTCAGGTAGGAATCAAAATCACTATCCTGTTGTGTTGCATATTGCAGTCCATCCTTGAGCTTGACATGTTAATCTCGTTGATGCTATTGCAGTGATTTCACTAAAACAACCAGGAGGTTGACCATTCTAATGGATTCAAGCAGCGACAATGGAGGAGTGTAGAGGAAGAAAATAAACCATTGTTTCAATTGTACAGCCGGTTGATCAATTCGTCTATTACCATTCTAATCCTTTACCCTTCCTGAAGCAATGGAAGGAAACAGTCTGATCTAATTTTTGGATATTAAAGTCGCCGGATTAATGTTTCTCTTGGATCTCAAAGGGTATATTTGGATTTTGAAATTTTCTTGTAGTGACTATGGCTCATGTTTTTCCTTCTCTTTTTGGACTATAACATTAACATGGCTTACTTGAGTTATCTTTTTTAATTTTGTTGGGAAAAAAGAGGAGGGAGATAAGGGGTAGAGAACCTATATGCCTATAAATATGATTGGTTTATAAGAGGGAAAAAGATAATTTTACACTCTTTTTTAAGGGTGTATTACTATTTATACTATTTTTTATGAATGTGATTGATTGAAAAAAAATGATAGAAAAATATGTATAATAAATGGTATTAGATTGAAGTGTGAAAAAAAGTGTATGCATTATTTAATGTAAGAATATAAGAGTTGTTACATGAATGACCTGTGTAATAAAACTGTTTGCGAATGGTTTTGTAGACTGTAGCATAAAAAGAGTACCTAGTCTTAATAATACTTTTTGAGACAAGTTAGGGGAAAGTGTCTTCCTTGCTCTTCTGTTGTTACCCTTTTTCTGCGATTGTACCATTATCTTCTTAAAGCTTTCGTATACATATCACTGATATCAGTTATATCATAAGCATAGAATAACGATTTATTTGCAAACAGTGTTCGTTAAATGCAATTCTAAGGCTGAAATTTTATATAGCACCACTAGAATTGACAGATGAAGGATCACTTGTTCTTATTTTATTTTTTTTTCACTTAAATTTTAATTAATATTTTAAATTTAATTATATATTTTTTTATTTAATTTATTTTATACTTATCAAAATTTAAATAAAAAAAAATAAAAAGAGACAGAAAATAGAAACAGGTTATCTCTATCTAAAATTAGCTCATGTTCCCAAGAATATTCAATGGGCTATCTGTTTCTATTTTGGTGGGTAGGAAATTGGTGCGTAGTTGCATCATTCTTTGTATGGATTCGGACTTGCAACTCAATTCCAAATGTTTAGTGACTTTAGCAATGAACCAAAAAAAAAAAGTGTAAACAAGTTTCCATTCTCACAGACACATTATGTTTTCCTAGAAGTAGTTGGATGCATCTTTGGTCTTCCTAATAAAACTTTCTTGCTTGACCCGGAAAATTGAAGAGTAGAAGTAAGAGAAAAATTAAAACAAGAATATTAAGTTGGTTGAAGGTTCAAACAGCGGATAGAAACATAAGTGGAGTTGACTTAATCAGCAGTTTAGTATCGGATCAGATGTTTCACACGACAACAGATTTTCACACAAATCGCGAGCCAAAATTTCCAGCAAATAATATGATCACATTTTTTTTTTATATTAATTTTTATATTATTAATTATATCACTTTTTTATCACTTTTTTATCACTTAATCACGATCATTAAAAAAATATGTAAAATGTTAAGGTGTGTAAAGTATTGTTAGAACAAAAAATGATATAAGAATATTATTTTTAAATAAAGTACCACGTGGAAGACAATCACAAGAGTCAAAGAATTGAATAAATGACAACTCACAGATGGTTCCAAGCTTCCAAACATCAATTTCCTCTCCCAAAATTAAACCAGAAACTCAACCAAACATAGGTGCCACCATGATGCCGCATAATGTGGGGAAAAAACTATTAGTTTTTATGAACCATGATATTTACACAATATTTTCATTTTGCATCATTCCTTTTTTTGAGTAATAAAATAATAGAATCATACTTCCCAATACATACCCCCTTTATTTCTTTTAGCTAAAGCAAGTAAGGTATAACATAAGATGTTAAAAAAAAAAATCTACAACATTCATTTCATTTTCCATTTTTTATTGATGTACTCCCTCTGTTCTTTCATATCTGTCTTTTGAGATTTTTATACAAAAATTAAGGATATTATTAAATAATCTCAAATATAAAAAATATAATCTAATATGATTAATTACATTTTCTCTCATTCTATTAATTATAAATTATGTATAATTATTGAATTCAGTTGAGATAAGAAAAAAATGAGGGTAAAATTAAAAAATAAATTAATAATATTTTGATATTCTTAAATGATAGATAAGCAGAGACAAAATATTTAAAAAAAACAAATATAAAGTGACCAATAAAATAATTAATAAGTACGGTGTTACTGGGATTGCAAATCAGAGTTGTCCAACACAGTAAAAAATATGGTTAGATTGGGAGTGTGACACCCATAAAATATCATCGTTAGTACCCAAAAAAAAAAAAAAAAAAAAACAGACGAGCACAATATAATAACAAGGAGGAAGCTGGAGAGAAGTGGAGGACACATTCCTCTTTCACTGGCCTAGCAACTGGCAAGGGAAGCAATCAATAAAAGTAAAATAAATAAGAAAAATTCTTGTATACTCGTGGAGAAAGAGAGTAAATTTTAAAAAAGAATAGGAGAGAGAATGAAAGTAAAAAAAAGAATGAGTGGTTGAGATATTTTATAGAAGAAAAATTTTTTCTTCCTGGAGCACAATAGAACTTCTCAATAAATAAGAGGTTTGAAGTTTTAAAAGAAAAATTAAAGTCTCTTTCAGTTTTAAATATATTAAATTTTTTTTTTTAATTTTTTTAATAATTTAAATTAAAATAAAGATTTTGTTAAAAGTACTTGTTAAAAAAGACAAAATAAACAATTTATAATGAAAATAAAACATTCAATTCAATGCATTACAAATTAATAATACTTTTTTTTTTTAAATTAAATTTTTTACTTTATCTTCCTAAAAAGTAGTACTTAATAAAACTCATAAAATAATATAATTAATTATATTTTTATATAAAAATTAAAATTTTTATAATTTTAAATATATTGAATACTTATTTTTTATTATAAAAATGTTATTTTAAATTCTTAACAGAGTAAGGGCTATGAAACACATACATGAATACGAAGACACACCAAATTTGATAAAGTAAGGGCTATGAAGCCAGGGCCATGTTTGGCTTGATAGAGTAAGGGCTATGAAACACAGACACGAGACACGACACGGAGACGAGGACACACTAAATTAAAAAAATTATAGGACACGGACACGATATATATATATAGAATTATAGAAAAAAGATTCATAATTCATTAATATCATTTTTATAAACTTGAAGATTTGTAATATCTTAATATATGTCATATGTACTAATATTTTCTACCTAGTAAGCCTCTCCAAAAAAATATGAAACATAATTTCTATTGACATTTTCTAAAAAATCTTCTAGACTAACTTATCATAATAGAACTAACCATGTACAAGTACATGTACATCCAAAAAAATTAACTAGAGGGAATAGTGGTGTGAAGCAAGTTTCGGTGACAACGAAGTGAACGACTTGGTACAAGCAGAGGTAGAAAGAGCATATAAAAATAATTGTGTGTGAAAAGATAAAACTTAAAAGCCTAATAGTAGCGTGTGAAAAAATAAAACTTAAAATATTAGTATGTGAAAATAGTAGCTTGAAACGTCAATCATGTAATTAAGCTTGAGTTAGTTACGAGTTTACTAATTAGACGTTAGTCATGAAAATTATTTTTTTAAAAAAATATTAATAGATCGTGTCTAAATTATATCCAAAACGTGCTTAAAACGTGTCTAAATAAAAAAATAATTATTTTAATTAGATATATTTAAACACATAAAACATGACTCATAAACACATAGACACGACTCATAATCGACGTGTTCGTACTTTATTGAGTAAGGGTAAAGGTAAAAATAGATTCACGTGTGGGTAATGTTAGCGATGGTGGTTTTACGCATGTGTTGAGGCGTGTTGGCCACTGAGCTGTTTTTAACCTTATCAATTTTTTTGAGCTTTGACTATTCTAACTAGGGATGGAAACAGGTCAGGTCAGGCCATACTTCACACTAAACAAGTCAGACCTGTGTTATAAATAATTGGCTTGAGCCTAACCTGTTACCTATCAAAGGCCTTTTTCTAGGCCTGACCTGACCTGTTTAAGAAGCCTGGCCTAGCCTGTTTAGAAGCCTGATTTATATTAAGACCTCTAAATAGGCCAGCAAGCCAAGACCTTCATAGAAGTCTCAAATAGGCTTAGGCCTTCAAACATGCCTTGAAAGACCATTGAAAAAAAAATACCATACAAGTACAACTTTTGTTTCTAAATACCATTACTAATCACTCATTAGACTAAATAAAATACCACTACACAATTAAATCATACACAACCAAAGCACACAATTAAACCTTTTGTTTAACTTACAATGCGAAGAGAAGCTAGTGTAGATGCATTGTCCGTTGTCGTTGAGGAAGGCACAACTATTGGTGGAAGTTGCATATTTGATGGAGATTTAGTTTCACCAGGGATAGCCTTCTCTGTAACTTCTGCATGAGCATTTGAAGCAACAACCAACTCAGACTCTTCAACAACCTACAACATATAGAAAATTAAGCACCTGATATCACTAATCACAACCACAAATGCATGTACAGCTTATGTTAAAACATTTTATATATTCCATGAATTTTGTTGCCCCAATTTGGTAATTATAAACACAAAACAATTGATCCAATGACACCCTCAACATATAATTTACTGTTTGCAATCCATTTACATGTCAAATGTGTGCATTGTGAGAGATACAAACTACAAAGGCTCCCTAATCAAGACTTTAATCTTAATTGACTAGCATTGCCTGTCGAATGGTAATAGTAATTATAATAGTAATTGAAATAATAGTCTGCAACAAATTGTAATAGTAATTGAAAAACTAAAAAGTAGTGCTATAAATTTTTGAAATAACCAACACGATATCAGAAAATGGTTTCCTTCTGTACTGGTTGTCAGCAGTTCGAATATTGAGTAGTATAGTATACCTTCTATTAAACAAAAGATTGGTCCAGCCAGAAAGTGTTCGAGATAACTGCATCGAAACATGCTTGCTTCCTGTCAAGAAAATAAACAACAAAGAAAAAGTAAATTGTGGAAGGAAACAAGCAAAATCCTCGAAGTTCGAAAATAAAAATTGTGATAAACGAGGCGCGTGAAGAAGTAGGAGGTAAGTAAAAGAAGAACTAGAATCTGGGTTGTAACTGTAACGGAATAGTTGAGGAAGGGGATGTTGCCTTGAGCAGCGTAGGAGGCGACCTCCCATGAAAGAAGACATGCGGGACTGGTAGATCGGCACAGATACAGATCGACACAGAATGAGTCCTTGGGTCGGAGAGGGGCCGGTCACGAAGGGCGTGCGGCCACACGTGGAGGAGTTCAGTGAGCGTGCGTGGAGGTCCTGGATCTAGAGGAGAGGCCCGAGAGGATAGGAGCGACTGTTGAAGAAATGAAATGAAGAAGTGGGAAGTGGATCTGTAGTTGTTAAAAAAATGATATAATTTAAATATAAAACTATGAAATATGAAATTATAAGTATAATAATTAAGCATAGCTTAGTGGTAAGTGGATTGTTCATATCACCACTTGGTACCAAGTTCAATTCTTGGTATAAGCATAATCTCAAATTTTTTTAATATAAGTATAAACAGGCTAACTTAATAGGTCTAACAGGCTTTGCTAAGAGATCAGGTCTGACTTATTAAATAAAATAGACTTTTAGAAAGGTCTGAGCCTGATTCATTTTCTAAACAGGCCAAGTCAGGTCAGGCCACAGGCCCCTGACAAGCCGGCTGGTCTATTTCTATCCCTAATTCTGACCTAAGCTAACCCGAACCCAAAACCATAATGTCACTACAAATATATATGTAATACTTATAAATCTTGTTATTTATACATTTAAAATTTGATATCTTTTATATCTCTTTCACATCAAAGATATATATATATATATATAGGGACATATCTAGTGAGAGGAGTTTTTATCAGGAGTAAATCTTGACCATACAACCATATTAAAAGTTACTTGAAGGTATGTGATCACTTAAAAATCACTTGCATTTATTTTTAATATACATTCATGTAAGATCTAATATCAAGATTTTCCTCTCATCTCTCACAATAAACACTCCTCTCAAGATACACATTATATATATATATATATCAAAATATAGTATACTTCAATATTTATCCACCCCAAATAATTATGTTACTACAAATTTGTAATACAATTGTTAACCATTATTATTATGAATCTTGTTATTTATATATTTAGAATTTGATATTTAATTTATATCTCTCTTACATTGATGTATGGTATATTTATTTTATCTCAAAATATAATATATTTTGATATTTATCTACACTTACATCAATTTACAATATATATATAAGATATCAAAATTAGTGATACAAAAAATATTTTCCTTTTATATTATAAATAGGGGTTAGGAGTATATGATGCGTATATACCAACATAAATGGAAATATTGTATATCTTATAGTTTGTATATATGGGAGTTCTGAAACTCATTTCTTCACTCAAGAGAAAAAAGGTTATCATCCCTAGGCTATTAATTTGGTGCCTGATACAGTTAATGTGGATTTGGTAATGCACTTGTATTCTTTTAACTACACAAAAAATCAACATGAAGCTGTACCTCATTATCAGTGTTCTAAGCTTACCAAGTCCTAGCTGATTGTTAGGCTGCACACTTACTCACATATTTTTTCTCTCTTTTAAACTTCACATTTGCTCATGTGATTTGATTTATATACAGAGAAACGAAAAGAGTAACAACTTGTAGGTTATTTTCATTATATATAAATAGATAAGTTCCACTAGTATTCTACTTTTCTAAATTACCTTTATGCCTTGGCTAGAAACATTGATTTATAAATACAAGTGGGTGGTGTGGATGCATGTCCAACATCGTTTACCATCGTATTTAGTCTTCATCACATGGCGCAAGGTCTTTTCGTGAGTGCAAAAACGCATTCGCTAAAAAGTTCCTTCAAACCAAGTAAGCTTCCGTGTTCAAAGCAATTTAGTATGATTCATGTATATAAATTCTCATCCAGTGAGAAAGACAGAAATCAAAACACAAGGATCCCTATAAATGATCAGATCTTGAGTTGGATCATGTGATTTGAAACGTCTTATCCATGACATCCTTTTTTGTTGGCTTAGTTATAAAAATAGAACTATATATTATTAAATAAAAAACCAGCTTCACTAAAAAAATTTAAGTTTTTAAGAGAATTGATATTCATATAATATCAAAACCATTATGATTAAGTGATTTTGTGAGTGTGTTAGACGTAAAATCATTCATCAACATTTACTTAAAAATTTAAGCTTTTAATTAGGAGTGCGAGGGCATATGTATGACACAGGCAGTGACAGATCCAGAAATTTTAAGTAATGGGAGTAAAGATAACACTATTAATATAGAAGTATAATTTTTTTCAATAATTATATTTATATATTAAAAAATATATTAATACAAAATTATGAAAAATTAATTTATAATTATTCCTTTCGTATTTTCATATTTTAAAAATATTGAATGATCTTTTCATTATTATTACTATCAAATATTTCTTTCTCTATGTATGTAACCAAACAATCATTCAACAAAAATAATATAATTAGAAGACATGGGGGCAAAAATTATACACATAAAAAAATAAAAAAGACATATATATATATAAGATCAAAGAAAAGTTTCAAAGTATAGTGGAGGCATACATCCCCACTCATTTACATGTAGATCTGTCCCTGTCACACAGGCATCAAATTAATCTATCTCAGGTATACAACTCAAGCTTTCTAGTCCTGATCTTTTACTCCTTGCAGTTAACTAGGCCTATTGGAGATTGTTCTCGAGAAGTATTCATCACGGGGAATATAGTTTTTCTCTTTACTTTAGGTTAATAAGTCATTTACTGGCATAAATAAAATCCCAAAATTTATTTGCCTTTTCTTGTATGTATTCAGCATTGACACCACATGAGCAACAACAGGGAACTTGGAGTTCCCATGTAATTGTAATAAACTTATCTCAAGTTCCCGCTCAAATCCACACCCTAAAATTAATTGAGAACAAAAGTAGAGATGGCAATTTTATCCGTCCCTGCGAGTACCTATGGATAATACCCATGACGAGACAGATATGGGAGAAAATTTTTCCTCCGCAGGTATGGGTACCCATTTATTTGTTATCCCTATTTAATAAATGGGGCGAGGGTGGAAATGGTTTCCCCCGTACACACGGGTACCCGCAAATAAAATTACAAAAATATTTCTATATAAAATTACCAAAGAAACCACATTATTATCAAAATATCACTCCTATCACTCTCATCTCACTCCCTCACTCGGTCACTTCACTCCCCCAACTCCCAATTTCTAATCCTAATCCCTAGTCCTACCAAACTCAATTTTAGAAAGCCTTAAGCCCCGTGCTTTGCAATCTACTCTGCCACCCAAAGTCCCAAACCGTGCAATCCGTGGCTGGTGGTTCTGTGCTCTCCCACCCAAACTGTGCAGTCCGTGACAGTGGCTTCGTGCTCTCCCACCCAAAGTCCCAAACCGTGCAGTCCATGGCCGGTGGCTTCGTGCTCTCCCACCCAAACCGTGCAGTCTGTGGCAGTCGTGGCTCCATTCTCTCCCACCCAAAGGTCCCAAGTATTTGTTCTTCTTCTTCCCTCTTTTCACTCAATTTACGTTTCATCAATCTCTACACTTTTCTTCTTTCCTTCAATTTTTACAGAATTAATTGATTGTTTTAATTTTTCAGTGCTAGTTATGATGTTTTTTTCCCTTTTGCTTTTACATCATATCAACTCTGATATTTACAGTCTTTCTGGGAAACAAATAGCACATGCGTCAATATTTATTATCAATGACATTGTGGATATAATGTCTCTTATGAGTTGCCATATGATCAAACAAAATCGTGTGTCTGTCTTAATAATTTGTACAATTATAGCTTGCTTTGTATGTACACCACCATAAGATAGTACTTGTGGGGCTCTTAGGTGTTTATTACGGTTAAGGTTCCATATGAGTGTACCTTTTGTGACTCTTTTTAAAAAAATTCTCATGACCAACAATATTTAGTATATTTACCTTGCTACATCAACATTATTAATTATTCGTGGCCATATATGCTTGCTTTTTTTCAATGTGAAATTCATGTCAATTTTTTTTTTCTTTTTATGGATTAAGAAGATTAAATTTCATGTATATGCTTTATAAATACCATTTGTCATTTGTTAGACTTCTCAATAAACAAACATTAGAGAGTTCAATAAAATGTCTTTTGGATTTTGGCGGTCTTGCATGATTATTTGTCTTGTTTCTCTTTGCTTTCTGAAATTAGAGCTTAAAGTGGTGTTGGAGGATTTAATAAGTTATTAGAATCAGATTCCTTAGTTTGCATATATTTTAAACTGATCAATTATAGATTTCTGTTCGTGGATATATTATCTATGCAGTACTTATTCTTTGAAAATATGGGATCACATACTTTGTAATTAATGTAAGAGATTTCACACACACACACACACACACACACACACACACACACACACACACACACACACACACACACACACACACACACACACACACACACACACACACACACACACACACACACACACACACACACACACACACACACACACACACACACACACACACACACACTTTTGTCTTTGCTATTATAGACACACACACACACACACACACACACACACACACTTGGGAGTGCTTTTGTCTTTGCTATTATAGATTACATGTTATACACTTTATATTCTAACATTTGTATTTTATATTTGTAGAATGTCTGCCGAGTAAACTTCTACTCCTATGGGCAATGCCAATGAGCAAGTTCCATCACCTGTCGTAGGTGAAAGTCAAACACCATTATCCACTAAATCCAATAATGTTGGTGAATCACAAAACAATCTTCTAACTTCAGATGAAGCTTCAACTCTAACTCCAACTCCAACTCCAACTCCAACTCAAACTCAAACTCAATCTGAGGCTCCAATTGAAGGTGATAGAAAATGAAAACTAACTTCAGATGTTTGGAATCACTTCACGATGGAGGTGATAGATGGAAAAATGAAAGTCATTTGCAATTATTGTAAGGCAAAGCTCTTGGGTGATCCAAGGCAAGGAACGTCACACTTGCGTGAGCACTTCAAGAGTTATAAACTTTGAACAATTCGTGATATAAGGCAAGCATTCATCAAAACTGAGCAAAGAGGGAGTGAAACAGTTGTTATTGGTACTTATTCATTTAATCAAGATATAGCAAAGAGTAAGCTTGCCAACATGATTATTCTCCATGAGTATCTGTTGTCCATTGTTGATCATTTCTGTTTCAAATATTTTTGTGGTGCTCTCTAGCCTTTATTTAAGGTGGTTTCTCGTAACACTATCAATAATGACATTATAAAGCTTTATGATAGTGAAAAAGAGAGGACGAGGATGTTGTTGGCAAATAATCCAAGTCGGATTGCAATCACCACTGATATGTGGACTTCTAGAAACCAAAACAGAGGCTATATGGCTGTCACTGCTCATTATATTGATGATTCTTGAAACTTGCAAAGCCGAATTGTGAGGTAATAACACCAAACTTCTACTAATAATACTATAATAGTTCTTATTGTTTTTGGTTTTGTTGTTGATACTTAATGTGTATTTTTAAAATCTTCATTTATGTCTTAGGTTCATTTATGATCCTGCTCCCCATACTGCCAAAGTTCTTTCTGATGTCTTGATTCAGTGCTTTATGGATTGGAATCTAGATAGAAAATTGTTCACTTTGACTGTTGATAATTGTACTACAAATGATGTTATGGTTAAACACATTTTAGATAAGATTTCACCTAGGTCATTCATTTTGGGTGGTCTGTTGTTTCACATGCGTTGTTGTGCTCATATATTAAATTTAATTGTGAAAGATGGGTTGTCTATAATCTCATATGCTATTGAAAATGTTAGAGAAAATGTTAGTTTTTGAACAGCAACACCTAAAAGGGAGGAAAAATTCAAAGACACGTGTCAAAAAGCTTACTATTGATTGCAAAACTAGGTGAAATTCTACTTTTTTGATACTTCATGTTGCCATACAATACAAAGATTTTTTTGGTTCGCTTGGCACGACGTAAGAATCAATATAAATCTTTGCCTAGTGATGATGATTGGGATATGGCAAATGAAATTCGTAAAAGGTAGTAATTGTTTTATAATGTGATTGAATTATTTTCTAGTACTAAGTATCCGACTTCAAATGTTTATTTTCCAAAAGTATGTCAAATTAGATTGGCTTTGAGAGAATGACTTGGTTCTCCTAACTTCATTATTCATCAAATGGCTTCAATAATGATTGCCAAATTTGAAAAGTATTAGAATGTGATCAATGAGGTGATGGTCGTAGGCACAGTTTTAGATCTCAGGTATAAAATGATTATGCTAGTTTACTTCTTTCCTAAAATTTATGGAGAGGATTCAAATTCTGAGATTGCAAAGGTGAAAGCTATTTGTGAAAATTTAATATTAGAGTATCATAGCAAGACCAAGGGCAAGGAAACTACATCTTCATCTTCAAGACCGAATGTGGTAGATAATGTGGGTGTAGCGGATATTAAACTGTCAGAAGAATGGTCGTCAGACTATGATTTTGTTTTAGTCAACAAAATTCTACTAATATAAGTGTAAGGACAGAGTTAGACCACTATTTAAAGGAGCCGGTGTTGCCTAGATCAAGTAGAGAGTTTGACATCTTAAATTGATGGAAGACAAATGAGTTGAAATACCTAACCTTGCAGATGATTGCTAGAGATTTTCTTGCAATTCCTATCTCCACAGTTGCTTCAGAATCTGCATTTAGTACCGGTGGTCGATTTCTTACTCCACATCGCAGTAGATTATTGCCAAATACATTGGAGGCATTGATGTGTTGTCAAGATTGGTTATGGTCTGACTTAAAAGGTAACAGAGTATTACTAATCTTAATTGAATATCTATATTAATTCATAACTACAAATTTACAATTAATTAATTTCTCTTCTTTCAGGCTCTTCAAACTCAAAAGTTGACGTGGACCGTCAAACTAGTATATTTTTAGAAGATATCGATGATGATGTTGTTAGTGAATTTTTTTATATGCTTTCATTTTTAAGTTTCACAATAATGTTAATTTTTAAGCTTTTATTTATGTGATTTTGTTTTGTAGGAACCAAGTGGCGGCAATAGTTCCATCATTAATTAAGGAAGATGTGATGCTTAATATGTTTAAGCAAAACTTGTGTTGTTATTTTGATTTTAAGTGTTTTAAGATGTCAGATCAAGTTATATTAAAATTTGACATTATATTTGGATGTTGGTTGAATTTTAAGTGTTTTAAATGTTTAAAATTATATTTAGATTAAGTTGTATTGGATAAATTTTAAAAAATTATGATATTATATTTTTTTATTTTTTTTTTATTTTTTAAATATTTTTTAAATTTTTTATAATTTATTGAGTACCAGTAAATATTCGTAAGTATCCATTTACTCGCGAAAGAATAAAAAACAAATACTTGTATGAATATAAGATTGTGGTGGAGGCAAATATTCATCCATGAGAGGTGAGGGCTACTATTCGTCCTCGTCCGCCTCGGCGCATTGCCATCCATAAACAAAAGCGATATGGGAGAATAATGAGTGGTCAAAATACTAACAGAGAGAGTCATGGTTGTAGGCGAGAGGTGAGAAGAACCGTTTCCAAAGCATTGTCTTCAATTTCAATTACTCTATTTCAGGACCCTGATTCCACCAAATATGACATGGTTTCTGTCTAGAAATTATCCATCTTTTCATCATTCTATTCAAGAATATTAGTTTGTCAAACATTATATGTCTATTTAAAAAATATTTATTATTCTTTTTTTAATTTTACCTTCATCTTTTATGATATGAGAATAAAGAGAATATAAAATTAATAAAGATAAAAAAAAAAGGAAAAATATTAATTAAGTGAGAAAAAAATAATTTAGACATGATAAATTATATTTTTTTACCATTCAATATATTTAATAACTTTCTTAATTTGTATGCATTAACTATAATAGATAAATAGAAATAGACGGAGATAGTAAATAATACTTCTTTCATACAAAAATATAGTCAAATATAATTAAATTATCTTTTTTTATTTTATTAATTATAAATCATGTGTAGTTTTTAGATTTAATTGAGATAATAAAAAACAAGAATAAAATTTAAAAAATATTAATTAATATTTTAATATTATCAAATGACAAATAATTTAAGATAAAATAATTTTTTTTAAAAATAAATATAAAGGGATGGAGGCGTATATTATGAGATACAGATGTCTTGCCTAGTTAAAACCAGAACATGGCTTTACGATTGCGTCAACCAAACGTCAGTTTCAAAACGTAGAGAAAATAATAAGAGAAAACGAATAAAAGAAGGGGGATTTAATAAAACAGTTTTTTTTTCTTGTACATAAACAGATTTTATTTAATTACTTAATATTAAATGAAATCATGAAAATATAAGAATATTTAATATTTTAAAAACTCAAAGTTTTCTTTAACCAAAGACTAAAAAAGTATTTGATTTTTAAATAATTAAAAAAATATAAAATTGTTTATGAGAACATCTCTTTTTAATAAAAGGTGGGACTTCCTGCCGTTTAGTTTTGGTAGATCCAAGTCACGGAAAAGGGGCACAGTATGTGGAACAAGTACGTCATTCTCATTGAATGATCATTTTCTCCCTTTGAATACTCTGTTCTTTGACCATTTCTTATTATTAAAAAGAAAAATTCCTTGAATATACATAAGTGTATTCTATATATACTGATCAAAAAATGTATTCTACATATATTTATATACAATGAACTTCACTTTTTAATGGGACTTATTCTATATAAATACGTGTATGATATATTTATGTCTATGTAAAAATCTCTCTATTAAAAATCACTAATTTTGATTAGTTTGTACACCACTTTTATGTTTTTTATTTTTTTAAATATGAATTTTCATTGATAAGAGATATAACTGCATGTTTTATTTTTTGAAAACGGGTAAATCATTTAATTTTCTCATATTTTGTTTTAGTAAATATCTTATACTTTAAAGGGTAAATAGTTATTAATTTTGTATAATTTTATACATTTGAAAAATGTAAAGATAAACATGTAAGAAAATGTAAAGATAAAAAATAAATAATTTTTAAAAAAAAATAAAAATAAATAAAAATAAATAATTTTTCAAAAAAAAAATATCAAATCTAAGAGTTTTTACTATTCTAAAAGTAAACATCCAATTACTTTTTTTAATAGATGTGTGTTATTTTTTAACAATCTCTTAGTAAGTCGACATGTTAATTGTTTGATCTTATATATGAATTAATTATTAATTTGAACTTTACAGAGAAATAAAAATGGATAATAATAGAGGTTAAAAGAAGATATTTCAACCCAAAACAAAATAAAATAAAATTAAAAGAAGAATGGGGCCCAATGGGGCCAGTGATTATCAGGAAGTGAAGTCCGCGTAGTGTGATCCAAACACGACAGAGATTCGGATGACGCGGCACTATTACAGCCTCGTGCGTGTGGCCCCCACACTTCCTACTTCCTATGACCACCTTAGAATGCGACTTCTTCGTTCTTCCTTGCCAAAAATTTACTTTACTTTTCCTTTTTTTTAAAAAAAAAATTGTTTCATAATCCATACCCCCTGCGTAACATGCTACTATGATTTTCCTTTTTAAACTTTTTTTGTTTAATTTAAAAGGTTTATCATTTTGGGTAAATCTTTCCTGCCCTATTTTTAATAGGTTTTCGTAATTTTAAATTGTTTAAATAGGATTTTTATAGTAGGAAACATTGTAAAAATTACCAACACAAAGGAGTAATATACTTTCTTTTAACATAAGGAGTAACATGCATAATAAATCAAAAGATCAGAAGAAAAAACTACAATAAGAATTTATATACTAAGGTGGAAAAGAATGCAATTAATTTTTTTTTTAAATATTGAGAATGAAAGAGGCAACATCGAACGACGGCTTCTTCAATGCTCATAAAAGTTTGTTAAGCATGGATGCTCCATAAAACTCACTGGTAATAACCGGTTATTAATTTTTTTAATGGCTTTCAAATCTATCTTACAAGGTCTCTTTTTGTATTTGAACCCAAATGTTATTGTTTATTCTATTGTTGCCCTTTGTTGCAGTGGTCTTCGTTGTAATGGGTTCGTGGGGCTTTTTGCACGGCATGGGGCTCGGTGGACGGAGTGGTGGTTCGTTTTGAAAGTTTCTGGTGTTGATGGCGATTTGGGGTTGCGGCGCAGTGGCTGGTTGGGCAAAGGTTAAAGTTTAGTTGATGCATCTATGCTCAACAAACTTTTTTGAGCATTAAAGAAGCCGCCAGATGGAACGAGGGATACATTGCTCATAGCTCTTTGAAGAGAACGCAATCAGATGAGGGCAACTAATTAGGGTTATTAATTTAAGCCAGCCCAGCAAATTGGGATCAAGCCGGGACAATATTGTGTGCTGGCCCAATACAAAATAAGAAAATTAAATTTGAATGGAGCTATTTACTATTTTATGCATCCTTATTGTTATAAATAAATAAATTCTTTTAACTGATAGCCAGATAGGAAATTGATTAACAAGGTTTATTACCTAACCCAAGATAGAACCATTCAAGTAGGCAAATAGGGAAGGGGAATAAAGATTTTCCTTCTCCCAGTTGCACAATTACGAGGTGAATAAACAAATAGAATGGGCTAAAAGTCGAAACTGGGAAATGGGTGGGCTAAAGCAGAAGACTCGACATCGAACTCATTAAAAAGTGCCAATGTGCCATTAGGCCATCAGCTAGCCTAGGTTTACAATCATTCCATTTCCCATTCTTCCCATGTCTTTATAGATGTAAACGACAGGCTTATTGGGCCATTAGTTATTGCCCAGCACCAGCCAACAACAAAGGCTCCATTGCTCGGCCCAGCTAGCTGTTCTTTCTTGCACAGTAGCTGATCCAGTCCATCCTAAATACTTGATGGGCCGAGCCAACCCAATTTCTAGATGATCATACGGATAGAATCATGTTTCCTTAATTGATTGAAGCAATTTGTGCTTGTACCCACAAAATTGCAACAACACTTCTTGAAGCCGGCCAAAAAATATAGATTAACCAAATTAAGTTATAAATTTCTCAATGTGATTTAACAAGAAGTATATTAAAAAATATTATCTTTGAAATAAATATGCGAAATATATTGAGATTTCATGAAATGTTATCAAAATATTTTGGACAATTTAAACACTTATTTTAAAATTCTTTGAGAGTCATGCTTTTGGAAAATTTGTTACTTAGGTACTTAAATCAATTGTTTTTATTCATTTTTTTAACCTTTTATTTTGGCAAGTGTTTTGATACCATATATATTGACACATCTGCTTGTTCTAAGGATTCATTCACAATAGGGGTGTTCAAAATTCATCTTGGCCTGAAATTAATTGGAGTTTGAGTTCTAAAAATTAGACTCTAATTGTGAGTTGAGTTCATGTCATTTTAAACTTAATCTGATGTTGCATAATACTTTAGAACTTATAATTTTTTTTACAATAAGTATTAAATAATAAAACTTTTTGACTTAAATCAACACATTTTGCATAGCATCATAATATATTTTATGTTGATATAATCTCTTTTAAAATGTATATTATAAAACATTTCTTTACTGTTAGTCTTATACTTTTATAATTTTATGAATTAATTATATATAATATTTAAATTTATATTATTTATTTATTTAATCATCGCCTATCAAGTTGACCTAATATTGATTCAGTCATTTGTTGGACCATGGCCGAACTAGATTAGAGTCTAAGAAATTGACTTGATCAAAATATCGAATAAAATTTGAGTCAAGATAAACTCATCCTGTGAACACTCGTATTTGACAAAGGCCTCGTCAAGTTCTTATCACCTCACGAGAACAGCACTGAACAAGTCCTACTTCGTTTATCATATGACCATGGTCTTCCTTGTTGAACATCTTTATTATTTTGCTATCTGTAACGCACATGGAAATCTCTCGTCATAGATCAAAGCACGCTTTGTTTGAATTAGCAGTGTTCTTTTCTTTGGTTTTTAGGGATGTGATAACAGAACCTACAAGTACATGCCTAAGGCGTAATGGAAGATTTGTGACAGAAACACCCAAAATACCGTTTGTGTAGTTCTTTAGCAGTTTTGTAATGGCCGTAACAAGTGTCAAGTATTTCTTAGGTCTGTTACTGTACCTTCTTTCTTTGCTGAACGGTCTGTGCATATGTGTCTGAAGCGTGAGGTGTGCACTTGTATATAGAGATGATGCTGATCATTTTCATTGGAACAGTTACGGTTCAAAATGGATATGGTTCAATTTATGTTTTCTTTTTAATCTAATATTTTGAACTGGTCCATGCATAAAGAAAAATGAAAGTAATTTAGAGGAGAAGCAAAAGACACAGGATAATGGCCAACCTTATATATATCCATGACGAACTGCAGAGTGCAGGCGTTTCAGTTGTTAGTATGAGACTTCATGTTTGACCAAAAAGGCATGGAATCATGCTTCCTTAATTGCTGGAAACATTTTGTGCAATTGTACTCAGCTAGTCGCTATTACACTTCTTGAATCCAGCCAAAACGATATAGATTAATACTCAAATTAAGTTATAATTTTTTAATGTTAGTTTTAATTAAAATGCACCACCAACTCTCAGCAAAAAAACAATATGCACCACCAACCACCACTCTTTTTAATTGCATATTTTTTTATACTTTCTCAATCTCTCTCTCTCTATTCTACTTTTGTGTAAGATGATTATTTTCCAAAAAACAATTTTATTATCACTTTTTTATTGCTTTTTTTCTATTATCTCTCTCTCTCTTTATATATATATATATATATATAAGATGAATTATTTCTCTCTAATACTTAATGTTATTATGTGTCTATTTTATTATTCACTCAATCATTTAAAAATAATTCAACAAATTAAGAGAGTTGAAGAGAAATAGTTCATGTGAAGTTTGAGTCAAGTTCTTCATATATATATATATAAATTTTTCAATGTAAATTTATTAGAAGTATATGTTTTTATTATATATATATATATATATTATCTATGAACTAAATATGAGAATATGTTTTGAGGTTTCATGAAATATTATAAAATATTTGTAACAAGTCAAACGCTTCTAGTATCATTCTTGAGCGTCATACTTCCAGAAAATTTGGTAGTTTGTTAGGTAGTTAGCTTAATAATATTATGGTATTATTCATTTATTTTTTTACTTTTTAGTTTGGCAAGTGTTTTGATATTATATTAGCTATAGGTCCCAGGCGTTTTACACGCTATGGATTCTCAATTTAAATTTATGTATAAAAAACGTTAATCAATGATTGTAGATTAGATAATAGACTGTCACGTATACTTTTTCTAAGGACTAAGCAGTCATGAAGGAAAGCCCTCTCCATCACGAGAACAATGCTGAACTACGGACGGCGGCCGCTAAGAGAATGGATTCCCTTAACGCGTCTGACGTCTTTTACTACACAGTTTGTAACTACTTCCCAAGTGAGCCTTTCGATAATTAAACTCTTTTTTTTTATTTTGTCCCTTATTCATATATAAGACATGCTCTTTGCTAGGCAATTATGTATAAAAAAAACTTCCTGTGGTCTCAAACACTATGTCCCACAAAGAGCACGAAGTTGCAAGGATAATATCCAAGGACGTAGATGACGAAAGACTATGCAAGTATGCAAGGAAGTATGAAACTATAGTGAAACAGGTATCAGCTTAATGTTTGATATGAAACAATGAAAGAAGACTCACAATCAAGTCCACCCCCCCCCCCCCCTTTCTTTGAATCCATTATATTTTATGTAGTGTACTCAATTAAACAAACCGATTTTTTTGTGGGTCTACTATACTTTCAGTTTGATGAGTTGATGAGAATGATGACCGATAGCACCTCGGTACCAAAGTGGCGAAGGGTACGTCTCTAAGATCTCTATCTTATTCCAGCTTAAATTGCTACTCTATGAAATGCCATAGCTTCATAGTTCCACAGCCTTGGATATTATGAATTAAAAGTGCTATTAATTAATGCATGCTAGTATCAATTTTCATATTCTCATGAATCTAGAAATCGTGTTCTTATGCATATTTGCGTTTTTTTTTAAATATCTTCTTTAGCCTTCCCTTCTCTTACTCTAACACTGTCAAAATAGAAACGAAGAGGAAGTGCTTCTGGTGAAAACACAGCTGCTTCCTCACGTCAGCCTGACAGCAATGAAGCACTATTGCAGACAGTAACTAAATTTTTGCATGAACTGCGAGTTAACCCTACAGATTCTGATTGATGAAGAAGCACATGAGATTGACTGTAGTTATATATTGTGTCAAGATCAAGAATAACCATCCAGAAAGCTAGAGCCGCCAAATGTAATCTAGCATCTAAGCATCACAGTAATTGTTGTAGCAGGCGGCCAAAACCAGCTAGTAATGTGAATGAAAACATCAAAAATTGCTTTTTTATTTTCTTTGGCTAATTAAGCAAATAGATAACCATGTTAGGATCGTGACTAATCTTTCCAACCCATCATGCATATTAACATATGCATCACAACATCAGCATCAATCAAGAATTTCCTTTATAATATTGAGATTTACCATACCATCCCACAATGTGAAACTTCAACTTTGGGTTCTATATTGGAAAGAACACAAGTCCTTATGTTAAAAAAGCAAGTATGCCAAAAGCTTAAATTACTAGGTAGAAGGTGCTCCTCATGCAAAAGCCTTTAGAGCTTGAAATGTGATTAATGTACATATTTACTTTACATTGTACCAAAATTCATCTCTACTTACAACAATAAAGGTGGCATTTATTGAATTCTTTAACTTAATCATGAAGGTAGATAGTATATTAATTCTTATTATTAATTATCCTAAAAACTTAAACCTTAAGGCTTATCATTAACGTTATATCTTTAACACTTTCCTTTAATAATCACCAATAAATAAAATAGAAATGAGTTTTATATATCTTGTTAAATTTTTTTTTAATAATCTTAAATTAAATATTTAATTATTAAATAAAAAATATTTAATAAAAAAATAAATACATTTAATGTCTTAAAAATATAAAAAATATTTATTTTTTTTCATTTAATAATTAAAAGAATTGGTAAGAATATCATATAGTCTGATTTAAAATTATTCAATAGAAATACAAAAAATGCTCATGGCCTGATAATAAAATAAAAGAAAGTGGATATTTAATATTTACCAAGGACCAGCCGATGTAATCCTTAACGGTCATGTTATTTACACAGAATTAACATTTCACAGATTAAATTATCACCATTTATTATTTATTTATTTATTTTTTCTCTCTTTTTTCCAAAACAAGCATTAGCTCTCCCAGGAAGTTTGTGTGGTCTGTGTCCAAAAGCTTTTGCGTATTTAACATTTTTGTATCCGTAATAGCCAATTTCACAACCATGGCAAGAGGACCAATGTAAAACAGTGTATATCGTGTATCACTGGGAGAAAAATCACAGAATTCTTCATTTCCCCATAATTTAAAGAACGGTTGTTTGGGGTTGAGGGGGACCGGGGGAGGCAGCTTCTAAGATGAACTATTTAGTGAATGAACCAATGATAAATCATCTAAATATAACTATAGGATGTGATAAAAATCAAATCAACGGTAGAGCTGAAAGAACGGTAACCTGATAAGCAGGTTACTTCAAAAACATCCCAAAAAAGTTATTCCCTCCAGCACCGACCACCACAACCACTATTCTTTGAAGTAACCACCAAGCCCCAAAAATACCCATCCGCGCCACGAGCCAACACCTCCACCAACAACCACTATTCTCCGTCGGGGATAGGAGGTTGCCGGCGGCGGCTCGTGGTGTGGGACAAGAAGGCCGCTGATCGGATGGTAACCTGTGATGATGTCGCGGGGGCGGCTCTGGTGACCAGGTTTGATCGTCAGGTAGGATTCGGTTTCCAACGAGGTTCTAGGTTCGGTGGCGGTCATGGGTGGAGCGAAATCGTGGTCGCAGGCTGAGGCGGTGGATGACAACGGGGTCTGTTCAGGGGTGACTTACCAATCTGTATGGTGGCTCTGGCTGAGAGGTTTGTGTGGCGGAGCCGCGGCTGGCCGCGGCTAAGGCGCAGGCTTGTGGTGGAGATCGGGCCGCAAGCTGTGCTGTGGTGGTTCGGACATGGTGGCCTTCGCTGGGGTTAGGGTTAGGGTTAGGGTTAGAGTAACCTACTACGACATATCGTTTTGGTGTTCTATCCATTGACTTCATGGTACACCTAAAAATCCACCAATGGGGAAGTGTAATTCATCCATTCCCTGGTCTGGATGTCTGGTCCCTCTAAGGTGAAAATATGAGACCATAAATCATACAGTCAAAATAAAATTCACTTCACGTCAAGGCTTTCATGATTAGTCCATGACATGTATTGCAAATTGCAAGACAAAATTTCCTCTTCAATCGTTTTAATGTTTCCACCCTTTCAAGTAAGAATGTATTATACTGGTAGGATGGAAGGTAATTAGAACACTCAAATAATGTTATGACTAAAATAAAGTCATGATCACCCAATGGGGACAAAACAAATTAATCCCATCCAACTTTATATTAATAATTACGAAAGGGTGAGGAATCATAGATGTTCATGTAGAAAGTGATAGCATTTGATTTAAATACAAATGCCGTGGCTGACAATAAAATCTTCTATTTAAAGATTGAGGACAGATTAGAAGTTAATTCTTTCTACACTGTCCCTCTGACATAATTAGCACTAGCAGCCCAGTGCCGGTATAAAGCAGAGAAGTCTACTGGTGGATTACAGAATCAAAAAATAGTATCGAATAATATCCTGTCTTGAAAGTCAAAATCACAGTGCCTGTTCAGACAAAAGGAAGAAGGAAATGAATGGAAAAAAAAAGAAAGAAAGAAAGATAAATAGAAAAGTAGAATAGTGCTATGGAATAAGTTTAGACCAAGAAAGGGAGATATGAAATGAACCTGCGTTCACGCTCAATTAAAAAAAAAGAGAAGAAAGAAAGATAGAAAAGAAAAGCTTAAGCTAGAGAGATTATTAGAGGACTAATAGTTGAAGCATCTCGTACCAATTTCAGATGCACAAGTTTAGCTGCTTCATTTGTGTCAATAATAGCCCATAATCTACGAAATCCCAACATGATACTTTGTTTTTGAATTACGACTCTGATCCAAAGCAATATTAAAAATTCAAATCAGAATTTTAAGACGAAACCACCAGGAACTTCTGTTGGTTCATATAAAGGTATTTTCTATCTCTGTCGTGTGCATGACCTGAGACTGAGAATATGTTTCGTTTGCAGAAATTCCGAAGTTATGCCGGACTAAGAAAAAAGTTGTTATTCTATACCATTTAAGTAATAATTCAGTTATAACATTAAAAATAAAAATATTATTATAGTAAGACAGAGTGATGACTCACATAATTAAAATAATACAAAGTAAAAAAAAAATTACTAGTCCAAAGCATCTAATTTGTAATTGCTGTAGATGATGCCGAAAGTAAGAGGAGAATATCCTGTGGTCTATGTGCCTAACACTAAAGTTGAATGGTAGAAATATTTTATCTTTATGTGGCAACCAAGCTGGTTGAATAACAAGAAGGCGTCAGCGCAAACATTTATGATTTATCGAAACAAAACCGGAGGAAGAAATCAAATGAAGCAGTTGCCTGCTGCGCCCCTTGTTTGATGCTGTCGAATCCTCATGGATCAGATCATGAATAGTTAATTATGGTGCTCGCGGAATATTTTTACCATTGCTGCCAAATTTGCTACCTTACATTTCCATTTGTCAATCTTGGATGTGGGCGGACACAGAACCTTCCAACTGTTTCTCTTTTCAACGTTATCCTGAGACACTAACTTAAGCATTATATGCCATTGAGAAGTTCTTGAGCTTATTTGACATTAATTAAGAACCAGTTCAGCGTGATAATAACTACTTGATAATGACAGAAAAATGGAACCTAAAACGAGTCCTTTTTTGCCTCGAAAAGTTATTTTTTGCCTGTAGGATCAAATATTTTAAGACTCTTAAATTAGTATACGCAAGTTTACAAGGGGGAAAAACTGTATTCATCTAAAATTAAACAAGATTAATAGTTTAATACAGTAGATAATGTTGATGGTACACCAAAGAAGAAAAAGATAATGTTGATGGTTTAATGATAATGGCAGCTTGACAATGATTAAGATAATAGCTCTTAATTAAGTTCAAAAGCATGCATGTTGTGATGCATTTGTATAAAAAAGAAATAATATGTATCGTAAATTCGGTAACTACTCTGATAGAGAATATCATGATATCAAATACGAAATCAATTCTCATCAAAATATAAGATTGGAAAGAAAAAAAGTAAAAAAAAAAAAAAATACATTTTTAATTATATATATTGAGTGACTATACCAAAATACAAAGACAAAATTAAAATAACATAATTAATATTTTTTTAATTTTCTGAAGCAATCGATAAATTGAAATAATCTTTTTTTAAACAAATGATATATTTTGAAACAGATGAAGTACTGATTAAGGAATTAAAAATATATTAAGCAATAAGTATAAGTATTTAATATCTTAATAAACAAAAAATATTTTATACTTCCTTTTTTAAATATTATAATAATTTTAATAAAGGGTCATAAATGCTTCTTAACAATTTTTATTTTTTAGGTTGTTTGGGTGTTGACAAGAAGCTAATTGAGTTTTATTATTCTTATACTCAATTTTTACACTAAACTTTTACACCTACCCTAACACCTTCCTCTTTGAGATAGAAATAGACAAAAACACACTTCTCAATATAATTTTGTTATTTCTACACTTAAATTTATATACTTTTCCCTTATATATACCAACTATTATTGCAAAAAATTTCAAACCAAGCCTCACTTCCCACTTCTTTTCTCTCTCTCTTCTCTTTTTTAAAAAAAATCGTAAGTGTAGGGAGAAGTGTAAAGATTTAAGTATAGAAGTAATAATACTTCTCCTTCTCAATATCTACTCTCCCTTTTTATTTTTCTTTTTTAGAAAAAAGGTGTTAGAGTTTAATATAAAAACGGTTTTACCAACGTATGCCTTAAAAATATTGATTAAGAAATTTAAAAAAAATAAGGCATTTATTTTTTATCTGAAAAAAAAAATATATTTAATACATTAAGAACTTAAAGAGCTTTATTTTTATTTAGTAGTTCTTACTCCTCCAATCCTAAATAATAGTAGTTTAAGGTTTAAGCACACAAATTAAAAAAATTAATAAATGAATTAAATTTTAGGAAAAAAATTGACATTTGACAATATTATCCTTAAAAAGATAAGAAACAACTAATATAAGAGATAAAACTGTTGTTAGTAGAGATAACAAGAATAAAATTAAAAATAAGCCATAAATATTTTCTTGATTCTCTAAAAGTAACAAATAATTAGGAACGAAATAAATTTTGAAAAGGGATTATTATATAAGAATGGAGATCGAGTATTTTTTATTCTGTAACATGTTTTCTCAAGACAATTAAATAATTGTCGACTTCTCAAATGATGCAAACGGATGTTCTGTCTTCTTTCAACCTTTAGAGGTTATTGCTACTAATTATTATAGGTTTAAATATGTTTTTATCTTTGTAAATATAACTTTTTTTGTTTGTTTGTGTTCTTTTTTTTAAAAAGAGTGAATTTGGTCTATGTCGTCATCTGATCGATGGCAGAGACCAAATTCAATAATCACCACTAGAAAAATTAAATTTAGAGATGAAATTTAGAGACAAACACAATTTCATCTCTAATAGAGACAGAAAAAGAGACGGATCAATTTGATGATTTAGAGATAAAAAATAAATTTTATAATTTAAAGACAGAATTTAGAGACAAAAATTACTCATCTCAGAATTTTTCGTCTCTATTTTCGTCTCTACACAGTCAATCTTGGGTTTAAAAAAGTCAAATTGATTTAGAGACAGAATTTAGAGACGAACTATACTCATCTCTAAATTTTTCGTCTCTAATGGCATTTCATTTCTGTCTGTAAATAACTCATATAATTTAAATAATAAAATTACTTTTTTATAAAAGTTAGAGACAGATTGTTTCTATCTTTGATTCCTTCAAAATTTAATACCTTTCTGAACCCCACTTTCTCCCAAAATTCTGAAAAACTCTCCTATGCTCTCTCCGTTGTACTCCACGGTTCTCCTAGTTGTGCACCGCCCTTCTCACCATCCTTCGCGCTCTACGCTTCTACCTGCCTGCCATTCTTCTTATATCTGAGTTTGGTACGCCCTCAAAGCCGTTCACAAGAGGATCTCAAACTGTGCTTTAGTGGCAGTTCCATATCGTAGGGGATCCCAAATTACACGACGCAATCTCGCCGGCCATTGCCGGCAAGTGGTGACCTTTCTCTCTCTCTCTCTCTCTCTCTCTCCCTCTTTCATACAGTGCTCACACTTATAATTTTCTTTATACAGTGCTCGCTTCTCTCTCTCTCTCTCTCATATGGTGCTCACACTTACAATTTTCTCTTATATAGTGCTCGCTTCTTCCTTTCGTTTCAGTTCAGGTACGCCTCTTTTGTTTCTCTCATACTTGCAGTGTTTCTCTTCTTCAATTTATAAGTGTTTGTGTGGATTTTAAGTTTATGGGTGCTGTTATTTTTTGGATTGTTTGATAGTGATATTGCTCTACACTTTAATCTCTAGCAGTTGTATTATGCTAGATTACATTGTATGTACCAGTCAAGATAACTCTTTAATCGCTTTTGTGAGAACTGCATCGGTGCATATTAGTTGTTTGATCAATTTCCTGAAAGAAAACTATAGCTTGCTACACTTATGTAAAAGAGAATAATTTAATTTAGTTTAATTTGTCAACTTTTGCGAGGCCTGGACTCTATATATATGTGTGGCATGTTTCTTTCATTCGATACTACTCACCCTCTGGTCTGTTTACCAAGTCCCTACGCCATTAATTGGTCAGTGTGTCCTGATTTGCTTTAAGTGCCACAAGCCCAAGTGCTGAGGTAAGTGTGACCCTCCTTGCTCCAAGTGCCAAATTGCCACAGCCCCAAGTGCCAAAGTCCAAAGTGTGGTTGGCTTGTGTATCATATACTTTAAGTGTCACAACCTCAAGTGCCACGGTTAGTGTTATCTTTGCTCCAAGTGTCACAATACAAAGTGCCCTAGTCAGTGTCTCTGCCCCAAGTGCCACAGCTCCAAGTGTCATGGCCAATGTACTTAATTTATGATCCGTTTTCTGATACAACTTGCTCTATCATGTGATCCACGAGAAAAGGTTATGTTATGCTTATTATAATTTGTAGCCATGGTTTAATAAGATATTTGTGATATCCAATCTTTCCCCCTAGCACACACACACAAACATGTGTATTTGGTTTGTTCATGTTGGTTTTGATTTCAAGTAAATTTTCAGAGTTTGCTTTCTTATGTTTTCTTTCTCGTTGAGCATGATCAATTTGTATATCTTTCATACACTTTTTGATATCATTAATAAAGCAAGTTAGCTCACGAATAAGCTTCACTAAAGCTAGTATCTTTTTCATTTTGAATTTGGATTGTGAATGTTGTTTGTTATTTAACTAACCTCTAGAAATGAGCTTCTCTTCGGTGTGAAGTTGTTGTACCAGAGCACTAAGAAGAGAGCAAGGAAACCCAAGTGTCCTTGCACTGGGAAAAGGATCTAACACGTATGTAAAAGATTGTTTTATGTGTTCTGCCTCATAGATTTGTTTTGGCTTATGAATGTGAAGTTTTATATATTTATTAAATTTTATATATTTTAACTTTTATAGTTTCCATCTATTGTTAATTATTAATTATATTTAATTTAATTAGTATATGTGAAAATTAATTATATAGTGGGGCTTTTAATAGTACAAGGCATACTAATATAACATAATTCTTCTTGGAAGAAGAATGTCAGTTAACAAAGAAGTTGACGAGGTCCTTGTGTGCTTAATACACATACTACGAGAAGATGTCTTTGTAACACCTACTATCATATAATTCCTATTGTACATGCAGATGCCCTTTGTGTCATTTTACTGTGTCAAAGATGTTATTTTTACTAATGTAAGTACTGATTTTTTTTATTATCACATAAGTTTCCTAACTCTTATTATCGATGTTATCAAGATTAAAGTTGTTGTACGTGTCAATTAGGTACTTTCTACCGGACTTGGTAGGATTCTGCCCAATTGATTTCAAGGAAGCATACAAATAGTGTTGTTGCAAGTGAATTTTCTGGATTTGATATTTATCACTAAGTAGATTTGCATATTGTAATTTGTGAAACTCACAATAAAAAGAATATTTAAATCATGTTCATTCAGAGCCCCCAATTTGGCAATTATTTTAATTGATTTTTTTTTAAATTTTGGTTAGGCCTTAAAGGTTTGAATACGTGTTTGTGATTTTGCTGATTAGAATTTAAGGGTAGATCCCTCTCCCTTCGATTAGGCTTACTGTTGAAGATTCGGTCACTATTAAGTACATAACTCGTTATATTGTAGGTCTTCAGCAAAAGTACACTCAAAGTGGTGGTGTGCGACTTTTTGGCCTTTCTACCTTGATTGTTGGCTTTGACCCATACACTGCTCTAAACAGATCCTTCTGGTACATTTTCAGCTTGGAAAGCTAATGCAACTAGAAGAAACTCAAATTCTATTCGAGAGTTCCTAGAGAAGAACTATAAAGAAAGTTTCGGGCAATAAACTATGAAATTGGCTATCTGAGCATTGCTTGAAGTGAGTTCATTTGTTCATTTTTTTTGTTCTTTTGTTGCATTCCGTTGTTGGATTGTATGAGAAGTTTTGGCTCGTACGGGGTGCAAAAGCTCTGAATTTAAGTGTTAATTAGGGTTTTATCATTTCAGTTGTTTGATTGTTGTTGAATTTTGATGTCAATTTGAATTTTTGATACTTAATTGTGAAATACAGTGATTGCTTTTCTTGTTGTGTTTAGAATATGTTGTGTGGAATGAATGAACTCTGGTATCGTCGTTGGAACATTCTATGGCTAGATACTTTTTAACTTTTATTAGCTGCTCCATTGCTTATGTGATATTGCCTAATACCACTTGCGGCAAAGTGTTTTGCTGAAGCTCCTCTCCTCTGAATTCTGATTTTTAGTGGGAAATATGTTGTGGAAAGTTTGGGAGTACTAGCACTGACACAAGATAGTGAATAAGTTCGACATTGACATTGTTTGGAGCTTTGCTTCATGATAATCACATAATTTATACATTAATAAACCCTCATTTTTAGTCATTTACACTCTTCATGTACTTAATCGATTGAACTTGGTTATGTTTTGTAAATTTGAACTCAAATTAGACTTAATTGATTTTTTTAGCAAGATTTACGTCTTACACTATTTCTGTATAATTATGTATTTTACATTGTCGGAAAGATAAGAGAGAGCTCTACAACTTTTATGAGTGCTCTAGGTCAAAATCAGACATCTAGTAGAGCTAATTAGTCTTGAAAATTAGAACATGGGTTTTGTGATTGGAACCTGAATAGTGTACAGTAATCAGAGTATAACTCGGGCTTTAAGAACTTAATTGAGCTGAAATTTTGGCATCTACAAGTTAAGACTCATATCTATAACTTTCATGAAAAACACAAAACTCATTTCAAATTGCTTAGAGGTCATATTGGACTTCTAAGTAAGAACAGAGGAACTATAGCTGGGCCTGAGCAGTGTGCAGTAATTAAACCATATCTCGAGTTGTAGGAATGCTTTTGGGCTCAAACCAATGGCATGAAAGCTAAGATTCAGGCCTACAACTTTCATAAAGACCACTTGGTGAGAAAATGACGAATGCAATGAGTTCAGCACTAAATGATTTCGGAGACAAATAATCTCAATAATTTTTCACTCATCAAAAGTCATTTGATATTTTTTACTCATTCACTCACTCATGAATCATCCCCCTTGTCATTTTGTATCCCTAATCCTCTATAAAAGGGAGTCTTGACTGATCATTTAAGAATCTTGGTGTTAGATATCAAGATCATGCTATTGTGTTGTTTACTTATGTTGTTGTAGTTTTCTTTTATTCTAAATTGAAGTTATGTTCTTCTTCTTCTTCTTCTTCTTCTTCTCTCTTTCTTTCCTCTTGTCTATGAGTAACTAATTTTCATATTACTTGGGTGAAAGGGTGAAGCTTTTGGTAATAAATTAAGGTTATATTAATTTATTTTTGGTGCTTAAATAATATAATATCAAGTGGTCATTATACGTGTTGTATTTTGTTTCCAATTAATTTAGAAACCCTCCTTGTAAGTTGGAAATCTTGATTCATTGTAGACAAGAGGTTGACACAATAAATGCTTGAGCTTATTTATAAGTGGTGATATTAATAAATAATTAAAGGAACCATAATATAATTACGTATATAATCTTAAATGAATTTTGAATATTGTATTTTTCGATTGGAATCTCCATTATGCGATGATTCTAATTAAGTTATAAAAAGAATTAATCTTATCCTTAATTTATTTACTAAGAGTGGATCTATTAACCTAAGTAAATCTTTTTTATTTATGATCAAGTTTTATCACCTTTATTATTGTGACAAAATATTTTTTTTACATCAAATAAATTTTTTTTCATTAATTTCTTGTAAATCAACTTCAAACTCTCAAAAATTTATTATTTAAAATAATTTATGCTTAACTTTACAACTTATAATTAACATCATTTCATACGAATATCGAACCATTTTATCCTATAAGAAGAATTCTGAATAAATACTAGTGCTGACTGCTATTGGACCTCATGTCCATCGGAATTTGAATAATAGAGCATATCTGACTTTTATAGAATCCTACAACTGACACTTGGATCAATAACTTAGTGATCACCGGACTGTCAGAATTGACACTGTCCTAACAACTTTGGGACTATACTTTATCTGGGGAAAGTTGTAAGTTTCTACTAGTTGAATTCTTCTAAATAGTAAATACTTTAAACTACGCAAATGCCGACTTCTACTTTTACAGATGTCAATGCTTCATCTTTTAATTATGTGGGTTTTGTCTATATGTGATGCTTCTACTTCTACCATGTTCTATTTTTCTGAACTATAATAATTAGTCTGCTATATTAGTTGTAATTGTGGATATTCTTTTCATCAGGTTTCTAAAGTGAAGAAAAATATAGAAACTGTTCAGGGTGCAGATGTCTTTCCTGCTGGACAGCAAATGCTTATTCATTAAGGGAAAGTTCTTAAGGATGCTACTACCTTGGAGGAAAATAAAGTAGCTCAAAATAGTTTCATTGTAATTATGCCATCAAAGGTAAAATTTTCTTCCATTTCTTTCTTTCTGTTTTGAAAGCTATGTTGGTCTTTGAACTTATCACAATATTTTCCATTATTTTGTTGCATTTGTAGTTGTTTAAACTTTAAAAATTACTTGTGTTTGACGATAATTATTAATTATTTTGTGGGCTTAGGTTGGTTGCTTGGTGTTTGGAATCTCAAATGCTAATTGAAATATAGACTAGAATTTGGAGTGGTTAAGAACTGTCATAAATTGCAGGTTTTCCTAATGACGTAGAGGTCTGTGGTTCTGCCTACTCATCTAACATCATAATTGGATGATTGACTCTTGTTTATGGATAGCTGAAAAATTAACTATGGATTTGACTTGAGCATCGGTAATTCTTTCTTACTTTAAATACTTTCATTTATGATTTTGTTTAATATATGTATACAAATTCTTTTGTCCGATTGTCATGTGCTTGTAGTCTATAATTATCTTTTAAACTAGTTGAGGACTACTCTTCTTTGAAAGATATAAGATTTTCACAAGAGGTAATAGTAAGAAAGAAAAAGTTATTTCAATTTTTATTTTCTTTGTTACAATTAATAACTTGTATTTCAATTTATTTTTTTATTTTTTTGTGGGGTCAAATTTATGTTATATCTAAGTGTATAATGCACTCTATAATCTCCCTCACAACATTGTATTTAAGGGGTGGGGCTACTTGATTTTGAGCCTTTTTTGAATGATTGGTTACTTGATTTTGATCATTTATTATATTTTTGGTAAATTTTAATTTTGGATAATTATGTGCATAAGAAAATATATTTTTTATAAAATTAAGGTGTCTAGTTGTGGTAAATTGTAATTAGATGCCTATTTTTTTATATTTTTTAAAATATTAGAGACAAATTTAGAGACGAAAAAATATATCTCCAATTTAGAGACAAAATTTTTTCTTCTTTAATTAAAGAACTGGAGACGAATTTTGATAATTGAATAGCAACAAAATTTTAAAATTTAGAGATAGTAAAATTCAGTTTCTAATTAGAGACGGAATTATTTTTTCCGTTTCTAACAATCAGAGACATCTTTTTTAACGACAGATCAATTTCTGTCTCTAATTTCATCTTTAAATATTTAGAGACGAAATTTTACCGATCTAGAGATGAAATTTGCTTGTCTCTAAATCAAATTTTTCTAGTAGTCAACTTCTTAACATGGAAAAGTCCAAAATAAAAAAAAGTATTATATTTACAATAATCAAAAACACATTTAAGTCATTATTATAATAATTAACTAATTTTATCCTAACAACATATATATTTCTATAATTTCATATTATAAATAAGTTAATAATATTTCGATAAAATTAAGCATATATTCAAATATGAAGCATTTCACAATTTATTTGAATAAAACCTATTTTGAGATTTGAGAGGTTGTCCTAATACCAATTTAGTGTTGAAAGAAAAATATTTGTACTTATTATGTGACTTACTTGGCGAACAAGTGTTAAGAGACTTTAATTTCATATTGACGTTGACTCATTATATTTGTTCGTCTTTATTTGAATTGACAAAATTACTATACGGGTGGATCAAATATTGCAGCATTTGTCCAACGATAGAATTAGAATTGTAAAACTTCATAGAATGCATTACACAGCAAAAAAATTATACACATTTCCTATTCTTATTTATTTTGAGAAGCTAATTATTGTTAACTTGGAGAGGGAAATCAAACTTGCATTTTTTTCCCTGTTGAGATGGCAATTCATATTAATATAATGTTGGAAGTTATATTTTGTTTGAGTTGAAAACAATAAAAATAATTAACTATGAATATATAAAACTTTTATGGAGTCAATTAGCAATAAAAACAATAAGTTTAGAAGAGATAAATCTTAAATCTAGAGATAAACTTTACTAAATACATAAAACTTAAGAAAACCATAAAATAACGATCAGTACAATTATTATTATTTATAAAGAGTGTACCACAAATGAAATTATCAAATTCTTTCAATAATGTCTGATCAGATATAGTTGAATTTTTGACTATTGATGTGGTTGTTTAATGCATATACGTAGAGGGTCAACAGTCAACACTTCTATCCAAATGTGGGATATTATTATGCACCGATAAAATAGAAGATTTTTTAAAATATGTTTTTATCTTTCTAAATATATTAATTTTTTATTTTGATCATTTAAAAATTTGTTATATTTTTTTATAATTTTAAAAATGAATAAAATTGACTCTATTCAATATCTTTCTTATATTAAATTTTTCTTATTTTTATTGTGAGAGGGTGAGAGAAGTAAATTTTGACCTTACAACTATATATAGATGGTCAAGATTAAAAGTTACTTGAAGGTCATATGATCACTTAAAAAAGTCACATGCATTTATGTTCTAATCTTGACCATTCATGAAAGATCCAATGATCAAGATTCACTCATCTCACCTCTCATAATAAACACTCTCTCACTGAAGAATATCCTATATATATATATATATATATATATATATATATATATATATATGAGGCATATACAGTGGAATAAATTTTTATTGTGAAACGGTGAAATGAATAAATTTTGATCATATAATTATATATAAATGGTCAAAATTAAAAATTATTTAAAGATCATGTAACTACTTAAAAAATCATATATATTTATATTCTAATTTTAATCATTTATATAAGATTTAATGATCAAAATTAATACTTTTACTTCTTATAATAAACACTCATATATATATATATATATAAAATTTTGTTTCTCTCATCTTACCGATTTAATATGCTAAGTAAATAAACAATTTTCTCCTCCATCATTATTCTCAATATTCTGGTTTAAAAAATATACCCATTTTCCCCTAGAAAACGCGTCTACATTATTCCTTCCGACAAATTTCTTACGTTACTGATTCACTTATGACTTATAAATGATGAGCTACTTTACCAACCAAAGGCAAACGTTGTTCCTTTAGGGAAATGGGGAAAAGTGAAGTAGGAATGGTTAGAGTGGTATTGAACTATTGATCCTTTATTATTATTATTAACACAAAAATTTAAGTGGAGAAAAAATTGTCTTACTCAGAAATCTTTACATAAATTTAGAATATCCAAATAAGATGCACCAATCTAATTATAATATTAGTTAATAGATAATTATTATAATTAATTAATAAATAATTCTAATTTATTATATTAATCAATATTATGATTAATATAGTATAATCAACATAAATATTTAAGATTCATATAAGAATTTATCTAGTTGGACATTCCACAGGACATAAGAATGAAGGAATACTAACACGAACGAAACTTTCCCAGGAGAATGTAGGACTGCGATCCCCTATAGTTGTGAAACTATCTGCACTTTGTGCAATTCCCAACCCAATAGGTTTTTTTACATTATATTTTTTATTTATATTTTATCATTTAACAAACCAATTTCAACGGTTAAGATCACCTGCTGTTTTTTTTTTAAAAAAATGATGTTTTTATATATATTATTTTTTACACTATTTTTTAATAATTATAATTATATATTATTAATTAATTTATGAGGAAGGACACTATGCTTTTTTTTCTTACACTTATTTTTAACCATTTTTTTAATAAATTATGATTAAATGAAAAAAACGGTTGAAAATGGGTGTAAGAAAAAAATAAAAAATAATATAATTAATGATATAAAAAATAATGTAAAAAAAAAAGTGAGGTAAAAAAATCATAGTTATTTTTTAAAATTACAGATGATCCATTTCCGAGAATAAAAGTAGTTTTCCAGACTGGGATTCTCTAGAGTTTTTTTAAAAAACAAAAACTGCAGCATGTTGCAATTCTTATCCAATGATCTATATTTATTAAATTATATTTACTTCTTTTATTTTGTTACATAATGAAACTATTTTATGGCTAAGATCTCATACAGTCTATTTAAAACTTCAGGAGATCTGAATCCGAAGTTTTCCAAACTATGACCTTCTTATCCACGTTACTGGGTACTACCCTAACCTTTCTCACCAACTGGTGCGTTAACCACGATCCTATTACCCACGGACTCCACCTACGTCTTCCATTTCTCACATGACATCCTTCACTACTTTGTTTCCTTCACATTCGACCTACCCATCAATACTTCTTCCCATCCATTACGTGCCTTGTCTTCTTGCCTCTTTAACACCATATAGCTTTCTCATCTTTTTAACCCAAAAGGATTAATAAAGGGAAAAACATACAAACAACATAACTGAACAAGAGAAAGAACAATAAGGAATATGGGCATGAAACCGAAAAGATTACATATATATAATTAAGTAGGCATTTAATTAAAAAGTTGAAAAGAGGTAATTACAAGCATGAGTCATGAGTGATCCTTCTTTTAAAAATCTAGACACCCAAAACCAAAATGAAGGAGGCTCATCTTTTTTATATATAACTTAACAATAAGAGTCATCCAAAAGAAAAAAGAAAAAAGAAAAAAGAAAAAAAAGGTCCATGAAGAAACAGAGTATATGGATCTTTCCAAACACAGGTAGCTAGCTCGTAGTCATTAGACTAAATCGCCTAAACCAAAATTGGCAGTTTGGCACTATGATTTTATACTAATCATTTAATCAATCTTCAAACCCCACTTTCTTCCAAATGGCATTCCTGACACTGCGCAAGTCCCTACCTTTGAGGGTCCTTCCTCTCCCTTCATGCACCGATAGGGAAGCCCCTCTGGTCCTGGCCAGATACTCGTGGGGTGGTATCCTAATCCCTCCTTCATCGTGATCACCCTCTTCACCATCACTAACATCTTCATCACTCTCCCTCTTTCGGTGATCTTTGTACTCCTCCTTCAAAATCTTGGACCAGTCGGGTATGTTCACGGGCAATGAGGTTGAGGCCACTCTGCCACCCGCTTCCACCTTTCTGGTGGCTCTCTTCAAACCCGATCGCGAACCTGCCTTCTTGCCCTCTGTCACTGTGTTGGACAAGTTCCACACTTCAGCTTCATCCAATTCCAACACACCCTCTGTGGATTTTGGATTGACATGGGTCTCTGACTCTGAGATCGCTGGAAAGATGTAACTTGGTTTTGAAAGGAAGCTCTTCCTTGATGCCATTGATTACACCTTTGAGAATTTATGTCTCTCCCTGTTTCTCTGTTTTTGATTCTGCTTTGCCTATGTTTTCAATTTCTAACTCTTGACTATTCCTTTTATTTATATAATATTATATATTGCTTGGGGAGAAATGGATAAAGCTAATCCTCTCTTCCTTTACTCTACACTCTGGCTTTACTCTACGCGTTACAGTAAACTAATAATAACTACAACAAGAAATTAAGGGTTGAATAGAATTGAATGCAAAGGCCTTCACGTGTTCTAACTTGAAGCCCCCGTTGGATGTGGTCAGTGATGTTGAATATGAAGACGCACCGATGGTGGTGATTCAATGATGTACCTCAAGAATATGGGATCGCAACTTCTGATTCAATGTAAATTTCCTTGCACGATTTTTTCTATTTCTTTTTTTCTTAAATAAATCACTTTCTACACGTTAGACACGTTAGACAATAGGGAAATGATATATGCACATACCGAACTGGTTCATATTCCTCACATAAGATGACCGGCAGAAATTACTTATTTAATCGCCAGCCCATGAAATGACACGGAGACGTATTAATGATCCATTCTCAAAATATTTTAGGTGCTATTATTCCCATTATAATCTTATAAATAATTAAAATAAAATATAATAGTAGACTAAATAACTAAGGTACAAAGCCAGCGTTGTTTAAGAATTTCTCCCCATTCTCGTCATTGTTCTTTTTTTTTAGTGTGGTGTGAGAAAAAGAGAGAGAGAGAGTGAGGGGACAAAGTTATCCAATTTCCAAAAGACTTACACGTGGACCAATGGGGTCTTTCTTTGTTCGGCGACTGAAAAATATAAAAAGCATTTATGATGCCAGCAGTTTTTAAGGGTTAACTGGTTAATTAAGAGGGCATATATCACGCGCTTTCTTGTAGAAATTCTCCCTCCCTCCCTCCTTGTGTTATATCTTATTCTTTTTTTCTTTGGTAAACTGTGTAATATCTTATTCTTACACAAATAATGGCATCCATTTAATTAATGTTTAAGAATAGAATTTGAAAATTTAAATCCATTTAATTAAGAAAATATATAGAATTAAACAATTATAAATGATACAGCATTAAAAATAAGATAAATTATTACCTAAATCCTAAATACTTAAGTTAGATATATTAGATCAATCAAAATTTAATAATTTTATAAATTTTTATAAAATTAATTATATGATATAAAAATTTATAAAAATATTAAATTTTAATTAATTTAATACACTTATCTAAGTATCAGAATTTAAGTAAAAATTTCTCTAAAAATAATAGTTAACAAGACAATGATTAACAAAACTCTAAAATTAACGAGTCGATCTTATCGTCTAATCTGGTCTACCTCCAGTCACCATCTACATGGCACTGAGGGCAAGGTAAAGCTGTGGGCTCCACTTTCCATCACCGTACAATGATGATCAGGATGCCCATATCAAGACACGTCATGGAGACTTTTTGTCGCGATATGGTCATTACTCATTAGGCTGTACAAGACAGGAAAGTTTGATCTCCTCTGCGCTCTTGGTGCATAAGCATTGAACGATAACGGGACCTTAGCGTCCGAGCGCTGCTGAAGTGTCCTTTTAAATGATCAGTTAAACTCTTACACATTTGCATTGAAATAATATGCTGTAAGAACTATTCTTCGAAGATTATATTAATATCAATAATGAAAGATGTGAAAAAAAGATAAAGGTGACTTGTATTGCTTTCATAGGTGTCTCGAAAAATAATAAACAATAAGGTTAAGGAAAAGATATGGACGCTCCTAAGTATCCATTATATATTAGTTAAGAAATGTCCATTCATAACCTCAAGGTGTGAAAAGTTTGATATGGAGATGAGTTGCTCAAAGTACAATAGAAAACAAAGAAATGAAATTGGTGGCCAAATTATGCTCAAAATGGCTCGCCACGCAATTGAATTGTTGGTTTTTTTTTTCTCAAAAGAATTGACTCTATATCCATAATGTAAAAAGCTCCGGGACACTTTGAGTTTTGGAAGAGGCAGTAAAAAAAAACTTCTATTGGCAAATATAGTAAGAGGTAAATATCCCATATATATAAAAGCAAAAGTTTTCTTACTTCATTATTTCCCCAGTCTTTAGAGGTATTTTTAGAATATGACTCTACCTTGAGGTCTTCACGACGTTGATCCCTAAAACAATTTTTATAAAATTGGGTGTTGTTTTGATCAATAATTGATTATATATAATCTTCATCCACCCTCTTTTATCTTATTTAAAAAATGACCCACCACTGCTTACTTTAGGGGGGTAAAAGGATGGTCCCAATCGAGGTAAACTCTTAGTTGCACATCGGAAAAACAAAGAAAGAAAGTTGCTTATAAGTTATGAAGACCAAATGTTAATTTGAAGTCATTAATTCCACCAACAAAAGAACTTAGAAAAATGAACCAAGACTAATAATGCATGCCCATTGTCCTCTTCACCGTTATATATTACTCACCCGTGCAACATGTGTTTGAAACTAAGAACCTATCTTTCCTCTCTCTGATTGCCTTGTTCCAACCTATATTAAGGTTCACATACATTGCAATATTATGAGACGCCTTATAAGATAAGACAAGTTGCAGTTCGCATGCGCACATCTCCTGCCAATTGAGATGGATTAGAACTTAGGATATAGATAGTTTATCTATCCAAACAAGATTACCATACGAGCTTCTTTTATTGTCGTTGAGATAAGGACGAGCTTCGTTGGCATCATATAAAAATGCACCTTGACTGAATGAAAACCTTGGCAACAGTAGTAGTAATTAAATTTGTTAACGAATTTGACTAGTGAATTTCCTGTGTATTTTACTTCCTGGTTATGGTACATTACCGGTTCATTTACATTTATAATAAAGAAAATGATGATCTCATATTATTTTTTTCACATAATTTTTTGCATCACTTTTTAATAGTTGTGATTAAATAAAAAAAAATATTGATGTGTGAATATTTTAGTTTGAAATGATTAATTCAATGTATGGCAATGGTTTTCAGTTTTTCACCCTTTTCTTTTTATCTCGGGTAAAGATAAGTGTGCTCAACATCTAGGTAGGCTCGAAGTTAGGGTTTTAAAAATAGATTTAATGTATTTTTGTGTTAGGTTCGTGCTACATTTTCAGCTGGTCCAACTCAACATAATATCAAAACATAATTTTTTTGAAAATTTGTGATAACTTATAAGATTTTTTATCTTAAATTAAGTCATTTTGTAGATAATATTTTTATACTAATATAATTTGTTTCGTGATTATATTATAAAACATTTATTTAGTTTTTTATTTTTAGAATTTTATGATTTAACTATGTATTATATATGTTTAGCATTCTACATTTTGTCTAAAATATCAAGTTAGTCTAATTTTAACCTAATTATAATTAATCAAATTATAATTCAGTCGAACTGGGTCAAAACCATGGCTAGATCAAAATATCAACTTGGAATCGGCCAGGTTAAACCCCACCATCGCATCATGAACACCTTAGGTAACGAATATCTCAAAGATTAATTTTTCTTTTCCCTAGGTTGGTTGATTTGATATGATGCATATGAATCGCTCTTTCTCTCTCTTGGGTTAATGGATTTGTGTATAGTTCTTGTTATGAATAATAAGGGGAACTATATTCTCACTAATTAGGCTCATAGTCAATAATAGTTTGAGTCCAAATCAATTGTATGAGCTCAAAATAATTGGGCCTAGGTATAACTAATGGGAAGGAGCCTGAGAGGGAACCGCAAGAAAACAAAAATCCAAAAACACGGTGGCCGGTGGGAACATCTACCTGGAGGACGTTATCGTGATCGCCAAAGTGATGGGGCCTAGATCCAAGGCCGAGGATTTTGAGTGGCACTGGTAAGGAGATCCTCGCCCTCGGCACTAGTGTCTTTGTGGGGCATACGCTGGATGGGACGGAGCACAAGTATGTATGTGAGATAATATATGATTTTTTTTTCTTATTTTACACTAAAATCCTATTTTTGTTCTTAATATTTACTTTTATTCTCACTTTAATTTTTAACTTTTTTTTTCATTTTAATATTTGACATTTAGAAACTCATTTTAATTTAGCCTCTTTATCTATATATTCATAATCTAACAAATAGATATACTGATGTGTTATCATTAAAGATTGTGTAACACTTTTATTTATCAATATGACAATTTAAAAGAAAACTATTGAATGAATACATCTAAAATAATGTTTTATTCTTCATCTACCATTTGAGTTAAAGTTTTTTTTTTAAACATCTCATCCCAAACCTATAATTCACCAAAAATCAATCTAGCATTTAGCAAAACCCTCTCTTTTGATACAATGCAATTCAGTGTGTCCTTGTCCATCTGCTGCAACTAGGTGCGAAACTTATGACTAGGTTGCTATTGACTGGGGAACTGATTCGCCGTTACAATTAGGTGCTACTGACATGCCATCCCACGACTACTAAGGCCTAAAGTGAGATTGTGGATATTAGATCATAATGAATATACAGACAAATAGAATAAATTAAAATGGGTTTATAAATGTCAAAGACTAAAGTGACAAGAAATAAATTTCAAAAACTAAAATGAGAATAATAACAAATACGAGGAACAAGGTTTTAATTTTTTGTTTTCAAAAGGTCGGAACTTAGAGGGATAATATTACTTACAAATGACTTATCAATAAAAGTCTAGAGACAAAAATTGAATTTAAGACATTTTTATCTTTGGTCAACTAAGCCAACTTCATAGATATATGATGAGTTTATTTAATATTTTTTTTGGGTACATATTAAGTTTAAAATGAGAGAAAACTCTCTCCTCCATTCCAAAGCATGAGTTTATTTAATATTATTTTATTGAAATATAGAAAAAGAAAAATATGATAGTACCATGTGTGGCAAGTAGATATATCTCACTCTTCCTAAACCGTAAGGCAACAACTATGCTAGTTATTTTATTTTATTGTTGGTAGTCCATATTTCTAGCGAACATCTAGAATCTTACATAAATATTGGCCTTCATTTTATGTTTCCATAGAATTTAAATCATCTAGAATATAGGAGCAATATTAGTGGGCAACATAGTTAAATTCGGATTTTTACGAGTCTAAAAAATATTGAGTGCCTTTGAAACAAAAGAAGAAGATATTTTTTCTTAGGGATTTTTTTTTGGACACATATTGGTAACATGTTATAACTATCTCCACGTCTGAGGAAATTACTACTTTTAATCCCAATCCTGTCTATTTCTATATTTCCCTCATTCTCATTATCTGCTGGAAGCTATGCCAACAATTAGGCTTAAAAAAAGACGAATATTTTGATGGAGAAGAGAAAAATGCGGAGTTGTTGACATTTTCTTTTGCCTCTCAAACGGGCAATTCGTTTTGGGGTGTAGGGCTATTTTAGTAGCCGACCATGAATTATACATTGCACACGTTTGTGGTTACAATATTCGCCTCGCTATTCATGGAACCTTCCTTTCGTAGATTTTTAATTGTGCCATAAACGAAGCTTCCGAAGAATCAGTCAAGATTGTCCACGTGTATTTCGTTAAAACCGTCAACTATATTTGTCTCCTATTCATGTCGTCTTCTTCAAATATCTCGTACTTAATTTTAACTTATGGTTTGAGGTTGTCCATATTCCCATCTTCCACTACCTATATATACGTAAGGTCCTTGGTAATTGGCATACAGAGTTACCAAAAAACATCGTGATTCTTAGTTGATTCTCTCTAATAAACAGAAACCCTTTTACATAAGACTTTCTCGAGGAAACAAATATCTATCTCTCTTCTTTCTAGACATAGGAGGAGGAGAGAAAATATTTCCATTTTTCAAGACTCGATATATTCAGATTCAGGTAGGGGAGCAATATATATCAATTCATTGTTTTCAAAATTAGTCAATGGCCAAGGGAATCAGAAACCTAAATTCCTGGATGGAGGTTGCCCCGCCACCCATAATTTTCCCAACGAAGCCTTCTAATACGCCTGGTTTGGAGACCATCACCGAAGAACCTGCTGAGGAAAACGATGAAGATCAGCTATAATAAACAACCTTCTCTCTACTTAATTTGATGTAACCTTGTTTATGGTTTGTGACGTTGGATCCATTTCCTCGGTGGTACCCACATCTCGCGTCCAACCGAGGGTCTTTACATTTGCAGGAATGCTGAAGTATAAAATGTTGCAAGGTTTTGTCCGGTATATAAACATGCAAAAGACAAACATGTTTTGAAGGTTCTAGCTTATGAAGAGAATCCTGTTGTGAACTTTGATCACGAGTTTGCAACAACTATGTACAGCTAATTTGTAAAATATGTAATATTTTCTTTTTAGGTATATATAAAAAGTATATATATATTTTCATTTTTGTGGTGAAAGTATAGTTTTAAATGATGCTCTCTTAGACAAAACTTTGACTTAAAAAATGGTGAACTGCAATTTCTCATATGGTTTTACTAAATTTATGGGTTGATGCTGATCTTAGGCTGAGATGTACATAATTATATTAAAGAATTTTTTTTTTCGGGGGGGGGAGGGACACTTACATATGGTTTGACAGTAGGAAAAAAGATAGATCCTCAATCTCACAATAATGTTTTTCTCCCACTTGTTTCTTATTTAGTTTGTCATGTAACAACAAAAATAATTTAACCCAAACAAACCTTTAACTTTCTCACATTGCCATATTCTCCTTAATGTACAGCAGCATTTTACTCTCAATCTTAGTTTCACATGTCGATTAACAACACGCTACATACGAGCAGCGAGTCAGGGACAGAGTCAAGGCGAGGGAAGGGGGTTCGAACAGGTAGCCTCAAAATATCTTTTAGAAATTTGAATTTTTTATATTAAAAAAAACTATGTAATTTAATGATTTACCCCTTCAAACAATTTTGGTGTAGCCTTTGGCCCCCTAAGCTACAAATCTTGGCTCCCTGCATACGAGAACCCACATTCTAGTTTGGCCCTAGTTGTCAATTGAACATTGGATAGAGCAAGGAAAATGGATAAAGACAAAGCTACTTGGGACAGCCTTCCAAATTTAACCTTGGTAAGAACTACATGCAAGAGATAATTATTTAAACTAAAATATAAAATATCAATTAAAAATAGTATGCTAGTAATTAGGGCTGTTCATGTTATGGGTTAGATTAGCTTAACCTGATCTAGACTAGATTAGTAAGAAGTTTTGAAAACTTTTTTTTTTAATGTTTAAACAATGGCCACTTAATGGTTCCATCATAGACATGAAATTAATTATGATAAAAATGCAGTTTCACGAAGTTGGATTATATTATTTAGTCATATGAAAATTAAGTGATATTTCATAATGGATATAGAAATGTTATTATGTTATGTAGAAGGTAATAATTTAAGTGAATAAGTCTTATAATTTATTTTTAACTTTTAAAAAATATTATAAATCTTTAAATATTAAATAATCCCAAGTTATACTTGGTTAACTTAAAATGTGGCTCAATTTCGACCAAAAAAATATATTGAATCTAATTTTTAAAACTCAAACTCGATTCAATTAATTTCATACCAAAACAGGTAGATTAGGTTGGATCTTAAACACCCTTGCGAGTAACAACTAAAATATTATGTCTAACTGGTAGCATAGTTATTGAAATTGGCGCAATCATTGACTTGACTAGGATACTAAATTAGTAGGTCACTAGTTCAACTGTATAAAATAAAAAAATAATATAAATATTTAATGCAATAAAAATTTAAAATTACACACATAAATATTTTAGGCTTAGGCTAAATCTAAGTTTATAGTAAGATTTTATTTTTATTGGGTTGTGACAGCCCAAACCTCATTAAAAAAAAACCTAAACTTAACCGAAGCCCAACCAAAACCTTAATACTCTAATATCCCAAACAAAACATTAGTTGGAAGTGGTTGTTTCTCCATCCTTTCTCCCAGGCTTTGTTTGAACTAATAGTAAGGGATAAAATGGAGTGAAATGAGATGGAATAGAGTATGATTCTATTGTTTAGATTTTTAAAATTAGAATAGAATAGAATGACATAGGATGACATTCATACCATCTCATTCCATCCTAAACCTATTTTTTCTCCCCCCCTCCCCCAAAATGGGCGAAATGGAATGATATATGAATAAAAATATTATAATTCTTGTTATTTCATTCTATTCCACTCACGATTCCAAATAGTGGGATGAAAACTTTCCTCCATTCCATCCTTATAAATCCAAAGAGTGATATGGAAACTTTATATCATTCCACTCCATTCCATTCCATCTTATCTCATCTCATTCCATTCTATTCCACCCACTATAAGTTATCCAAACATAGCCCAATCGCCGCAATCTGTTTCTCCTTCCTCCTCCAAGAATTGCAAGAGAAGGACAAAAGTAAGAAGTGGGTGGTGTGTGATGGTGGATGGCAACTTTGTAGATGCAAGACGTGTGGCGTGCCAAGGTGAGATACGATGGCGACTCGCTCTCCTCTTTCTCTACTCTCTTTGTGTTGCAATCAACGTTCTATGAGGATAAGTGGTTGATTGGTGGCTAGATGGCATTTGGGGTGCAGCTACCGACTTGAGCGTGGCGGTGGCTAGACAGTGCTTGGAGTGTGGCAGTGGTTGAACGTGTTTGGGTCGTTAGGGTATGGTTGTCGGTTGGGCTTCCATTAGACTGGTTTAGTCAGTCAAACCACCCAGTCACCGATTTCTGCTAAACTCAGCCTATTTGGACCGATTTTTGTCAAGTATAGTGCATGTTCGATCTGAAAGGGGACTCAAACCGATTGACTAGCCAGTTCACTGGTTGGTCCGATCTGAGTTTAACAACATTGGTTGGTAGAACCTTGAGTGTTGTCTTTGGGAGTAAATCTTCTTAAGTGAAAAATTTAACCTCATAACTTGAATGACAAAAGACATAAAGCTTTCATATATCAATATTAGACTAAGAAAAAAGACATTAAAGAACTAATTGCATGATTTGGGTTTGAATCCATTCTTTCACTCTAAATTTTTAATTATAAAAAAAAGAAAAAGACTTCAAATATTTCAAACAATCATCATTTGAAAACAGTAACTCTACATTCCTTTCTCACAACAACAATTTTTGGATTTGGATTTTCTCTTATTACAAAACCATTTTGTTAATGAGAAAGAATTTTTTTTTTAAATGTAAAAAGACCTACCATAATAAATTATGAGATATATAATTATATTCAAAATTATTTATATTTTTATGTTTATAACGTGACTCTATGCAACTAGATTCATTGAATCTGCAATGTAAATATCATATCATATTCTATAATTTCTACTCAAGAGTGTTATTGCATGTTTGGTTCGGTTGAATTATGCCATCTAACAGCTTTTTTCTTGTATAATTTTTTTTTTGTTATTTGCAACATGTTTGGCTCTTTTCATTAAAAGCTGTTGATTAATTTTTTTTATCAGCAACAGCTTTTTTTCAAAAGCTACACACTTGAGCATTTTGTTCAAACATCGGTTGATTATTATTGTAGTTTGAGATGTAAATATTATTTTATCTTTAATTAAATAAATTTTGTAATTATTCTATATCTCTTTTGATAATTTTATGCATAAAAGTGATTATATTTATATCATTTAAATGAAATAGATTATTTAAATCACTTTTCAACTAATATATTCAAATATAAAATTAATTATATTATAATTAATTATAACAATAATCAATTATACAATCATTGATTATTGAAATAATAAAATTTTTACAGTTAATCCAAATATACACTTAATCTCTTAGATTACGTGAGTGTGGAGATTAAGCAGAAAAAACATGTGGCAAAAGATTGTTCTTAGAACCAAAGGCGAGACAATTTTTTGGGACAAAAAAGAGCATAGACAAAACTTTTGGGAGAATTTATAGGCTATGGCAAAATCTTACAAGATTAAATTAATTAGACCAAATTTGCATTTAGATTAGTTTATTTTGTGTTTAAGATAGCTTATAATTAAAAGTTTTTTGAGAGAGTTTTTGAAAATAAATAATTATTTTTCTAAAAATAAAATATGTTTGTTTGTATTTTTTTTACTAGAAAAATACTTTTTTCATTAGAAAAAATAATTCTAAGACATAGATATCTGTTTAGATAATATTTTTTTTAAAAAAAAGTAGAATATAAAAAAATTAATTTTTTGCTTTTTTTTAAGGAATGAATTTCTTCTTAAAATAATCAACTATAAAAAGATGTAATAGAATAGAGAAAAATTAAAAAAAAAAATACTTTTTATAATTATATCAAAACGTAAAATAACTTTTATTTTTCATAAAAAAATAAAAAAAATATTTATTTTATCTGATAATATTTTAAAATTAAAGCTTACCCTAGCACATTCATAATATATTCCAAACATGCTACAAATAATTAATCCAAGCGTTTTTACTCATCTTATAAGCTGCCTTTAGTTGGTGCGCCTTTACTCTCATCTTTCCATTGCGCACCATAGATTTTCTCCCAAATAGACACGTTTTGCATTAGTAATAATAGTAACGTAGATGTTACTTACAAAAGTTTGTAATTGATAGCATTTTAGTGTCGGTGGGTCGCGATCGCGATGTAAATAATTTCTTGAGGGGCCATCGTTTAGCTTAGTTGCGTCGCGTGTGCCAATACAACAATACAATATTTTTCACGTGTGTTCACATTTGGTGGTAAATAAATTAACAATGCCATCATCACTTTAACCCATATAAAAGGCTACCATCCATCCATCTTCGAGCACAAGCATTAGTGCATAGAGGAGAACTCCAGTTTCAGCCACACACCTAACTCCAAATCATTGCACAGTTTTTCTCTACTCAAGTTAATCTAGGAAATTAAGGTACTCAACACTTGTAGTTGCTGAAGCTGAGCCTCCATCTGATTACTCTAATTGTTTCAGGGTATATACTTGATCTTTGCTGCTTAATTAGGAAGGGATAGCATGGTGAAGGATATATGTACGTGTCGATCCATGGTTGCCATGGCAAAGGACATCAAGTTCTTGGTATCCTGTGTTGAGTTTGCCCCTGCTCCTGTGATTCTGCACAGAAAGGTTTCACATTCTCCTGGATTAGAAACCATTGCTGAAGAAGAGGCTGAAGAAGAATATGACGAAGAATTTTCTCCCCAGCTTTTTAATTCTTCTTGACCAGAACAGTTCCACAACCCATTGAGAGTTTTAGTCGTTAATTTGGGGAATTGAAGTTTTTGTATGTGATTTGCTTATTTGTATGATTATTATAGTGTAATTAAATTCTGGTCTCATCCCAAGTCAAAATTCAAAACTTTAATTTCTTAGTAATTTTTAAATTCTTAGGGAGACATAAATTTTCCCAAAAAAAAAAAAAGAGATGCTTTAATTTAAGGCAAAATGATAATTCCAATTCAAGCAGGGTTGATAGTTCACATTTTTTCCCCCTCTAAACAATTGTTAGTATTAATTCTTCAATGATCGACGGCAGTCAGAAACCAGAATCGCCCAATCCTTTAAGTCAAGGGAAAAACAGATTATTCCTTTCTTTAAGTCTTTAACAGAATAATGCGGCTTTCATGATAGTCAGATGAACGGGAAGCCACTGCCTTTGTTTTGATTCTTCTTCTTACTCCTACCTTCTTTTAGTAACCCTCTAAATGGTGAAAAGGAAAATTTGCTTTACATCGTTTTAATTCTATCAAATGCTTACGTAATAGAAGTATAATATGATAAGTGAGGCAATTGAAAACAAGAAAATACGTACGGAAGTCGCTAAAGTTTCAGAGCGCAAGACGTTCAAATACCTTGGCTTTGGGTTACAGGTTAAGGCCCTTTGTCTTTTCTATTTTAATTTAGAAACGAAATGGGCCTGTTTACGTTTCCCACCATCTTTCCTTGGATACATCCGTGGATTCTCAGCACAAAAAAAAAAAAAGCAGCCATGGGTACCTTTCCTTGGAAACTGCCCAGTGCCCACTTTGTTTAGTCTTCGATTAGGCCTTTGTAATCTCACTCGTAAAATCCAGGTCCCATACATATCACCCTCAGCCTCCGAAGTAGTAGTAAGTAGTAACCTTTTCTTGTTCCAAGCCCAGCTCTGATCCAAGGGTAGGAACGATATCTTTCATGATTTCCGTATGCCTGAAATACAGCACATTTACCATACTCTACTCACTTTAGATACAGTGCAGATCCTAGAACCATACATATGGCATACAAGTGTATAAGACACATTCACACATGGATACGGTATTCTATGGGATGTCATACTCCGGGTATAAAAAACATTTTCCATCTTTCATGTGTTAGTTTATAAATTTTTTAAGAATTTTAATATAGAAAATTATCATTAAAATATAAAAATATTAAAATTTATGATTCTTACAAATAATAGTATAAAAAAACACTAATCTTTATTCATTAATAATTGATAGACTATATTTCAAGAGCTTTCCAAAACTCACTTTCTATTTCTTTACTTTTTTTTTATGTTTTTTCTACTTTAATGATGATGAGAGAAGAAGAAACTCTGACAGCGAGGAACTAACCTAGAATTTTGTGCAAAAATTGTTTTTTAAATACTACGAACGTTTATTAAGTTGACATTTACTATAATGACAAAATTGTCATTTTCCTTTTACCCAATAAGAATTTAACACATTAATTTAATTTAATTACTTATTAAACTAATAAGATAAGTCACAAACTCATCACATGAGACATTTAATTTAACATTTTTTCACTTGGCTCATGTGACATTACCTTCTTTATAGTTTGATAAGTCTGTCAAAACATAATATGAATTCATATATATAGTCAAACTCTTCTTTACATTGGATACACCATTCATCATGATCAAGAATAAAAATAACATGAGTCATAGCAATCGTATATCTTTTAATCAATATAGTCCCTTTCATGTACCACAGAGTTAGTCCACTCCTAAACAAGATCTACAAATGGGAAGCACATAATTGGTCCAACAATAATGTCTTTATTAAAGACAGAACCTGTTATCATCATTCATATTCAATCATGTTAACAAACTCAAAAAACAGGTAAGACATAAATATATTCATTCATGAGTTCAGAGTGTCAAAGTACATAAAACATAATCATTAACATAATATACAATAATGCTCATACTTTCAACATGTTCACTAAATATTTTAGGCGATAACCCTTTTTTCAAAGGGTCAACGTACAATCATAAAGTTGGTGCTAACGTGCTCTATTGACACACTATGTTTATGAACTTCTTCTTTAATGACAAAGTATTTCAAATTCATATGTTTAGCACCTTTAAAATAGTTGTCATTTTTACAAAAGAAGATTGTTGCAAGCAATAAACTTTAGTGATTTGGCAATATTGTCGATAATTCTAAGTCATAAATAAAATTCTACAACCATAATTCATTAATAGTAACCTCAAAGCATGTCATAACATTAAATTTGTCCCCTTTTTGAATTGGAACCATACTTGTTAGCCATTTATTCATTTTCGATATCTTTATTGATATAGACTTTATGAGACAAACCCAATAATCCATGTGATTTGTCACATAATATTTCTATTTCAATCACATAGTTTACCTATTCTATATCTTTCATTTCAAAATTATTAGAGAGAAACTTTTTAGTCTCAGTTAATATACCAAGATCATTAATTGCAAGCAAGATGTCATCAATATACATAATTAGAAAGATAAACTTACTCCCACTAACCTTCAAATATATAAACCTATCAATAATGTTTTTCTTAAACATGAAGGATACAATAGTATTATTAAACTTGAGATACCATTGTCGGGAAGCTTACTTAAGTTCGTATATTGATTTCTTAAGTTTACACATCATGTGTTCTTTCCCCTGAACTGAAAACCTCATTGGTTTATCTATATAAACATCTTTCTCTAAATTCTCATTTAAAAAGGCATTTTTCACATTCATTTGATACAGCTCTAGATCATAACGAGCTACTAATGTCATGATAATTTTGAAAGAATCTTTCTTGCAAACTGGCAAGAATGTTTCCTTATAGTCAATGTCATTCTTTTGAGTAAAACCTTTGGCAATAAGACGGGTCTTGTAGCGTTCAAGGTTTCCATGAGAGTCACGCTTAGTCTTAAAGACTCATTTACACCTAACACTCTTACACCCTTCAAGTAATTTCACAATGTCTTATACACTATTATGTTCCATTGATTTAAGCTCATCTTTCATGGCATCTAACCATTTTTCAGCATTATCATTATTAATGGCTTATGAAAACGAAATTAGATTACTGTCATTAATTCCTAAGTCATTTTCTGACACCTGTAGATACACTATATAATCATTCAGAATAGCAGATCTCTTTTTTCTTTAGGATATTCTTAATGATATTTCTTATGATTGTTCTACTATAGGTTCATTATTAACCTCGAGATCATTAATTTGTTGATCTTCATGATTGTTATGCGGTTCAACACGAGGAACAACATTTTAATAAATAGGAACATAAGTCAAAGGAACTTGTATTCTAACTTCTTTAATCTCTACATTTCATGAAGCTTCACTTCCACTGGTTTCACCATTCTCAATGAATCAGACATTTCCAATTTCATCAAATCTTTCATAATATTCACTACCTATATCTAGCCTTACGATTTTTACATTTATGTCCAATTGTTTTTTAACTTTATTTACATAAGTTTTCAAGACATTTCCTACTTGAGATTTCTCATGCAGTAAATAGACATATCTGTAACGTGAATAATTGTCAATAAAAGTGATAAAGTATTTTTCTTTACTAAAAGAAGTGACATCAAAGGGTCCACATATATCGGTGTGTATAATGTCAAGAAGCTGAGTACTTCTTGTGGCACCTCTTTTTGTGTAATCTGTTTATTTTTCGTTAATACAATCTACACAAATATGAAACTCAGTAAAATCCAAATCTCGAAGGATGTCATTCTTAACCAACATTTTCATTCTTTTCTTGGAAATGTGACCCAAACGTTTATGCCACAAGTAAGCAAAATGTTCATTCACTAAACTACGTTTAGTGCCAACATTATGATGCAAGGTCATAAGAGTTTCAACATATAAATTATCAAGATTTAATTTATATAAATCATCATAAAGTATACCAGGACTAATCATATAAGTACGTTTATACAAACTAAAACATCAATTACCAAACTTAAAAGAATATTCAACAACATCAAGTTTAGATAAATAAATTGAATTCCTATAAATACTAGGTACATAAAAATTTTCAAATAAATCTAAATAATGTCCAATGTCTAGGATGAAATGGTAAGTCCCGACACATTCCATTGGAACCTTCACTCTATTCCCTAGGAAGACGAAATTCTCATTTGGGCTTATGGTTAGGATTTTAAGGAATCCCTACATCGTATTAGAAATATGAGTTGTACATCCAGAATCAATCCATCGAGTATTATGAAAAACTTCAATTAAATTTGATTTGAAACATAAATAAGTATTAAACTTACCTTTCTTTTTTAACCAAGTCTTACGCCTTGGGTAGTCATTCTGGAAGTATTCAGATTTCCCACATAAATGACACATATTATTGTTTGATTCTTTCTTGTGGATCTTGACAGAAGACTCATCAATCTTTAATGGTTATTTTCTCTTTTCATGTTTCTTTTCAGCTTTCTTTCCAGCTTATTGATAGTTCACATAATGGATAAAGTAATTTCTTTAATTCTTAAGTCTGGTTTCCTCCTGAATTAATATATTGTGCAATTTATGCATATTGCATTTATCTTTTATGGTATTATAGTTCATTTGGAATGAACTATACTCAAGCGGTAATGAGTTCATAATGAACTGCACAAAGAATTTCTCATCTACTTCCATTCCTAATGACTTAAGTCTTGCTATAATGTTTGTCATTTCAATGGCATGCTCATGCATAGTACGAGAACCATCAAATTTTATGGTGGTTAAAGTACAATTAATGTCCCAATAAGATACTTGTCGACAGTTTGGGAGCGTTTTAGGAAGAGCTGACTTAATATTACTAACTATACTCCTCTGCATGTACATCAGACTCAATCTGTTTGATTTTTCTCAATTTTATAACGCATTTTCTCTTCATCAGTGCTTAAAATAGTAATAGTATTTGATTTCTCTACTCGAAGAGCCAAATCCAAATTCATTACCCCAAGGTAAAACTGGATTTGCTCACTTCATTCAGAGAAATTAAGTCCATTAACAATTGAAATAGATAAGAGATACAAATGCATGACAATAGGTACAACAATGATCACATATCTAACATTAATACTTTGAGTCATAAATTAACATACTATATAGATTCTGACAATAAATCACTTAAACATTCAATGTATATCAATGTTCTCCTTCAGGTGATTCATCAATATACCATATTCAACATAATGATGCTAATAAAATTTACATAATTTGACAATGATATATGCACTAACTAAAAATATTTATTATTTTTGGATATATAAATAAAACTAATAGTATACTTACGGTACCAACAATTATGTCCATTTATTATAAGAGAAGCTAATCAATTTTTGGACGATCTATAAATGTCTTATAACAATGAACTTCAATTTACCAATACATAAATAGTTATCATGTCATTTACAGCATCCATTCTATGGGTATATGAAAATACAACTTTAATACAATTTGAAATTAAATCAACTTAAAAATTTGACTACTTTAGTGATTAATAAATCTCACATTATATTATTTCAAATTGATAGCATTATGTATAAAAAAATCAAATGCTGCATCTTCTTTAAAATAATTTTCACATAATTTGAGAATTAAATCAACTTAAAGATTTAACTACTTTAATGATTAATAAATCTCATATAATTTCATCTCAAATTGATAGCATTATACATAAAAATTAAATTCTACATATTCTTTATAAATACTGAAACTTAAAGTTGTTAATGTGTGGAGACAAGCACTTCAAATACTATATACTTCGAACATTGCAAACAAGCACATACGAAAACAATCTTACAGCATGTTTGGTTCGGATTATTTCCTAATAAGACAGTTTTTTTTTCTTAATAAAGCTGTTTCAATAGTATTCTTATATGTTTGACAAAATCAACTTTAACTTTTATATAAAATTTAATATATTTTAAATTTTTTTTTTCATAATATTAAAAATTGAAACTTATGCTTTTAAATTATAAATTATTTTTTATACTTTGATATGTAAATATTATTTTATCCCTAATCAAATAATTTTTTTAATTATTTTATACTTATTTTAGTAATTTAATATATAAAAATAATTTTTTTATATCATTCAAATAAAATATATTAACTTAAAATTATTTTTAGTTAACATATATAAATATAAAATTAATTCTATTATAATTAATTATAACAAAAAAAATTATACAATAATTAATTATTAAAATAATTAAATTTTTGTAATTATTTAAAAAAAAACACTAATACTTGTACGACTACAATATTTGAATATTCGATCTGCACATTGCACATTGCACATTGAAAAGTCGTGATGTGCCATTAAAACAATATTCGTTAATTTATTGCAATCAATAAATATTATGATTTACGAAAACACTGTTCAATCACCAAATAACCAACTACAAATAATCAAATAGGCAATTCATTTGAAGACGTGATGGAGACGTGAACAGTATGGAAGACAATATTGCAAAACCCGTGAACAACGTTGCTCTTTATTTATTTTTTTATATTCTTTTCTTCAAAAAACGAGAGCAACGCTGTTGCTCTTTATCCATTCCATTCGTGCGGTTTTATCACATTCCATACGTACGACTTTAGTTCGTAATGATTTTATCCAATCATTATATAATTAGGCACAATAATTTATAATTAGAGTTAATAATAAATCATAAAATTAAAGTATACAATACAACAGAATAATATAATAAAAATTTCAAATTTTATAAATTGGAAGAAACAATGATTATCAATAAAAAATTATAAATTTCATAACTATCTTCTGATATCATATTTTTTTGGTAAAAGGCAACAAAAAAAAAACAAAAAACAAACCAAAAGAAAAATTATAATCTAACGAACTGAATGCCAATCATATCAGCTGCTAACAAATTGCCTATGCCCGTAGGTGGAGACTTAAAAATTCTCCATTTCTCATCTTGGGAGGCTCCCATCTTGGCCAAGAAATCCGCACATTGGTTCCCTTCCCTCAACGTGTGAAGCACCTTAACCGTCCAAGGCTTTTGAAGAAGCCAACAAATATCATGAAGAAGAGAGGCATACCTATGCATGGGTGGAATTGCAGCCATGATAAGATCAATAACACATTGAGAATCAGTATAGCAAGTGACATGTCTAAACCCCATATTCCAAGCGTGATTTAGACCATGATAAAGTGCTGCAATCTCAGCATGAAGATTATTTGTTATCCCAATGGATCCCAAAATACCAGCAATCCATCTCCCATCATGGTTACGTAACACACCTCCAAAACCAGCTTTCCCAGTGTCCACAAAACAGCTCCCATCAACATTAAGGATAACACACTGCTCCTTATTTTGGTTCCATGTGACCCAACGCCCCAGCCTACTAGAATTTGCATTACCATCAAAGCATAAATGGATGACAGATGCAAGATTATTAGCAGCAGCAATAAGCTTATAAAGAGGAGTGACTTCCTTTGCAATGCAAGTTGAGTTTCTTGATCTCCAAGACCACCAAAGCCCAGCCAGGAAAAGGCATGGATTTGAACTAGTAACTCCTTCCCTTATCCACAAACACTGATCCATCTGACTAAAAAAATCAGTGTTACGAAAACCCAAGGCTTCCCATAGATTTTTCGCTGACTCACAATCTCTAATACAATGAAGGAACGTTTCCTCATCATTAAAGCATCTTTCACAAAGAGCTGAATTGTAGATTCCACGGTGATGCAGAAGGTTCAAAGTAGGAACTGCTTGACGGCAGACAAGCCAAACAAGAAACTTAATGTTCTCAGGGGCTCTAAGATGCCAAATCCACGACCAAGACTGCCCACTATCAAGCTCATCTCTCCTCTTCAAAAGCCAAAGAAAACCTGTTTTTGCAGTATAAGTACCATTTATGCTATCCTCCCAGATAAAAGAATCCCTTACCTGCGAGTTGAGATGGATTTGAGTGTTCATGATAGTCTCCTTGACATAATCTGGTATAAGAGTTGCTAAAAGTTGAAGCTGCCATTTATTATTATCATAAACATCTTTAACCCTCATGGCAGTATCTTGGATGTCAACGGAGGGAACATGCACGCACAGGGGGCCAATCTTCGTCCAAGGAATATACCAAAGAGAAGAAGAGCCATCACCTATGCGCATACTATACCCATCCTTAAGCACTTCTTTGGTTTTATAAATAGAGTTCCACACATGAGAGCTTCCTGTCACTTTTCTTTCATCCAGCACAGAACCATTTTTAACATATTTGTGATTCAAGATTTGGACCCAAAGTTTATCATGCTTGTTCTGTAAGTCCCACAAAAGCTTTCCCAAGAGAGAAGTATTCATATCCCTAGCCATTCTTACACCCAGTCCACCTGATTTCTTAGGACGTGAAATTTTTTCCTATCCAACTAGGTTAACACCTTTGTTAGAAGTACCTTTCCAAATAAAATCACGAGTAGTACGATCAATCAAATTGTAAATAATTTGAGGCATCCAAAAAATTTGCATATTATAGGAAGGAATAGAAGAAAGGACTGAAGTTGCTAAAGCCAATCTCCCAGCCTTATTAAGAAAATGATGCTTCCAAGACGCAAGACGGGATTGCATTTTATCAATAATAAAATCAAAATCAGTCTTCTTTGCTCTACCCTTTAAAAAAGGAAACCCCAAATATTTATCTAAGGAAGAGGTACAACGGATGGAAGTAATGGCAGTGAATATATCAATTTTAGCCCTTGTCACACATGATGAGAAAAAAGCTCTAGACTTTGATAAATTAACCTTCAACCCAGAATTTTTGCTAAAATTTTCAAACATGGAGGCAATAAATCTAGCTTGTGAATTTTTAGCCTTTGTGAAGAGGAGAACATCATCTGCGAAGAAGAGATGAGAAACATGTGGACCATTTTTAGAAGTCTTTATTGGCAACCAATTTCCCCCATTAACTGCTTCTGAAATAGCTAAAGAGAGTTTCTCCATTCAAATGACAAACAAATAAGGGGAGAGAGGATCTCCTTGTCTGAGGCCTCTTGTTGGAGAGAAATTTGGTAACCTTTTGCCATTCCACAAAATGGAGAGAGAAGTTGACATAACGCAATGCATGATCAACTTGATAGTAATATTAGGGAAACTAAAATCATCCAGGCAATTTTTCAAGAAATTCCAGTCAACATTATCATAAGCCTTCTCAAGATCAATTTTATAGGCCACATCACCATTCTTCTTTTTTGATTTACGCATACCATGAATAATTTCTTGCAAGATGATGGCATTGTCAGTCGTGCCCCTTCCTGGCAAGAAACTACTTTGATATGGACCAATGAGATCATTTAGGAGAGGACGAAGTCTATTAACCATCACTTTAGTAATAATTTTATAAATAGTATTGCACAGGCTAATAGGACGAAACTCTTTAAAGTTACCTGGATGATCAATTTTTGGAATAAGGGCAATGAGAGTCTCAGCAATTGTTGGATCAAAGAAACCCGTAGCAAAAGCTTCTCTAACCAAACCCCAAATATCATCGCCAATAATGTGCCAATATTGCTTGAAAAAAATGACTTGAAACCCATCTGGTCCAGGTGCTTTATAAGGCTTCATGGAATTGAGAGCTCTAGAGACCTCCTTCTTAGTCACTATTTCCGTAAGCTTGCTAATACCATCAACCTCTAGACGCAGCATGTTGGCAACCAGGAAGTTAGTTTGGTTTCCTTGAGGTGGAGAACAAAAAAGAGATTTGAAATATTTTTGAGCCTCCTCCTGAAGCACAACATCATCGGAGCACCAAATGCCATTAGGGAGGGTTAAACCATGGATCTTATTACGCTTCCTTCTAATGACAATTTGAGCATGGAAAAAAGCAGTATTTTTGTCCCCAAGTTTCACCCATTTCTCTCTAGATTTTTGATACCAAAGAAGCTATTCTTGAAATAAAATTTGGTTGTATTCATGTTGAAGTTAATATTCGAGATGAACAAGACCCAAAGAATCAACATGCTCTAAAGTTCTCTGGATCCCTTTCAAACGGGCTTCAATGTTCTGTTTCTTCCTGAAAATGTTTCCAAAGACTTCGTGATTAAAAAGGATAGAGTCCTCCCTAACTTTATTTAAAGCTTCAAGAGGTCTATCCTTCCTATCTTTCCAAGCATCTTCCACCACTTTCTGATAATGCTCATGAACAATCCAAGCCGCTTCAAAACGAAAGGGGCGGGGACCTCTAGCTTGAGGTAAACCACCACAACGAAGGAGGATTGGATTATGATCTGAATGCAACCGACACATATTTTCCACAAAAGCCTCTGGGAAAGCCATACGCCATTGCAAATTAGCCAAGCCTCTATCCAGCTTTTTAGCAATAATTCGGTTACCTCTACAATTCCTATGCTAAGTAAACCTGCCACCAACTGTATCCAAGTCCACTAAATCACAATGATCCAAAACTTGGGCAAAAGCATCAACCTTAGTTTGAATAAAATTACCACCCCTTTGATCTCCCGGCAACAAAATCTCATTAAAATCACCAATCAGAGCCCAAGGAGAATTAATGGAACCATGTAAATTTCGAAGGTAGTTCCAAAGAAGCAGACGGTTTGCAGGAAATGGACTTGCATAGACGCCAGTGCAAGTCCAATTTCTACCACCTGACATAATTTTAAAAGTGATAGTATAATCACAAACATCCAAAACAGAAACTGCATAATTGTTATCTCTTTGCATAAGCACCCAAAGACCACCGGAATGACCAAAAGCCTCCACAATAGACACAGGAATGTAACCCGCCTGATTCCAGAACACCTTGGTCCTGTCAAAAGGAATATGAGTCTCCATAATAATTAGAAAAGTAGGATTAACCTTCCTAATGAGAGCCTTCATATGTCTTTTTGCCCTACTATTATTTGCTTCCCTGATATTCCAGGAGAGGATTGAGATATCTTTGAACTCTATCATCATAAATATTATAGAAAGAAAGAAATAGGAACAACTCAACAACATTGACATGGATAAGTTATTGCATTGTTCCTTGCATCTGCACTTCATGAACCTGCTGAGTTTCAGGCACACACTCAACACGATCCTTAGCTTGACTTCCAACCTGTGTCAATTCTTGATCTATGTCTGGTGGGTCATCTAAAAAATGAAACTGGTTGGGCCCAACTTGCTCAATATTCATTGCCGTTTTTACATCAGGGTCCATTAATTTTTTTTTGATGGACGTTAAAATCCACCCCCTGATGTTGAGAAGGAATTTTAGCAGCATCCACACTTGACTGCATGGCCTCTATATGAGTGATAGGCGCATGCAGTAAGTTATTTTTCACATTCTCCACTTGCATGGTCTCAGACGTACTAGACTTTGCTTCTCCATGTTTTGATTGTGGCTTGAAATTTTTCCAGACTTTAGATTCTATCTCCTGCCTTTGCCTTTTATTTTTGTCATTTAGTGTAGCCTCCTTATTATTGCTTGGTGGGTCCTTCGCAGAAGTAGTTGGTTGCACCTTACCCATCATATCCCTAGATGCATGGGATTTTTCCTTTCTCCCATTATTAGCATTAACGGCCTTCCCTTTCATATCTTTATTATCATTGGCTTTATTTGGTTTGCTAATGTTACGGGATTTTCGTTTCACAATTAGCCACTCACCATGCAATGTGTCATTCAAATCTGCCGTTACCTCTCCAGCCATAATATCCGAAATCTGCGCCTTATTTTTTTCACCCACATTATCATCATTTAATTTCATCGGACCTGGATCAACCCTAGTGGCTACTGCCGCCGTTGCCTTAGAGTTGGTAGCAGCAACCTTCTCCACCTGCGACGGCCGAGAAGGAACCTGGGTGACCTCTATCTTCTGTTTGCACTCTCTTGCTAAATGACCATAGCATCCACATGTGGTGCAAATACGATGAAGGCCTTCGTATTCAACTCGATACCAGAACCCTTTCAACCAGACCTTACCCACCACCGGCTTATTCAAATCCACTTCTACACACACCCTTGCAAATCTTCCACGTCGAACATCTAACGTGTTGTTATCAACCTTAATTGGTTATCCTATGGCAGCGGCTAACGTCATAAGAATGCTTTCATCATAATAAAAAAGGTTTAAACTGGGAAAACGGATCCAAACAATTGTTTTGTCAACCTTGGCTATAGGAGACATGAACTCAGGGCACCAGGTTTGCATAGAAAGGTAATGATCAAAGATCATCCAAGGACCCTCATCCATCACTTTAGCTCTATCATCCTCATTCTCAAACTTCACCATGAAAAAATTATTACCAATATCCATGATTTCAAAACCAGCCACCAACTTCCAGAGGCGTGCTAATCTGTCTCTCAAGGTGTTATAACCAATGCTTTTGCCCAACAGACTAACAACTAGGGCATCTTGCCATGGGGTACAAAGACCCTCGAAGACTGAATCTGCAATATGCACCATTGGTTTCAAAAAATTACCATCTTCATACTCTATTTTTGCAAGCTTCTCTTTTAAGAGATCAACTCGTGGCCTAGATACCGGGATATCTTTCTTTCCAAGAACCATGTCTCTGAAAGAACATTTTTGTTTCTTATCAGAGGAAACATTCGGTCCACCATCATCTGGTGGTTCGTGGTTTCAACCGCCATTACTCATAACAAAAGCAGAGAAAACGAAACCCTTACTCATTCAATTTAGTTACTCATATCTTCTTCTTCTGAAAACGAAACATTTTTTTTATATTTTAATAGTAATTTTTTATATTAAAATTTTAAAAAAAAACTTATAAATTAACATCTTCTCGATATCATATGTTAATTTATAAGTTTTTTTTAAAAATTTTAATATAAAAAATTACTATTAAAATATAAAAAATTTATAATTCATTATTTCCATAAATAATAGTGTAAGAATATATTAATATTTATTTATAAATAATTAATAGACTATAAAATCAGAGTATAAATAATAGTGTAAGAAGGCACAATAATTTATAATTAGAGTTAATAATAAATCATAAAATTAATTTGTACAATACAACAAAATAATATAATAAAAATTTCAAATTTTATAAATTGAAAATAACAGTCATCATTAATAGAGAATTATAAATTTCATAATAATATTCGATATCACATGTTAGTTTATAAGTTTTTTAAAAATCTTAATATAGAAATCGCTATTAAAACATAAGGATTTTATAATTCGAGATTCCCATAAATAATAGTGTAAGAAGACAATAATATTTGTCCATAAATAATTAATAGACTATATTTTAAGAGTATTAAAAAGATCTCAAAATTCACTTTCTATTTCTTTATCTTTTTTTTTTATGTTTCTTCTATTTTAGTGATAATGAGAGAAGAAGAAACCTTAACAGCCAAAAACAGTCTTAGAATTTTGCCCAGAAATTATTTTTTAAATACTGTTAACTTTCATCAAGTTAACAATTACTATAATTATAAATCTGTTATTTCTTTTTTATCCAATAAAAATTTAACTCATTAACTTAATTTAATTACTTATTAAAATAATAAATAAATTATAAATTCATCACATTAGACATTTAATCTTACGTCATGGGATCCCCTGTTTTTTTCTTATGGGCAAAGGCAAAACTACTTCCAGTGACCTGCTCTTCCACAAAGAAAATAAACATTGTTGTGGTTCTCATAGGTTTCCTTTGGAATAAAACAAAATCTCCATATTTTCATACTCAAATCAGTGATTAGTTCAGATTCCCTAGGAAGTTGGAAATGATCTCGTGTACTTTCCCCTGCTTCCCAAGAAGGTGTGAGCATGAGCCATACCAATTTGGGATGCCATAATCCTAACCAACTCATTGTCAAAGTATTCTATAAGAAGCTCCGGACATCTAATGTGAACAAACACATTGTTGAAGTCTGCTTCGGAAGCTTTTAAATTTGGCTCTCGTGATCTCTTGGAGCCAGGAAATGTTTGTACACAAACCAAGTTCCGTCGATCCTTTAGCACTATTGAATAATTCTCTTCCAACTCAAACTTCAACATATAAAATTTACCCCCAATATCAAAAACCACTATATTTCTGGTTTGCTTTATGATTTCACATAAAGTTAGCCTTGTGGATCATGAGTTGTAGGTAACTTTTTTCCCTCATATTTTCCAGTTGAAGGGTTGTATTCCGAGGAGCATACACTTTTTTTATTGTTTGTCTCGTTAGCTTGGATGGGGACCACCCACCCTTAACCCCGCCCTCTATCTCATTCACTTCCTTCACAGGTATATCCCAAATTCCAATGCCCCTCCCCCTTGGCTGGGACAGCTCCAACAAACCTTTCCTTATAGTTTTTAAGTTGTTTAAGGAACTCAACCGTAAGAGCATTTCCCTCGATCTCCTTGCTTTCTTTCGGTTTGATTCCCTGATGCTACTTGCATGGGCATATCAGGTGTTGCCGTGACCTCTAAAGTCAAAAAAATAATGAGATTTTTTCTTACACTATGTTTAGATGATAAGTAATGAGAGAAATAAAAAGAGAATGAAAAAAATAGAAATAACTTCTTTTATTTAATAGTTTTAAAATATATAAAAACAGAACGGAACATATGAAAAATTATTTTTTTTTTCAAATGCTCAACTTTTGTTCTTCTAAAAATTGAGGTAAAATAGAGGAAATATATAGATAATGAAGTTTCATTTCATTCCATTAATAAAACTTTCAAACAAAGAGAATAGTAATTATGTTCTATTTTTTTTTTTGTTCATTTTTACTTATTCCATTCCGTTCCATTAATAAAAAAAATTCAAACACAAAGTTAAGCTTCTTATTTTTTCTTTCCAAATCTGCTCCTTCCTCCGGGGACCGGAGAGTGATAACCTACTCCTTCAAACAGATTTGACCGTACTACTCATTCTTCACACTTCTTCCATGTTTGCATTATGGTTTGACTGTTTGATGAAACGGAAACAAATAAAGGGAGAAAAAGAAAATTGAGGATAACTGTAATTTTTAAAAAACCTTTTCTAGTATTATAGTGGGGAGTTATTAAGGGCTTTTTTTTTATTTCAATATTGATACCTTATTTTTTTATTTTTCAAATTACTTCACTTCTTTTTCTTTTTTTTGGTAAAACTTCACCTTTTTTTTTATAAAATTTATCAAAGGGCGTTGTTTAACATATTTAGAAGTCATCGTAGGTGAAGGTAACTTTTTAGTTATGTATTTAAATTATTTTTTAGTTAGTAATTTGAAAAATGTCATTATTGATAGACTTTTCCTACATAATATATATAAAAAATATAATATTTTCTTTACATAAATTACTCTTACATTGTAAAATATGGATACGTTATTTTTTAAGTATATTTACGTGTTAGACATGTATCAGTGTCAGATATATAAAGATACTTGTATGACACATGTGTTCTTGTGTCCGAATACGTTTGATTAAAAAGATTATTTTTTTAATTTGAATATGTCTCGGACACACTTGAACACAGTTCATTAATATTTTTTTTTAAATATTAATTTTTATGACTAACGTTCAATTAGTAAGTCCATAACCTATCTAAATCCAATCACATGAATGACGTCTCAAGCTACTATTTTCATATACTAGTACTTTAAGTTTTATTTTTTTACACGTCATTATTAGATTTTTAAATTTTATCTTTTTACACATTACTATTTTTATCTGTTCTTTCTACTTATGCTCATATCAAGTCGTCTACTTCGTCGTCATTAAAATTTGCCTCACACTAATATTCCTTTTAATTAATTTTTTTTATACACATATACTTATACGTAGTTAGTTCTATTATGAAAAATTTATTTAAGATTTTTTAAAAAATATAAATAAAAATTATATTCTATATTTTTTAAGAAAAATTTATTAAATAGTAAATATTAATACATATAATATATATTAAAATATTATAAATTTTTAAATTTATAAAAATAATATTAATAAATTATAAATTTTTTTTTAAATTTTATAACTATATATATAAATAAAATTCTTTAATTTATTTTAATATTAATTTATATATATATATATATATATCATGTTTATATTTTATAATTTTTTAAATTTAATATATCTTTATATCCATATTCATATAGCATGTGCTATGTCTGATTTGTGTTTGTGCACGTGTTTCATAGCTTCCCCTGGTGAACTTATGAATGACTTAATAAATTTAAACTCTGTACAGTACAGTAAGGTGAATAGCAAACTCTTTTGCCGTATAAGTCAACATCTATTGGTCACTTTCCTTATGCGAATATGCGAATGTACTTTATATATAACCTATTTAAACTAGTGTAATTTAAGGTATTGATTTAGTAAAAAAATATTGTATCACATCATTTTTTAAAATATATTATTTTTATCATATTTTAATAATTATGATTAAATAATAAAAATTAACAAAAATATAATTAATGATATAAAAAGTAGTATAAAAAATTATGTAACTAATATATTAGAAACAATAAATATTTTATCTACCTACTCAATCTTCTTATTAATTTTTCTAATTACTAAATAAAAAATATTAAATATTTTTTATGTTCTCATGACATTAGATGTATTTATATTTTTATTTAATATTCTTTTCATTTAATATTACAAATATTATTAAGAGGAACTTGTAATAAGATATAACATTATTTTTTAAGAATATAAAAAATATTTAATATTTTCTTCATTTAATAATTAAGATAATTATTAAAAAGATGAGTTATGAAAATTAATCATTATCTTATCATTATGAGTTTTACTAAATTCTCTAAAGTATCATCCTAATAATCTTCCTATTATTTAATAAAAAATATTAAATAAAAAATTAAATGTAACTAATATATTAAAAATATAAAAAATATTCAATATTTTTTTATTTAATAATTAAGAGAATGAATTAAGATAATTAATCATTATCCTACCATTATTGATTTAGTAATTAACCGTCAACGAGGTGTGTTGCTTGCATAAACTATTTGGATTTGTATTTTTGGTCAATATTTATGCAAATTAATTATTTTAAATAAACTGGATCAATATAAAGAACACCTTTTAACATCTTCCTGAAACTGACTTACTTAATGTAAAAGCTATATAATATAACAAGTTATATAATATTATTTAGACAAAATTTAGGTTTTTTTTTATATTCATTATATTTATTTTATTAATTAAATTATAATATGTGTGTATTTTTATAAAAAATAAAAAAAATTAATATATAAGAGAAAAGATATTAATGTATATATATTATAATTTAATTAATATAATAAATATAAAAAGCGAACATAAATTTTGTCCATATTATTTTTACTATGCGCCAAACACAATTAAACACAAAGCATCTCCCCCCGACCTCCACCGTCGTCATTTTTCCAACTACCACCACTCTATCATTACCTTGAATTTGAGTTATAGGGGAAAAAAAATGACACTTTGATGTACGTAAATGTTTTGTTTATTACACTATCAAATTGCTAATATAATTTATAAATTTCTTATTATGCTCTCTTCTACTTTCTTGTTAGATGCCCTAAATGAGCAATCAATATAATATAAAAAAGTTTAACGTAAAGTGTTATTAAAATTGTGAGAAATATTAATGTAATCTTACAACAATCTTAAAAAAATGGTATAAATTTCCACATGTATAATAAAAAACTGTATAATTAACTGTAATCTAAAAATGATATTAATATATGATCAACATTATCAACGTTATTAACATGTGTTAATCCCAGTAAAAAAAGTTTGAATCTCTTAAATATGTAATCTTAAATTTAATTATAAAATTCATGTGTGTATAAAAAATATAATTAAAAGAGATTTTCGCTTAACTTATTACCTATTAAGTAAGAGGATATTCTAAGAAAAAAAATCAACATTTAAAATAAGGCAATGCATAAAGTCATTAAATTTTATGTTAATTCGTGTAAAACAGTATACACATGGCACTTCACAAATTTGAAAATAGATAGATGCAATATTAAAAAAACATTTTATTTTTTTATGTGAAAACTAGTTGGTGATTGAATTTTTTTTAGTTGATATATTTTTACTCATATCTATAATAATGTTATCTTATTTTCACTTTGTTTCATATTTACAAGATTTATGAAAAAATGGTAAAAATAATAAAATAAAATTTCATTTATTCTTTTTTTGTTACAAAAACTTAAAAACAAAAAATAAAGTAAAAATAAAACATCATTTTTATAATTATAATTGAAAACATATTAACTAAAAATAAAAACAAAAATCAAACCAAACATCTCGTTATTATTTTTATAGGGTTTTGTTAAAGATATCAATTAAAAAAGTCAAAATAAGAAGTTTTTAATAAAAACAAGAAAAATAATATTTTTTTCAATTTTCAATACAATGAATGTCTTGTTTTCACAAACTTTCTATTGGCTTCAAAACAAGTACTTTTAGAGCTTATTTAATATATTATATTAGACTTAATATGATAAGTTAATATAATATATTATTATTTTATTAATTATTTAATATAAATATTATATTATATAAATTTATCTATTAAATATTTTTTATATATTAAAATAATATATAACTTAATCAAATTTTAAGATGTGATTAGGTCCCAATAAATTTTAATGTATAAATTCTTATAAATATTTTTTTATTATAATTTTAAATACCTAATATCTTTAATTATTATGTATTATATTTTATATTATTAAATTTTATACTATTAAATTTAATGTTGTTAAATTTTATCTTATCTTTTGTATTAATTAAATTTTCAAGACACTTATTAACAAAAAATTATTTTATATTAGACATGTAAAAGATAAATGAAATTATGGTGGTGGGGCTGGGGAGTCACATAGGAAGAGGTGATGAGATGGGTCTGAGCTGGTTAGAGGATGAGGGGGTCAGGCGGTGCGGGGGGTTTGTTGCTGTGTTAGAGCGTTTGTCAGTATTCACTGATTCCCATACACCATTCCATGCATCTTGTTGGTCCCTCCTTCCTCTTCATGTCATCCTCATGGGAACCACCGTGACCAAGTTTCCATGTGACGCCAAGCCTACAATTTGTGTTCCTCCTGGCCTCATTAACTGTGCAACATTACACGTGTCGTTTAAATATCGCTTTGATGTGCTGTGTCAGTACCATATCGTTTTTGTTCTAGTAGATGAGGAATATTAATTTGTTCAAAAAAAAACAAGGAATAATATTAATTGTTATTGTTCAAAAAAAATAAAGAGTAATATTAATTGTTATTTACATAAAAAATATTTTGCATATAATTTATATATATATATATATTATATTTATACTATATATTAATATGATAAAAATATTAAATTAATTTATATCAATTATGATATACGGACATAGATATGTATTAATGCGACACGATACTGATTACGAATACAAAAACATATTAAATTCAAAAATTATAAGACACCTTGACAAGACATATATATGTATATAATTACAAAATTTAAATAAAAAAATTTATAATTTATTAATATCATTTCTATAAACTTGAAGATTTATAATATCTTAATATATGTTATATATACCAATATTTGATACGTAATAAGTCTCTTATAAAAAATATAAAGCATAATTTTTATTGATATATTTTAAAAAATCTCTTAAACCAATTTCTCCTAATAGAATTAATCATAAATGAGTATACGTGTATAAAAAAAAATTAATTAGAGAGAATATTGGTATGAAGCAAGCTTTAGTGACGATGAAGTGGACAATTTGGTACTAGTAAAAGTATAAGGAACAGATGAAAATAGTGGTGTATGAAAAGATAAATTTAAAAGTCTAATAGTGATGTATGAAAAGATAAAACTTAAAATACTGATGTGTGAAAATAGTGATTTAAGACATTAGTTATGTGATTAAACTTGAGTGAATTACGTGCTTATTAATTGAACATTAATCATGAAAACTATTTAAAAAAATATTAATGGATCGTATTCAAGTCGTATTTTAGACGTGTCTAAATGTGTCCGAGACGTATCTAAACGTGTCCAAAACGTATCCAAACGTATGTGAAACGTGTCCAAATTAAAAAAAATAATTTTTTTAATCAGACACATTCTGATACACAGGACACGTGTGTCATACAAATGTCTTTATATATCTGACACGGATACGTGTCTAACACACAAATATGCCTCAACAACGACATATTCATACTTCATAATATATGTAATTATAATATTTTTATAAAATATAAAATAAATTAAAAACATTAAACATATAAAAATTAGAGTTATAATGAAACTGATTAGATGTATATCTTTTCCCCGTATAAAAAAACCTCCTAAACTTCCAGACTTTTCATCGCAATTATCTTTTTTTTTTTCTTTTCTCTCTCTCACTTTTTCCTACTTTACACGCTCACCTTATTTTTGTGTAATGCCTTGTATGGTATGTGCTATGTGGAAGAAACATGGTCGCGTGAGCTTCCTTTCATGTAAAGATTTTGTATGAAATGTTTGTTTTATATTTATTTTTATATGATCTTATCACAAGAAAATTTTATATAAGAGGATGCTTATGAAAATAAAAAAATAAAAAAATTGATGTGCTATTAAAATAAAAGAAATTTTTATTTTAATTAAATATTTAAATATTATATTAAAATATAATTAAAATGGGAAATAATAATAATTAATATAATAAAATATAAAATTTTGATATTATGAAACAAGAAATTTTTCTTATTTTTCTAATACTTAAAAATTTCTCAAAAAGTAAGTTATTTGCCATCTAATTCATATTGTTGCTTTTTTAAAAATAAAATAAAATCATTACATGATGGCATTTTTTAAATAAACCAAAATACGATTATTATATAACATCTATATTTTCTCCAACAGAAGCCATTGAACCACACCGAAAAATATATATAATATCAATAATTTAGTTAAAATTTTAAATTTAAAACTTGACTATAATTTTCACATGTTTCATAATATCATTTTTAGCTGGTGATGAATCAAAATTAAAACTATTTAACCAAGTGCGACACAATTTTTTTCTTTTAAATATGTAATTTAATAAGATTAATGCTATACACCCGAAAGAAATTTGATAGAATTTAATTAAAATTTAATAAAATGTAAGAGTGATTGTTGAATACATATATATGTATGTATATAGACCATTCTCTCAAAACACAAGTAACGTCTCGAGCTCTCGAACATTTATGTTTGTTTTGAATCAGATTTCGAGTTAATGGTTTATGATTAAATATTTATGAATATTATTAGATACGTAAATATATTCATTTTTTAAGATTAAATTTTTAACAAAATCTTTCGTATATAAATGAATTAATTATAATCTTTATAAATAAAAAAATAATTATAAGATATAATAATTTTATTGAATTTTAATTCCAATTAATAATATTTAATTCAAATTTAAATATAATTTTTATTTATCACAATATTTTTATAAATATCACACAATATCATAAAAATATACATTTAATTTTAAATATTATTCATCTTATACACTTAAACATCAAAATATCTTTCATATATACTCATTATTTCGCACTACCATCACAACTAACTATCGTGTATTAAAAGAAATTATATTCTTTAACTTTATTTAAGTAATCTTCTGAATTCCGTTGATGGCAATGTTTCCTTTAATAATATAAAGATTGCATCATTTATTTGTATCACCTATCCTCCTTGGCTTCTTGCACCTTTTTTTTTTAATAAGAAAATGAAGAAACTAACAGTTTGGTAGTATAGATGGGAATAAAAAATGTATTTGCGAATGTTTGTTAGATGTTTGATGCAACATGAGAAGGATTTAGAGCACAGTGGACCAACGCAAGACAGATTGAGCGAATAAGAGCTGGCTAGAGAATGACTCCAGCAAAAGAAATGCAGAAGGGTAGAGTGACCCCCTAACATACACGAGCAACCCAAGTACGCAACAGTCGAGAAAGAATCAAAATCATTATCAGCTTAGGGGGGTTGCTAAAAGCCCAACTCTAATTAATCACCATCAAATTAATTAAACTCAACACAACTCACAACACATGCCCCTCATATAAATACACTCCTTATCTACTCCATTCCCACAACCTCAACCTTATCACAGCGTAACACTGTCCGTGTCTCTCTCTCTCTTGTCCTCAAAAATGGCAAAAGACATCGAAACTGCACAACAAGGTGGGTTGCCTCACAAGGACTACCACGACCCACCACCCGCCCCACTCTTCGACGCCAACGAGCTCCGCAAGTGGTCCTTCTACAGGGCTCTCATTGCCGAGTTCGTCGCCACCCTCCTCTTCTTGTACGTCACCGTTTTAACCGTCATTGGTTACAAAAGCCAGACTGATACGGCTCATGGAGGCGACGCTTGCGCCGGAGTTGGCGTCCTCGGCATTGCTTGGGCCTTCGGCGGCATGATCTTTGTCCTCGTCTACTGCACCGCCGGCATATCAGGTAACATTTATTATAATTTATAACATAAACTCACCTTACCTTACACTATGTTTAGATGATAGATAATGAGGAAAATGGAAAGGGAATGAAAAGGAACGAAAATAACTTCCTTTATTTGAGAGTTTTAAAATACATAAGAACGAAACGAAATACATAGAAAATCATTTCCCCCCTCTTTCCTTCAAATGCCCAACTTTTGTTCACCTCAAAATTGAGAGGGAGTGGGAGGAACACATAGGTAATTCCGTTCCGTTTAGTTAATGAAACTTTCAAACATAAAAAATGAAAATTATGTTCTATTCCATTCCTTTCTTTTCCATTTCATTCCTACCTATTTCGTTCCGTTCCATTAATAAAAAAATATTCCAACATAGGGTTACTTTAACAACTGTTTAATGTTAATATATAAAAATAAAAATGTCATGTGTTGGGTTTAGGGGGTCACATAAACCCGGCCGTGACGTTCGGGTTGTTTCTGGCGAGGAAGGTGTCTTTGGTGAGAGCTATTTTGTACATAGCGGCTCAGGTTTTGGGGGCCATATCTGGTGTTGGGCTGGTGAAGGCTTTCCAGAAAAGTTACTACAACAGGTACAAAGGTGGTGCCAATATTCTTTCTGATGGCTACAGCAAAGGCACTGGCTTGGGCGCTGAGATTATTGGCACCTTTGTTCTTGTCTACACCGTCTTCTCTGCCACAGATCCCAAGAGAAA